>LUCM01003316.1:3393-17146 GCA_008360955.1 Fasciolopsis buskii
ATTTAAAAGCTGAAGAACTCGGGCCTAGCCCATCACATTTCACGTTATGTTCATGAAAGCACAGACACATTGTATCGTCACGGATGGTTTTTGTTTTCCTTGTCTCCACTGTGCCATTCTTTTATGTACTTGATCTTGCTATGCGGATACCTCTCGGACATCGCAAAATATATGATATATTATGCTTAATATTATTGGCCAACTCACGGCAGTTTGGCTACAGCAGCTGCTCTACGTCTTACTCGGCCATAACTGTACTGCGCTTTCCATCAGCCCTGTCTTTTGAAAATAAGTATGCTCTTGGTACTTTGTGGATTATAGGCACAAATATTGCTATCACGCTAATCTCTGAGCTAAAGAATCGGAATCATTAGCCCGGGTTAGCCCAAGATCCGCATTTACTGCCTGAACCACGCCTTGGTCCGGCGACCAGAAATGGTATGATTTGTTTGGCCTTGCGCTCAACGATAGTAGTAACCCAACCAAATGGTCCGTTTACCAACTACAATCAGATATCAAGGAAGAAAGTTTGGCAGAACACCTGAGCCACAATGCTTGCCTTCTTGCTAGATTGCTAGCTCTGCCGACTGTCAAGCTGTTCGAAGTTCGTTGGAGACGTCCGCTGACAGATTCCGGAGTATGGCAAAAGGTCGCTTGCCTCATCCTATGGGGTATGTCTATAAACGGGCTGCAGGGTACACAACGGGTGAAGTGATGAAAGCCGATTGGGTGGGTGACATTCTTTGCTTTATTAGAGATCGCCAACAAGTGGCTCGCAAAGGCTTTGTGGACTGTGCGCAATATCGCGGTGCACACGCAATAATCCAATTGAGTTAAATATCAGTTCAAGTGATCATTCCCTAAGGAGGCGAGCAAGGCAATTACTAGACGTGGTTCTGAGAAGTTACGATTTGTTAAGAGAATTTAGCTTAACAGCACATTCACTGGACCGAAGCCACTTGTAAACGCCCGCCGATTGCGTTCGCAATTCGTTTTACTGGAAAGTTTCATCAAATTGAAATTGACGGACAACACCGCAATTAGTTGGGGCAGAAAATACAGATTTGGGGCTGTGCCGCCCTATGTCAAAGGTGCATTGGTTATTGGACCAGAGCGATATCAGTCAACGGGACTCTCACTGACTACCCACCATTCGATGGCGGTAGGGGGTGAACATTTAACGATTCACATCACGCAACGATCAAATACTGTAGAAAAAAGCGAAGCTGCTTTCAGGACGCGGATCTCGACGATCATGTTTATCACCACCTTGCAGAATTTCGAAGGAACGTCATGGCTCTACCCTAGTATGAAGGAAGCCAAAGGCCTAAGAAACAAGTTAAGAAGCGACTCTGCATCCTCTGCTGTGGTGTGTGCCTTCTTTTGATGGTTGTTGCATTTTAATAAGGGACTCCACTCCATAAATCTGCCAAGACGATATGTCAACATGAGGGTAATTAACGAAACCCTTTGCCAAGGAGAAAACGTAGTTGTACCCTACTTTGGAAGCACAACCTTCAATTTATCCTACAGTTTAGTGCCAAATCGTAATAAGCCTGGAGAACCTCACGTCATCTTTCATTGCGCAGTGAGCACTGCCCAAGTACCTTAGAACCACTGGTCGTTGCAGGGACCAGAATAGGATAGTGCAATGTTTTATATTGCCTCGAATTAGATAAGTTTGCAGAATGAAATGGTCCGAGGGTACATTTGACAAAGGAGGACAAAGGGTAGTTGTGATTTTTTGTTGGCTTAGAATTAGAGACAGAGAATTATTAAGATATGGGTTTATTTTTTATTCATTCTAAAGTACATGGTCACGTTTATGCTCCGGCTGCGTCCACCATGAAGCTGTGGATTGTCACAAACTTTCCGGTCGTCCACCCTCTAAAATACCTTGCGAGTTGATGGGTCATCCAGATAGAATTGGTCACCTTTGTGCTGGCAGAACCGATCGCTTTATCGGTGAAGGTGGAGTACTTTGTACTAATTACTCATGAAAGTCCACAGAGGTTCCAACACCAGTTAGCAAAAATAAGGTAGAGTTTAACCGTAAAAACTGGCGTTAACGAAAAGCGGTAAAAGACGAGTTTGAGCACGATTTCAATCGCTTGGTCTCCAGATTACCCACGAGCATTTCGTAATTCCCCTATCCAGCCCTCACGGACTCTTGGCCCTGTTTGCCTCCAGTCAGTTAGCGGGAAGATGCCGCCGCACGGCACATTCCGAGATGGAACATAATTAGCGCTCTAATGCACAAGGAATATGGGGGCGTCTTTTGCTTACTCTGTGACGCTTTTTCTTGACTTGGTTGGAAGAGCAATAAGGTTTGGAAAGCCGGGCCAGAAAAGAAAATGATAAGATCGGTATTTTGCTTTTTGAAGCTCCATTAGCAATAACCATGTTCGATCTGACCCCGGTTCTAAAAGTAATTGCCTCAGTTCTAGCACCAAAATTCGTAGCGAGAGTAAATGGATTTTTAACTTTATCAAACGGACGGTGATTAGTTTTGCTGATTTCACGTTTGTGCCAAGCTGGATGTGCACTGTTAAGTATCTTGCAAGGTTATCATAAGCAAGCTTGCAGTCACCCATGGTAACTCCGAATAAGTCCAGCCGAAGCGGCTCAAATCTGCTATAAGACATATTTGGCCTGTTTCTCCTGGACCTGGATGCTTTGGGTCTATTTAAACGTTAACCAGAAGATAAAAGTTCTTCCCAGAAGTAAGCATCCCGTTTGTGAAAGCGGTGGCGAACACAAGCCTTCTTGGTTGCTAAACTCCGTGTAAAATGTGCTAATAATCGAAGCTTTTGCATTGTCGACACCCTTATCGTTAGACCGTACTAGATTCTTCTTGGCTGGGCTCACGAGGACATGGGTTCACCTAGAGCGGTCTAACGAGCAAGGCCAAATCAAATAACAGCCAAATGGCTGTAGAGAGAGAAAATTGCTGTTCGTGAAGTGGTCGAAAAGCGATTTTTCCAGTTTTCCAAACCCGACAAAGATAGCCCTTTTGGGTCAGGGACGTTCAGGAGAGGTGATACTGTGGGGTTCTATNTCCAGCGAGAAGCTTGGGACCTGGTAGGTCAGAAGCAGTATTCATTTGTTGTGCTATCATCGAAAAGTCGTTTTGGCAAGAGCTAGGGTGTCGGTGGACGCATCCAACAAGAAGGGCTTTATTGCCCATATCAGCTCTAACCCAGACGCAATCTTGGATTGTGTTTAGCATGGCATCCTGGCAAAAAGTAGCTGGTATGGATTCTCTTACGTAGATAAGACAGCCACCTCCTCGCTGGGCTTCCCGGCTTTTCCTGAAGGATTTATAGCCGGGAATTATTATGGCGTTGTCAGGAGTGTGTTTATTTAGCCAAGTCTCGGTGATAAGTATGAAATCAAAGTTCGACAAGAGTGTGAGAAGACGGATATATTTAATTTTCTTTAACATGGAGCTTGCATTCAACAATAGTAGCGAAAATTTTCCTAAAGAGCCCTTTCTGCTGATAGGTGTCATGGTGATTTAAGCTCGGTTTCTCGATTGTTGATCGTCTTGGGGAGAATCAAAATCCTTTTCTTCAACCAATTTGTTTCATTTGGGGCCTCTTTTTCTGGAGAATTGTTGCAGCATTTGAATGGGGAATCTTCGGCCCAGGGCATGACTGGAAGTAGACAGTAAATGACCTGTGAAGCGAGTTTGGCATGACTTCTGGTGGGCTGTTTACTTGTGGGCCGGGAGAATGTAATCGGTCCGCAATACATTCAATCACAGGGGACATATCCAATGTGGTCATGTTTGCCACCCCACATTCAGTTACATAGGGAGGGTAGGGCGGGCCGTGCGCAGGGTAGGTATTTTAGGGGGAAAAAAGGGTTTGGCAGAAACGGCACAGGGTTGTCAAATGATAGATCTGTTAAGGTTTAACGGAGGTACCGTTTATCAGAGAAGGCCAGTAACCATGGTCTATAGTTTACACGGTTTTCGGGTTGAAAATACACCTTGTTCCGTTGTGCGCTGGGTGGCTTCCACTGAGTTTGCTGTGGGGCTAGGTGCAGCGGGCTGGGGTAGCACCTGAAGGTGTCCCTAGAAAGTGGCGGGCAGATACGCGTTTGGCCAAACAGTTGCCATGTAAGGGAAGCTGGGTGGCTCTTTTGGGGTGTGAAAGGTGGAAACCAGTTGACTTGGGGGATCGGGTCTGCCTTCGAAAAATTAGCAGATCTAAGGTTCTGGGTTTTGCCGGTTAGTTTAATAGACTGGTGTTGAAATTTGAACCATCTTTTCTTAATTGTGTTATACATGCATGCTGTAGCCTCTTGGGCGTAGATAGCAGCGGTAGCTTCCATCTCGGCGACAACTTTGGGGTGTTTTGGATGGGTTGGGATCTATGGATCAGAGAAACAAAAGGACCGGCTTTAGAGCTGGCGAGCACAGCAGGAAGGCCGGATGCTCTAATCATTCTCACCGCATCATCTGCAAACTTCTGCTGGAATTTTGAAGAATAGGTTGCAAAGGACTGCAGTAGGGATCTGCGCCCTGTCGGGGATGGTTCAAGGTGCAATTTTTTAAGTGGAGGTGGAAACGGAGGTAACGAGAGTAGATTGTCTAAGTCAACTACAAAGTGAAGAGCGAGTTTTGGGGCTTGTGATCGTGAACATAGGTTCGGCAAAGTAGGAGGAGGGCAGGGAGACGTAATGATTAGCGCGCTGGGGGAGGCGGGGTTGCTCCTTTTTCGGAGACCAAGTACCTCACTTTGGAGTGATGTTTTATCCTACGCAACCCTTATAATTTTGTACAGAGTGTTTGCAGAAATGGCATTTTTATTCCTGATAAATTCTCGGAGGATTTTTTGTCTTGGAATTGCATCAGGAGCCGGCAGGCTTTCTGTTGGATCATCTTTTCCTAATGTTGCACAATGACTAGGATGGTGACACGTTACACGCTTTTATCGTGGTTTCTTTGACCTTATGCAGTGGTTAGCAAGATAATAGTTCCTTGGAGAGAGATTTGGAGTTCGGGGACGCCACGGATTGCCACACTGAGCCATATTTATTTCTTTTTGGACATATCGCACTGGTGTGCTGGAAGCAGCATGCACTATGGTCACTAAGGTTCATTACACGGGGAGGCAACCGATAACCGTGAACCTGATGTTTGGATTGGTGCAGAACCACACGGTCACATTAGGTCAGATATGTTGCCGGGCCAGGGGCTGATGAGCTGCCGTCTATCACCCGCCAACGCTTGGAGGGGATCTTGCACAAACCAGCCCGACAGCTTATCTGCACCTGCACCACCTGTTCCACTAGCTAGAGTTTGCGCACCTCTTTGCCATGTCAGTGACTGATCGTTCCGACCCAACTTGCACCCACTACATATCTCGGTGATTGTTCTGCGCGCTTACGCAATACATGACCCAACCACCTCAATTTATTCAATTCCTGTCCTAATTGTTAGGGTAATTTCTCTCATCATATCCTACCATTGTTGCGAAGAGGACATTGTTCAGGCAATGTAAGCCTTCGCTTGTATAAGTTATGGTTTTACTTCACGTTCTGTGAAATGATTAATTTAATTGGAAAGACGAGGCTCTCGAAGTCTTTCGTCTGTTTCTGGCACATCTTTTCTTTGATGGAAATCGCCTTGTTCTGTTAAGTTTTGGTGTTTCTAAGTCAGGCAGTGCTGTGCAATCTTGGGTCTGAATGCACTTTCACACGACGTAGTCAGTCTACATAATTTAAAATTTTATGCGATGACGTCTGGGCCGTCAGCAGATATTGGCATGCTTTAGCAGTTGACTGACGGTCAGTACACATAGAAGAATGTTTTTTAAGCTGCTTTTCCTTGATGCACAAGGGTTTAGGTAATGGGAATTCAAGGTCCCAATCCACTCTGCCTCAGGTCCAAGGAGGCAAAAGCTTATAAGTAGGTAGATTGTTCAAAGTTTTAAGCAGCCGTGGCCTTCCCTTATGAGAAGACAACCCCTGAGATAGGAGGCGGACAAACACAAAACAGTGCGCTACTGCTTCTTCAACGGCAATTGTGGTAGTAGTATCAAGGGGCGGATGTAGAAATCCAAAGCAAAGCAATGGCCGGAAAAGAGGCCCAAATGCAGGCGGCTGGTGGAAACTCCGAACGAGGAAGTCAACCCGAAGTCCGCTGACTGAAATGGGTAGATAAAGGATCTTCAGCACCTAGTCCGGCCGACGAACTGCCATTTGTAAAGGAAGTTGCTCATCTTACGCAACGACAAGATATTCATCAGAGAGTCAAAAGCCAGATGGGATCCCGAACACAGGCGAGTAATTTTACTACTGGGATTCCGCTCCCGATGAAATAAAGTAGCTGCAACAAGTAGCAGTATTCAAATTTGCACACACCAAAAGTAAGGATGCAGATGATTGATCATATCTGCGGGAGGCCACTCGACAGTAGTGTCACAATTCTCCAGCAACCGAAGGGTGGCATGATGTGCCAGGTGGCGAAAACACCAACTTAGGCTGGCCCAATGTGCCAACCGGCAATGGAAGATTTAGTGCCCCCGCTTCCGGTCTTAAAGCTCATTAAGAAGTGGCATTAGAGATTTGAGGACTAGTTACCGGGGCATCACGATCAGTGATAGTAAATTCACTGTGCGAGTGCTTTTGTAGTCTCCATGCTATGGACGATAGGGCGCTACCAGAAGGTCATGGGAGGCCTGAAGAAAGAGTTGAAGAACATATGTGGGCAAATGGTTGTGTTGAGCAGTGATTATTTGATGAGGCTAAACGATGTTCACTTGACCATCATCAACCCATTGGCGGAAATGGCCTCTGGATTTCGGGCCACTGTTGAGCAGCATGCAATGCCAAAGAACTTCTATAGCGCCGCTGTGGGGACTATATGCGGGAGTGGACCGAACTCTTTACTGTATAACTACGGACCACCCCGCATCACTAGGATTCTGTGCAAGAGGATGGAGAATTTAAAGCAAACTCATACCTGCCAATATCTGGCAAAGCACTCGATGCTTCGACCAGCTTGGAGGGGCTTCACGAAAAATGGTCTGGTCACGTGAACCCCTGTTACCTCTTGCATGAAGTTACGAGAGGATTGGATGAGGGCAAGCAAATAGTCATGTCACTGAGTTCAACGAACCATCGCCTGTTTCTCATCAAGTCAGGGAAGTTTGGCATCCGTCGCCATGTGTGCCAGTGGATCGAAGCGTTTCTCGCCAGGAGCAAATTCTACTTTGAGATAGCAGATAGATCCCCAGCCAAGCCCGATGTCACCAGTGGCGTCCCGTAGTAGACAGCATAACAGCCGCCCCTGTTCATGCCTTTACCAATGATCTAGCCCCGTCCTACAGTCGTCTAGCTACTTCGGTGATGTCCGAGTAAGGAGGGTCCATGGGCAGCAAACACCTCAACAGGGCCACAGTGGTTGTCCCGGGCTGGGTCCATAATTGAGGAGCACTTCTACATAAAAGCAGAGGTCACCGTTTACTTCGAAACGCTGAGAATCTCATAAGCAATACACGGTTAGGATCGGTTCACTGCAGACGAGGCGGTCACAGTAGGGGCCTAGCGTTAGCCGCCAAGTTCGATCTCAAATGGGCCGACCAGTCCGCAACGTCACTACCGAAGCCAGGGTTGAACCGTATAAGTTGAAGTAGGCATTGTCCTGGCGGATGTTGGGGTTTTTATCCCCGGGTATACAGTCAACTTACGTACCGATGCGGGTCTTGCCTTCCATGTTCAAACAGGACACGGTTTGCCCCAAATAGGTTTAGTGGTTAACCACGCAACTGAATGGGGTGCAGGGTGCCAGTTTTTGTCACCCGCAAATCTTTCACTTTGAGTTTATTGTAAAGTTTGCACTTGTGTGAGACGTTTTGGACATTTTGATTGCCTGCTTGGCCACCCTTGAAAAACGAAAAGAGCACCGACATTTCCTGTGTCACTTTTGCGTTCGCTACTACATGTTTTACCCACACGGTTTGCCCCAATAGGTTTATTGATTGACCACGCAAGTAAATGAGTTAGTGAATGGGAGGCACTGCTACCACTGCCCTTGGCACTTCAGACTTTTCTCGTCGGATTTAGGGAAACTCTTTTTTATGCATCCCCTTTTGATCTGAGCCGGAAAGACTTCTTTTGCCAGAATTAAGCCCTCTCACTGGTGGCGACGGCAGGATGCTTAAGAGAGCGCGGTCTTTAGCATCACTTAAATGGCATTCCGTTTAAAATGAAAAGCCATTGTATGAAACCGTCACACTCTGGGACTATTTCCACCAAGGCCAAGGTCCGCCGAATAGGTTCAAATGGAAATTGGGAAGCATTGTGTCCTGAGATCAGAAAAAGGCGGGTTCCACAAAACCGATTTAGTTGATGGGACGTTGACAGAACGCCGCGGAAAAGAATCCTCATCGTTCTTTGACAAGAACATCGAGCACTTTCTACCCGTAACTTCTCTCGCAGCCTTGGTTAGACGAATTGCTCTGTTTTGGCATCTTTTAGCGATACCCACTGAAATGGAATTGGAGTAGTTGGGTGGTGGATTTTGGTGCGTGTACTGGATAGAATTCTGGACTTACCACTGGCTCCTGCTAAACCGGTAATGTGAAGCCGTCATTGAAATCAACTGAGTGCTGCGAGCGTTGATTACTTCCGCCATATTGTGCTCCTTTTATTCACTGGTCCTAACGGTAAGAGAAAAACCAACGTTTTTGCAACAGAACATCACTGTTCAGAGCCTAAAAGAAATGGAGGGCATTGTTTTGTATGCACCTCCGGCCTCACATTTTTGTTTGTTCTGTCCAAGTCAGCTGATGTTTCAATTCATCCCAGATCGCCTGTCACGGCTAAAATTTTTATTAACCCCATGGCGGGTACAGAATTCTTTCGATGCTATGCACTCCGGAGGGACATCTACCTGTTCCAGATATAGCCCACTGATTGTGGCTAAGGAAACGACTGCAGAAAACCTCCCTTTACCCCGATGATGGGATTTTTAGTGACGAAGTACGGATAACCAACTGAGTGGGCTGGATCAACCTTAAACGGGATGTTCTAATTGCACTCTGTAGATTGATTTGCGAGAATTTTATAGGTTCGGTCCGTCTTTTGTTTATATCAGCTAATCGACCATACGAAGTCGAATTCGTCCTGAACTGTGCTTCTGTTGCTGCTTGGACGGGGTCTTTATCCACTTCGTTCGATATGACTGCTTACTTTGGATGCAAAAATGTACACTAAAGGCAAAGGGTCTGGCGTCCCTTCCGACGCACAATCGAAAGAGAAGTAAGTTTTGTCATCTACTCTACATGTCAGATTGGCGGTGTATGTGTACGAGTATTTGGTGCACATCGGAGCTCAGAAAACTGCACACTCCTTTTTACAAGAGGTAGGAGAATTTTCGTAGTCCATTTTGCAGATTCGATGGGATAAATCCATAAGTGTGGGTGAACCCCCCGGATTCTTACACTCCTGGTGGAAGTACGTGGATTGACTTAACTAACGCCATTTTCAGTGTGTTTTGGGACTTATATAGCGCTGCTCCGGAACGTAGGGATACCCATGAGCATTCTAACGAGGCGAAGGCTTTTCACGATTATGTAATTATATGTTTCTGTAATTTTTTTTTACGTCGTAGGGTTTCGTTAACTCCGGATACCCGAATGGTCTTCCTCACGTAAGCATTGAAATGTTGTCTTTGCTTAGTAGTTCTTTGATGTTTTTATCGGTTCCTGTGAGTTATCTGTTTTTAAGACCTAATGTGCACTTTCGCTTGTCAGCTTCTTGTTTTAGTAGATATCTGGTCCCATTCGATTTATGCAACGTAGATGAAGCAAACTACACTAGTTCTTGTTTCCGTCAGTGTTGGCTTCTACTTGATGGAGGTTCTTCGCTATCCAGATCTCTCGTTGCTTCATATTCAAAAGTGATATTGTTACCAAAGACCGCGTGATCCGCAAATCCACGGACGTAGTTAGTAGTAGCGGTAGTATTAGTGGAATTTGTTTGTTGGTCGGTTGTTGGAAAAATCTGAACAATTCAGAGTTTAGGTGCTAAATGCTTAGCCATAGAGTTCAGTCGTCAGAACATGCACTGGATCCCAATAGATCAAGGCAGTTGGGACACGCATTACGCGTGACCACAGATTGCTTGCCTCGCTGTGCACTGGGAGATTCTGGTTGAAAGTTGAACTGAAGTGGTCATTGAATTTGACAGAAAGGTATGAAGGTGATATTCAGTGGACTGGGTCGTGCGGGTTGAGTCATTGGGTTGCCGTCTACCACCAGTGTGCTGGCGGATCTGCAGTTCGGACCTCTGATCTGTTTGACGACACTTGATCCGCTGGACCACCGCCGGTGCTAATTCATTCTTCTCTGCCAAAAGGACTTTCCAGTCAATCTCAGGGGAGTCTAAGTCTCCATTTATTAGCACTTCGTCGCTTACTATGATCTGGTTTCCCAGGAGTTGTAATATTGTACACCCCCCGACCGTCAAGCCGATCGGTTGCGATGTTCATTTAGCATCCCCAGTCGCTCCGTCTCTTGTGGATATTTGGGGTTTTTAAGGAGTCGCTCGCTCGTTGTTTCTGGGCAATAAGCAGCAATATTCTTCCTCCGTCTTTCCTATCCTTCCTCTTTTGATGGATTCAAAAACCTCACGGACAAGACCTCTGACATTAGGTAGTTTGAACCCTGTTTCTGAGGCGGTAGTACGATTGAGATAACTCATCAGCTACAAGTTTTTCACTTGCTCCCTATGCTACATGTACTGGTAACTGATGTCCTGAATTGCGATCATAGAGTGGGCACTCTAAGTGCCCTTCCCGGTTTTCCTTCCATCCTTAGGTGGAACTTGGGCGCTTATCCCAGCTCCATTTTTGGAGCGTGCTTTTTGCTCAGATATATTTGATCTTACTGCTTCGTTCCTAATAATTAAACTCGTATCCATTTCTAAAGGATTCTGTTAGCTTAGTCTTACCGTCCTCTCAATCGGGTGCCTTGTTTGTCAGTTGGAATAAGCAATAGCCGTCATTGATTTCACAGACATGCCTTGTTCGAGTTTTACTCTTCCATGTTTTAACATATATTTCTCTGGCTAACGCTCGTTGGTTATGGATTTGCACGAGGAGCGGTATCGGTGCCCCACTCCCCTCCGGTCTTTCCCGTTGATTGTCCAACCGAAAGGTTCCTTGACCCATAGATCCCTGGTAGTCCTACCAGCCCAAAATCGATCACCCGCCTGTCTTCTCAATGATCCTGGCACCGGTTTGGGGACAGTTTTCATTTCACGGTTTCCCTAAAGCAGGGATGTTTACTAATAACGTGGCTGTAGAGCCTACTAGTGCTGCTGGCCCCGTTTCTTGCCACAGCTTTGTTCAGAGCTCCTCAAAATTTAACATCGCAGGAATTGCCGTGTGTTTGTTTAGTTTTCTTTCGGCTCCGAAGGAACACCGTTTTTTGATAGCGGTGGGAGCGCCGGGCTCATCAGGGGGAGTTGCTGTCGGATAATATTTTTTAGATACCGTTAGCGTCGCTGGGCTGCCCTGTCGTTTATTTGGCCTAGAGTTTTTGATTTTGAAAATATGCGTTCGGTTGCTTTTTATGAACTGAATTCTGAATTGTTTAGCAACAATGCAGGTGCCACAAGCACAAATCTATAATCTAGGCTAAGATCAAAAGCTTTGGAGGATTGTCCAGAGCATTTACAATGGTACTGTCTGCAGCATACCACATCCGATAGCATCTTCGTCAACTGCATAGCGCTAGTGACCGCATTTGAAAAGTTTTTAGGAGAGGTGAGTAGTACTGCTATGAAACGGGTTGTTAAGACTGTGGAAACGCAACAGACGGAAATGCCAAATCCAACCTAAGCAGGTAATGCAACTAAGTCGGGGATCACCTTTGGGCTATTTCCGAAAGTCACGTGAACCTCGAGGGTTGCCGTTTTTAACCTCAGATGCAAAGATTTCCCGGTTGTTTCCAGAAATTCTCTTTGGCCGTGGACTGGAGCGTTACTTTAGGATCCACATATGCTTTCGATATAAACAGTTGAGCGAAATCTAATTGTTAGAAGTGGTCCGAGTTGTAGCCCTGAGTACTTCGGTCGTTTTTCAAGTTTTGCTGATCACGATATACCGCTTAGCAGATTTGTTTTTCCCGTTGATATATAAACCAACGGATGTGTTGTCCGTCGTGCTCCGTGGTTTGTCGGTGAGTTGGATATTACCACTGTAAATAAATCCGTTGGGGAGAGGGCAATGTCTCCCCCTAATCTTTTATGAGGACTATTTTTGTTATTATCTCTTCCTAAAAATGTATCTTTTTCTTGCCTTTCCGCTACTTTCGGTTTCACCTTTTATTAGCTTATCGCCATGCCCTCCATTGGTCAGTTTTATAACTTTCGCTTTAATTCGCAAGGTTGGACGCCCGACCTGACCTAAGACTATCTAATTGATGGTGACCCAAGCTTAAAGATATGTTTCTTCCGGCTTACCGTCTTGGCCGTCGTGCTGTGTGCCAGTACACGTTACTCGTGAGGCTCTGTCTTCTGTGCTCAGCTAGTGGAAAACCTAGCTTGAATCGTGCGCGTCGTATACTGTGGTTCCAGCATCGGGTTAACCGTTGTGTGATTACGGGTCAGTGTCACCCCTTGTGTATTCAGTCGGTGTTGTGCTCAATGTGTTTGTGCTACCATAAGCTCGATGCCTGTTGTGATTGTGTTCACAGTCTCCGAGGACTGAGACTTGTGTGTCCGTTTTGTGCTCCCACCAATACATACATCGAACTCAGCACTTTGGTGCTATAAGTTTCTAGTGGTTGCTCAGTCCATATCGTCTCACGCAACGGTGGAAATACCTTGGAGTTAAACTTGACCAAATACAGCATGCATACGAGCAAGTGGTCTAATTCTCTCGCTTTATAGGAGCCATTGTTCATGATTAAACCATAGGTTTTCTCAATAATTTCGCTGGACCTGATAGAGCTGGTCGATCAGGCGCACTGAGACCGAAATTATCCTCACGATGTTCCCACAAACTGGTCATAAAAGTACCTGCTGATTAATTGCAAGTTTAATATGGGTCTAGTGAAAGTGTCCCGTGGCTTCTAGGTCCCACTATAATATGCGGGGAAAATGCAATCGTAACTGGAACTTGGAGTTGCATGACAACTCGGCAGGAGTGGTGGCGATGTTGGCAACAGGGCATTAGCATATACAAGTGCTTTCTCTGGTGATAGACAGCTCGTTCACATATGACCTAATGAAATCTTAGTTCTTTGCCATTTCAAATTTCAAGGTCATGGCTACCGTCCCGCATTGTATAGTGGGTGCTATGAGGTACTGCACTCATGTGCGAAACATGAGATCCATCCATCCACATGCAACATAAAAACGCGTTAATCCCTGTTACGTCAGTTGACCGGATGCCTAAGAAATGCCTGGGATCAGTAGTGGATAGGAAAGCGTAAGGAAATGGGAGAAGCTGCGGCTATCGGAAATAATCGCAACCTTTATCGGCTGATTAGGACTACTGGTCCACGGTAGCCGAGCATACGAGAACTGACCAAGGCAATACTGATTCACTCAGCGGTTTCGGGTGGAGCGTTAAACAGAGCTCTTTGGGGGACAGTTTGGTTGTCCCACGACTAAAGTGGGCCTGCATCTCAAGAGGCATGAACAGTGTACCATAAAATCAAAGTATCAAAGAAAACTGCCAGACACGTGATTAGCTTGAAATGGAGGGATAAGTTAAGCTTCAGGCAGCAAA
>LUCM01003318.1:0-86286 GCA_008360955.1 Fasciolopsis buskii
CTTCTTATCTTTTTTCACCTGTGTAGGTCCATTCCTTGTTTCCCTTGGATATTCACTGTTTTTATATAAACGTGTACTTCTGGGGGACGGCAGCGGTCAGTGAGGCTTTCCTTGCTGTTTAACGCTGAATGATGATGATGGTGATGATGACGATGATGATGATGATGATGATGATGATGATGTAACGTCCAGTGTTCTGACAGTATCCGCATTCAGTACTTTTTACTCGTTACTTCTTACCAGTCAGAAATTTCCGCGAATTGATGATCGTAATTTGTGTTATCCCGTATTGCCGTGTTGTCAACCGTGCTTGCGTCGTTCTTGTATTTAAACCGTGTATGCATTAACTGGGTGATACGGAAGAAAATTAAGATGCCGTTGAGATTCACATTGTTTCTCGTTGGTGCATTATTTATTTACATCACAACTCAGTTCCCTTATGACCTGATCGTGCTTGGATTAAGTCGACATAGGTAGTGTGTTGGTTGGAAAAATTTCTTTCCCATTGTGTTCATCCGTACATTAGTTACTGCAACATTTGATTGAACATGTAAAATGTCTTAGTCTTAGCGCAATCAATTCAGCTCTAATAGTTTTTACTGAACGCATCGCTTTCGGATCCTGCTTCCGTCAAATTCAAGACAAAATAATCGATTGGTGGTTTGAGAACAATAATATCAGTCGGATCAAAATAGAACGTCGACACGTGAGTGATAATGCTTTTGTCAAAGAAGCCACTCAGCTTATTTCTCACCCCACCACATTCTTGTTTTTTACTCCAAGCATTCTAGTACGCCACACTGAATTGTCGTTGATCACAACGGATATGGTTTGTGCTGAGAATGAGTTTTGGTTAAATATCAGCAGTTTCCCGTTTCAATAAATTCACCTAGCTTACCGTTTATTTTGATCTGTTGTTGAATATATGTACACCCATTTACGTCTAATAGCATGTTGCAATCCAGATAACGGCTCCATGGTGACTGTGACTAAATTCTGATCTTTGGTGGAAAATAGGTAAGTGATCAGGGTGACCTCATCCACGTGCAGGAGGTCGCGTACCTGTCTAAATCGTTTTTCTTTTCAATAATCATTATGAATAAACAAAATCATTACCGTTTAAAGGCGATTATCCTTTTTGTGTTGTTGGCCCACAGTAACCCGGTAATCATCAGATACGATCAATACAGCAGCCCATTCGGACGCCATCGAATTACTTTCACGCACATGTGCGGATTAGACGGATGTATACGCGAGTAAAATCAGAGCCTATTTGTCATTGTTTAATATATGCGATTCGCCCTAGATCATTCGAGTGCACCCACACTTTCGATTGGAAAATGAATGGCGTTAAGTTGTTAAGTCGATAGATTTGGATTCATATTTGACTGTGAGTTGTGGATAATAGTCTGTGCCCTTGTGCTGTTTCCTGTTTAGTCCTAGAATGCTAGTAAAAAAATGATCACTTTTCACGTCCATCGTCGATGCCACCACTCCAAGCCCGTAAGGTTGCCCCGTACTCTACTTATCTGCCCACTTAGTATATTCGAATGCAGATTGTTTTGATGTGCTTGAAGCATAAGTTCTGTGGAAGGGATATGTCCCATAGCCACCAGGGTCCACTAAACGGCCAGGGGAACCGGCAACCTTGGCCCTGAAACTTGCGGCGGCATAGAACCACATGAGGTCTCATTTTATGAAATGTGGTAACGAGCCGGGCGACAGCACGTTGCTGTCTACCACCGAAGTAACCGGCAGATCTGAGATTAGAGCTTCTAACTCTATCAGTCACATACTCCTAATCTACTTGACCATAATTACACATCTGGGTAAAGATCATGTGCCATAGTAACAGTGCTGAAATACGAAAACAATGAATTAGAAAAATGAAGTAAAATGAATAATGGACAGAGATCAACGCACATGTTAGTCCTTCCATTCTCCGTCTCCACGTCATAGACTGTTTATCTGGATTCATGATTCCTCTGTGGGCTTGATAATACCAGGTTACCCAAGTCGAAGTAAGGAGTTTGACTTAGGCTGTCCTAGCTCGAGTTTTTGACCAAAAGATATTATCTGCCTACCATGAACGAGTGACTGATTTCCCGGTTCATACGGTCCTCGATTGGGACTGAACAACCTGCGTGCCCGTTACATCCGTTCACCGTGATGTCAGTGTGGATACAAGCCGTATGGTTCGTACGGCGCTCTTGGTTAATTTAGTATCAAGGTTTAGCCAACTCCTCTAAACCGATTACGAAAAACCAATCAACTTGGCGGGGGGAGGGGGGTCGGGCATTCGCTTTCGTCCTCGCATTTTATCAGGTACATCTCCACGAGGAACCTACTTAACAGGAGCTATTTGAGACGCCGGTTAATTAGGAGCATTAGAAGAAATATCGATGTTGAGTGGCCAACTCCAAGCCGAAGGCACTCCACTTCGATTATGCTGAGTCGTTTTGGAGGCTCGACTGCGTCCAAATTTGGGTGATCTCTTTTTACCCTTGGTCTGTTCTTCTACCGTGATGCTCTGCAAAATTTCCAGCTCCGAAATGGGCTACTGAGTTCGTACTTAGTAATTTGAAACTGAACTGCAGAAGTTGCTTTCGCTTTGGTGGGTTACCATCTCACCAGCGATCTCAAGGTTGCTGGCTTTGTTTGAATCTGTTACCCAGTTAGGTTATTGATATCTCGTTCCCAGTGACTGAAAAAATGACAAATCTTTTATTGTAAGGCACCGATCTACGCCATCAAGATCGTGTGAAACAGGTTTGTTTTTTCTCAATTTTGTTCTTGCCGTGCATGCGGATGGTAGCAAAATGGCAAATAGTGGGATATTCAGGCTGTAGCCTCTCGGGTGGATATCAATCACTTGTCTTACTGGTCTGTTACTGTTGTCAGCGGTCTGTGTTAGTGACTATTTAGTAGTCGTTGGGTTCCAAATCAGATAGTTTCATGAAACTAATTCGAATAAAACGGTATGTATGCTGTTCGATACACTGTCGTTCGTCTTAGGGTTATCATTCCCTGAACGGAACAGCCGTAGAGTTTTTCCATTATCTTCAATGTTTGTTTTAATATTATTGTATTTGATGATTCAGTTCACGAAGAAATGTGCTTATGGGAATGAAGGCATTATCTTTTTTTCTGTGGGATCTCTAAATTTGTTTTATTGCCTACAGAACCTTTGCACACGAAAGTATGCATTATTTCTTCAAAGACTCACTACTTTGCTAGTGGATGTCAATTACGGTTGCCTGATGGAATCATCTCAGAGGATTATATATGAATATGTTGCGTTTGTCGTAGGGGTTAGCTGCTAGTTTCTCAGATCGTCTGTTCCATGTGCTTCAGTTCCCGTTTTTCACAACCGTTGACTTTGCACCAAAGTGCCCTGACTTTGGTTGCTTCCTCACAGTGCCATCTACTTAAAACAGAGAACGAGGAGGAATAGTTAAAGGACGACCACATAAAAAGACGTTGTACAACTGCACGGAGGAAGACAAATTTCGAATGTAACAACGCCACTGTCTGCGAACCGAGGCATATCCTCTGTTTTCTTCAACCATCACTTCGGGGATCTCGTGGACCCCAATCTGGTAATCTAACTGCACTTACATGAACCAGTCCACTGAGTGAGGCTTCCATGGCTAGGATTGGATGGAGTGACTGAGTGAGCAATGTAGAAGCTAGGAATATAGTACTAAGTGCCGGCTGTCAGAACACCTTGTTTCAGCGTATGAAACTTGTTAGACTACACTGGTTGGTCACGTGTTGCGTATGGCGAACACTCGTCTACCATATCGTGCCCTATTTTGTGTTCCTCCCAAGGAATGGAAGAAGCCATGTGGATGCCAACAGATGACGTGGCAACGGGGGATGAGAAAATGTACAGCGAAGTTAGGTAAAGTAGATGTCTCACGTCTTCGTGGTTGGGGTCCGAAAGACTCGTCGGCTGGCTGGCTGGAGACACTGAAGGATGTGGCAGTGAACCGTGAACAGTGGCGATCGTGTTGTCACTTTCTCTCGAATCAGAATGATTGAAAGCACGTGCGTTTATATAGTTAGACTGTGTTTCGTGTGTTGGCTGCAGCAGCTTCTTATCTTTTTTCACCTGTGTAGGTCCATTCCTTGTTTCCCTTGGATATTCACTGTTTTTATATAAACGTGTACTTCTGGGGGACGGCAGCGGTCAGTGAGGCTTTCCTTGCTGTTTAACGCTGAATGATGATGATGATGATGATGATGATGATGATGATGTGGACATGCGCAAAACATGTCCCAACCAACTCATCCTATTTTGATTCAATGCCTGCTCTGAAGTCTGAACTCTAAGCCCATGTACTTTATGCCTGACCTCTGAATTACTCACGAGGTTCCCCTAGCATATTCTGCAAATACTGCGAGGATAACGGTGTTTGAACACCGAGAATCATGAACCCACGTTTTGAGCCGTAGGTCAATACCGTTCTAACTCCTGACGTTATGCCCGCGCATGTATAAGAAAAACTCAAGCGACTAAAGTACTGTATGCGGTAATGTTTTAAAAAAGCTCCCAGCTTTTCTATCGTTTTCTTTGTTGCGCATTGTTTTTCATCTTGTCATTATGCTCTGGCTTCCTGGACACGGTGTCTCTTTTGTATTTCCCATTGTGTGATATATATATATATATATATACCACGTAGATCACAAAGTCTCCCAGTTCTTGGAAGGTTTCGAACTTAATTTTTTTTTAAATTTTTTGGATCACGATCCGGAATTGGGTTGTTCGTGAGAATTTTATTCAAAGTAAAATGAGTTTGTTGATTTTCGATTAGTTCTTCATTTTGTAAAGCTTCTCGGTCATACGGTGCTTGGTGATGCTGATTTGGTTTTTTCTTGAGAAAACTGTTGTAAGTACCTCAGTTTCAGTCTTCTGGGTCTTTTATCAATGACTTGTTGATGATCATTAGTCATTTGTCATCTTCTCCCTTATCGAACCGTAGATCCGCAATTTTCTGGACTTCATTTCACTGCCGCTGAGTTGATTATAACTCAGTTAACGGGCTGGTTTTGGTCATTTAGTTCTCCTCAGTGGGTATATAGTTTTCAGTGCTAATATTTAGGCTCCGTAAAATTTGACTCGGAGCTCGAAGGCTTGTTCACTTCGTTGTTGGTAGTTTTTCTTCAAAATTCGCGATTGGTTGTTCACTTCTCCATGGACTTATAATTTGTATACATTTGCATATTGGGTCAATAAATTCATAGTACGTGCGTTTTGTGCAGGCTTTTTATTTATCGGCTACTCAAGCGATATTAGGATTCTGTCCTTGGGAACACCACTTTGGGCTTTTGATAAAAAATCTAACAGACAAAGGCATCAGAGCGAACCACGGTGTTCGCGAACAGTTAAAAGCTGATGATCGGTATTCTTGTTCGTATGTCGCTTGATCATTTCAGATTAGGAGCCAAGCACCCGGTTTCCAGCAGGGTCAGTCACCTAGATGATCGGTTTGTACGTCTGTCCTCGCTTCCGGGTCTCGAATAAAAAGATGGCTATGGCTCTACTTCGCTGCGGCCGCACTCATCAAATCATTGTATTAGCCACGGATTATTGTCGCTTTTCATATGGAGAACGCTTTCCAGGCGATAATCCACAATACCCTGTTGTTTTTCCGCGGCCGGCCATTTGGTTAATATAACCTCACCTTATTCACGGCTGCCGTTCCCCTGTTCACAAACGGCTAAGGTGCTGAGTGGTGTACAGCTAGTCCCTCATGAGATTTAGTGAATGAAGTATCTTCAAATGCATCCCCATTCGTCTGCGATTTCTCTGAAGTGTGCTTTGAAAGTTGATGCTTTCGCGTCCTGTTCTACCATCAGCCTAAACCCATCTTATCCCCCCATAAAATCTTTTCATTTCACATCCTTCTTGATCCTCCTCTGCACGCTCATTCACAATGTGGTCTGTATAAGCTGGGAGATAAATCGTTGAATGATTTTTGTGATTCGCTTTACTGTCATCGTATTGAGCTCGTGCTTG
Source organism: Fasciolopsis buskii (assembly GCA_008360955.1). Classification (NCBI taxonomy): domain Eukaryota; kingdom Metazoa; phylum Platyhelminthes; class Trematoda; order Plagiorchiida; family Fasciolidae; genus Fasciolopsis; species Fasciolopsis buskii. Next base: position 6,023 of record LUCM01003318.1, read on the forward strand.
GATCTCAGTTTTTTCCCGATCGGAATTGGGTTTATTCAGATTAAGTAGGTGGATGTTAGAAAATGCTTTTAGTGGATCTCTCCGTTCGAATAATGAAACGACTAGTGGGAGATTGAATGTCAGTATTTATTCCTGGGACGCAAAGAACATCGGTCAGACATACTATGAGCTTTTGAGTAATCTCAATTCCGAATTTCCGTGATTTGCCGTGGATTCTGAACTGCATTTCCTGGAGAATAGTTTGATGACCTTCATCTACCCATTCCTGGCGTCTGAAGTAAATGCCAGCCATTATCAGCGGGATTCAAATCGAAACTGAGAACTAGGTAATCAGTAATCTTGATATTTCAATACAGTAACCACATTATACTTTTGTTGGCTCTCTGACTGTTAGCTTTCCCTTGGATCTCGCCGATACTTCGAGTATATGGTTTTTTCGATACCATCCGCAACAGCTTCGATTCTAATGCAGTAGGTTTAATTGATTTTCGTCGAGTTCATTCTTTCCTCAGTTTCTTCCACAAAAATCTTTCAAATCCCCTCCTGCTACGTGCCTGAATCCGCCCAAGTCAATTGAGTCAGTATTGCCTGTGTACGTTGTCCAACAAATAAATGATATCGTTAGTTCCGTGTTATTTGCCCTATCGGACTCAACCTGGCTGTGGTCACCTCTGCTTGCTTCATAGTGGAACAAGATGCGACCGTGGCGAGTGTTCATCAACTAAGCTGGCTCTATGTATGGTTAACTGTAACATTGATTCCTGCTATTTGTAGGTCGTGAAATAAAGCTGCATTCAACACCTATTTGTCTGTCCGCCTCTTTTGTTATTAGGTTTTTACAAAGAAAATGGAGAAACTACTGAATAGCAGCAAACGACGTCAACGAGACCTTCGCCATAGAGATATATTTGAAAAAGTAATGCCCGAAGTGAAACGAAATCGAGAAGATCGAGAAATGAGTGCTGAAGGATCTAGACCAGCTTTATCTGACGGAGGTAATCAGTCTCTTCAATGATCTGTCCAACGCATTGTTTTTTCTGCATCTTCTGCCGCCTGTCTGTTTTCCTGATCTATCATCCCTAATGGTTGATTGGAGGTTAGCATGACAAGGTTCGCAATTTGTACCGTTGTTTGGATCGCGGATATTTTTGTTCCTTCCCCCTTCATCTCGCTATTCATCGTTGCCATTTTACCTGTCGGGTTTTATAGACACATTTTCTGGTGCTGCTAGAAGGGGTAGCAGATCATGAGGTTGCAGACCAATGGTTGGGAATCATTTTTTTCTATTTTACTGACATTGTTCAAACAGGGTGAGAAAACTATGCCTGTGCCATTGAGTTTTCATATAGAATAAACGACCTCAGAACTCACTCTTTGGAAGATGCATTGAATCTAGGCGGGTTGGATTAGTTAACACATGCATCGGATCTATGTACGCTACCATGCTCAAGAAATCTGCGCAGCTGGAATCTTCTGGTTCAAATCTGTCAGGGGAAACATCTTAGCCTCTAACAAATGAGAGTCAGATAGCATCATCAACCGGATGATCTTCACTCTAAAGATAATGATGATAATAAAATTGCAAATTCGCAAGCGTATGTGAAACCATTTCCAAGTTGGCCCAGGTTTCCCGAATATAGTATACTATTATCCAGTACGGGTAGTGATACAGATGTGGGATTCCATAACGTGGCGTTTAGTTGTGAATACTTCAACCGCTGAAATGATCCTAGGCGGTTCAGTTGGGATCCTCGATTATAGTACACGGGACTTTTATTGGGTGGTTAGAGGAATTGGTTCATAAGACAGTAATTGGTGTTTATCTGCGAGGTTTAGAATTGAAGGTATTGAATTGTAACTTTTCCTGTTACACATTAAGTCGTTTACGGTAAAACCAATAAATCCCATGGTCGTGTGATGTGTGGAGTAGGTGGAAATGTATGAAAGAACATTCAAGTAAGGACCGGTTTGTTCAACTTGCTTTCAAAGAGGAGGAGAGATTTCAAGTGGCGGACAGAAGAAAATTGTTCTAAAGTTGTGTAGTCCAAGTAAGCAAAATTGGATTACAGAAAGTCGACGCTTGGAGATAAGAAATCAAGCAGAATGGGAAATATATTGTTCAGGTGACCGATGGTAATGGGTAACGGGATTGATAACAGGCGAAGCAGGCTGGAAGAAATAAACCCGGTGGGACAAAATCAATGAACCAACCGCTCTGCGATGGTCGATTGACTGCAGGTCGTAGGTCAGCGAAACGGCCCTATGTTGATCTGCTCGAGTACAGATAAAGAATACCAATCTCCACTTCACACAAGATAGTACCTGGATGTTGAGCAAATTAGTTTTTCATGCAATAGGAGAAAGCACGAGCGACTGCAAACCGCCTGACATGGAGTAGCGAGTCAACATTTAGCGCAACACTAAGGGAAAGAGGAGTTGTATATGAAGATCAAGTTGTGACGGAGCTAACGAAGAACCCATTGGATGTACTGGATCCGTGATGTAGAGAAGAAACAACTTGAAATTGATTTTCAGAAAGATGAATAATTATTCAGAGACGCTGAGAGGAGGAATATTTCAGAAGCATTGAAAAATACACAAGATTTGTCCTAGGTCAGGGTTGAGAGTTGTAGCGACTACAACGAATATCGGAAGAAATGAGCTGTTTCATTAGTGAACAGATGATAACTACTTTCAACGTTTGTGGCAAACCGGAAATGCCACCAACCCTGATGTGATTGTTCAACCGTTTCCGGGTCTCGAATTCGGTCTCCGAAAGAAAAGTATGATTGATAGTTTTAATATATGTTAGTAGGAGACTGAATGTTTTCATGAAATAATTCACCATGTGATATGATCGCTCAACTGACCATAAAGAAACCATGCAAGCACTGTACAGCTGTTTCATCCTTGTTAGGAATCATGAGCAGTGCATATCCACCGCGCCCGAATTGGGACGCGAACCCGGGACGAATGACTTTGAGTCGAACGCCTTAACTATTACGCTTCCGGTCAAGTTCTGGACGGTCTTGTTGAAATTCACCACATGATGTTACATATATCCGTCACTATTTTGCACCTGCAGAGAAGTCATCTATCAGTAGGAGTCGATTGCTGTGTGCTAGCGGCCCGTGGCCGTGCAAATCAATGACGGATATGTGCAACATCGTGTGGTGAATTTCGACAAGACCGTCCAGAACCTGACCGGAAGCGTAATAGTTAAGGCGTTCGACTCAAAGTCGTTCGTCCCGGGTTCGCGTCCCAGTTCGGGCGCGGTGGATATGCACTGCTCATGATTCCTAACAAGGGTGAAACAGCTGTACAGGGCTTCCGTGGTTTCATAACGGTGAGTTAAACGATGACATTACACGGTTAGTTATTTTATGATAGTTTTAACCCGATAAGTATACCATTTTCGCTGTTTTATTTAATCATGCGAAGCATGGTCTGCAACCTGGCTTAGGCCTTTAGACCTGTCGTTTTCAGTTCTTTCTGCTCTAACTAACCATTATCATATTCTCCGGCTACTTTCTTACGTTATCTCATCGTTCTGTGGATCAGCTCGGGTGATGTTTCATTCTCTGGCGCACTGATACTAGGGAATCTGTTTGTGCAAAGGAGGCCATGCCCTTTAAACTTTGTTTGTTTATCAATGTTCGATCCGTACCCTTTTCCTTGTGGAATCGTCCTGATCTATAAACAGAAAACTAGGATCTTAGCACGCATCTTGGCAAACCATGGTCATGTTTCAATCGGCTTTTTAAAATACCTCAGATCATTCCTCGACGAGTTTCTTCTTCGTTTTAACGAGGTGTTAAGTGTAACTTTTCTCATTTTTAACCCCTCCTCAGGATTTTGACTGAAATGCGACATTTGCGCAAAAGCCTATACGATACAATACAATCCAGCGCTTGCATCCTGGTTTGTTATCAAACCTGATGTTTTGTTCAGTTACGTGGATCCGTAACCATCTAAAACCCATGATTATGCATGTCAATTATTCCTTTTGGTGTAATAAAAATTAAACGTTTTGTGGGAAGAAGCATAAGCGTGCCAAAAATAACAACGCAGTCTGCCCCTCGCGTCCTCTTCTTACCATCCAGTAGGTGATTCTCTCAGATTAAATGAGGCGTCCACGTGGTCAGGTTCATTGACTAGTGCCTGGTCTTACTTTCTCTCATTGTTCTATTTCCTGTTTGATTCGATTCACAGCGGACTCGGCTTGTCAGGTTGCCACGGGCGTTGTGGACCCAAATCAGGCGGCTTTGTATGATCCGGTGGAGGAGATGAGCAAAATGGAGGTTAGTTTCATTTTTTCAATGACATACTTGAATCGTGAACGTAGCGGGATAGGCGGGATAGGCGGGATAGGCCGGGGCCCACTACACAAGGAGAGGAGAGACTGGCAACCGTGACTGTGAAACTTGGAATGGCATATGACCATATGTGTTGTCTGAGTGAGCCAAGTGAGATAACGAGCTGGGAAACGGCGGATTGCCACCTATTACTTGTGACCCACTGATCCAGGATGCGAATATCTGGCCGTTTTCTGGAGGGGGCTGATAAGTGCTTTATGCACTTGACCACCGCCGGTCGATCAAATTGTGTCTTATTTTTTGTTTAGTCCCTAGACTTCGTTGGTTTGCATTGACGGTCAGCTGTGTTCATTCGTTACGATGGTCCTGGTCATGTTATTGTTTTTGCTCTCTAAGGTCTTTTTAATCACTGTATCGTAGGTTCACTTGACATTGGTGATCCACGGTCCATTAAAGTTGTTGTCAAATCTAAGTGCTTTTGCGTTAACATCCTAAAACAGTCTCTTTATGCCATTCTTCTTGATTGTTCATAGAGTAAACGATTGTACCACTTTGCAATGGCCGTGCCGATTATCGCATATGACTTCCAACACTGAAAATAGAATCACCTAAGTTTCCGCGTCGATAAAGTGCTCAATAGTTTCTGTGTTACTGATGTAGTCTGTTTTTGGCTTAATCATCGTTAATGATTCTCGGACCATTTAAGAGCTCAAGTTCCGTAATTTATCTGTTTTCCCAGGGAACCTAAGAAGTGCACCTGGGACCTGAAACGAGCGTCATGTTCAGGCAATCTTCAACTTTGATAGTCTCTTGTCGGCCGAGGTCGAAGAAATCCAGCATTACTGATCCTAGATACCTTATGAGAGCGTTATGCTTCCAGATCCAGGGCGCCTTTCTTACGCCAAAAATGCGGTTATACCTGGTTGATTAGCTGGTGGAGAGTAAACAAAAGAAACCGTCCCAATATCAAGTGATAGGCACAATCAACTGCTCAGTTCGTAAGCGGCCCACCCTACCAAGTTAAACCGGAGAGAGCAGTGCAACTGTCCAAAACGTCCACTGGAAGGACTTTGGGGTATTGTGTCTCGAGTTTCTCCCAACGTAAGATGTCATCTCACTTGGACAGTTATCGCCCTACCCTTCATCTCCGTTCTGCTTTTGTCATTAGGTGAATAGGTCACACGACATGACCTTATAGTGGGATGTCTTTTCAAGAATCACTGTGAAGCTTTAGCACTGTAGTTAACTCCACTCCTTAGGTCGATCTGGGAAAAGCAACAAATATCGAAGAGCTGGCTTGCACTAGCGATTATGCTGATTTGCATTCAGGATGATATATCCTATAAAAATCACAGGAACTACTTTGATAAGCATTTTTGCATCCAAACAATGCGCGGGCATTGTTCTGCGTCAACTACCAGACTCACGAGCAGGATGTCCACTTGAGAATCGGGCCAGTTTCTGACTTCTTTTGGGATTGTTCCGATCATATCTTCATACAACAGATGTTAGCACCTTCAGTGAGCCCACGATCTATTTTGGTGTTAAAGCATTATTTGACTTGGTTGAGGGTGCAGATCTGCGGTACCAAACGAACGTCTTCGCAGGTAGTGGTAACACCCATCCACTCTTGGTCAGATTGACTGAGTGTTTCTCATTTCAAAGGCAGGAAGTACAAGCTTTTCTACTATTAGTTACTGGCGCTAGTGGTCGTGACTGTATTCTCTCCCCTCGCCTCAAGTCACGCCTGTCCTACTGAAACCCTAAGCAGGGGCAGTGGTTGCTGGTCCTCTTCTGGGGCTAAAATCTAACTCCTATTCTACGACAGTCAGTGAAAACCCGCATTGCGATCATCATCAAACGTTTCCTGTCATACTTTGGAGGAAAACCCGTTGCTTTGTCGCAGCAAGCGTGTATGTGCGAAAATGTGCATTCCATCTTTCCCATTTGCGCATCCGATCGATTATCTTTGCTGATTAGTTAGCGTTCTGCACGCAAAAGCCTTAAGCCACGTCTGCGTTCCACATACGTAACTGGCTTCACAACATAATCATCTTCACATAGAAAAGCGGCAACTCCCAAGTTTTAGAATGATTTATTAGCTCATAATAGTCGACTTCATCTTTCCGAATGCTCCCGTATCTAAACCTATTTCAAGCGTTTGGTTTTGATTTACGAAGAGTATATAATGGGACTTTTTACTATCGAAGTAGATACTCAAATAGGTTTTACTGCTTTTACATTACTTTTTGTTTATAAATTGGCTTTAGGAAAACTTCTTTTTACGGCTGAATTAAATTATTTTTTTCCTACTCAACGCACTGCTGTTTTCGATTTTCATAGGACTATGCTATCGATCCACCACTCATGCTTGCACCTTGGCAGCGTCGCTATCGATTTGTTTGCCAAGCTGGTTTAGTTACCGAATGTCGCGCACAGGTACAAGAAACACATGATATATCCAAGTGGACAGATGAAGAGAAGCAAATATTCCGCGAGCGGTTCCTAGCTACACCGAAAAACTTTCCCAGCATCGCCAGTTTCCTGGAGGGCAAAACGGTGGCCGAATGTATCCGTTATTACTACTTGACCAAAAAGACAGAGGGCTACAAACAGTTATTAAAAAAGCATACCGCTCGTCGACGCCGTGCCGCGCAGTCAGATCGCACTGGTAGTGGTGGCGGGGGAGGTGGTGGTAATGGCAGCACGGGGACTGGCCACGCTGGAGGGGCGAATTTTCAGTTGCCTAACAATTCCGGATCATATACCAATGGCGATGGACCCAGTGGTAATGACTCCGGTACAGGAGGGAATTCTTCACTAACCCAAACATCCGATTCCTCATCAGCCAAGGTTTGTTTAACTTTGTTATTATCTCTTGTTTGAACTGTTCGAAGAGCGATCCATCGGCCATCATTACAATTTTGTTGCGTATTCTAGCGGATGCGTTGAACTTGCATGCAGTTCTTTACACTCTCATGCCGGCCCAGGTTCTTGTTTGAACTCAACCGATGGGGCACTCTCAGATGACCGAACACTCCGGCGGAGCGAACATAATTAGTCCCAAGGAGTACAGAGGGGTATCCATCACGTGTCTTACTCGTGAAGTTCGATGTTTAGCAGACGTCGTTTTAGTGATAAAATGACGGTTTGTGTATGTTTATGTGTGATACGGGTAGTCCCATTTGAATTTATTCCGATCCTTATTTTATCCTTTCTACTCGTCTCACTGTTCCAGTGAACTGAATAAAAGTAAAGCAGAGTAGTTCTTTTTTGTGTCATGGGGAGCAAACGGATGGAAAATCGCTTTGTTCATCATTTTGACGCCACAATTTCCACAGGGGACTTTTATCGACGACCAGATATGATTATTTCCCCATTCCATACATGAGTTTGGCGAATGTCCAATGCTGCCGGGATATTCATAGAAGAATACCTGTTTTCAGGTACATTCATCGAAACCTGAGTATGCTGTTGGAGGCTCTCTTCAAATGTAAACAATGCGTTTGAGATTGAGCGCGTCTACTTATTCACATGTCTGAGTTCCAGCCGAAACTCTGGGCAGTTGCATACCATCTGACGCATCCCTGGGTCGTAAGTATTTGTGATTAGCCCTGAGTAGAGTGAGCCCCTACTCAGCGAATATGCAGCAGTGCACAAGCGGTGACTGTCGAGAGTGTGGTAGGTTTTAGCTTGGCGAGTAGTTTCCACAAGGGTGTCTCATTATTCTTTTTTTCGTATTGTTTTCTTCCCCATGGTTGCTACATTGCAAGGTTTGTACACAGACGTTATATATATATATATATATATATATATATATATATATATATATATATGTGTAAATCTATTTCCTCCATGACTCCAGGATACGGAACAGAAGCACGGTGGTCGAAAAGATCACCATACTCATGGCAATCGCACACGTCCCAGTCGAGGTCGACCGACCGGGTCGCAACATTCCGTTGCACCAAATTCAACCACGGATTCCGAAGAATCAAGCGGACATATCGGCCAGCACAAATCTCGTGGCGGCGGTGGTGTGTCCGCTCGCGGTCAGGATAAAACAGATATTAATAATAAGGAAGGCAAGTCCGCCAGCGGAAAACATGGTTCTGTGACTGCAGCTTCCGTTCCGTCTGCCGGGGAAACTGCGATATCTGTAGAAAACAAGTCGAGTAAGTGTGCGAATTACTTTCTTCTCGATCGCTGGCTACTCGTATAGGTAGTTTCAGAATATGGCACGGGTCTGTGGTTGTCCAGTTACGAAGCAGGATCGCCACTTTAGTTGCTCGCGGGCATTATTTTCTCCCCACTATCCAATACTGGCGAAAGATGTACACGTGTGAATCAAGCAGGTTTCCGACCCGACCAGGGTTGTGCTGGCTGTGTTCACTCTGCGATAAATCGTAAAGCACAAGCACACCCCTCGTAGACCCACGGACTCTGTTTTTCTTGATCCGGAAGAAACGTTGGAATCAGTTGATCGTTCAGTTCTGTGGTCCTGCCTTTCGCGGGAGCATTTTTTGAAAAATTTAATTCAGTGAGCGCAACACAGCGCATCGATTTTTCGATACTCTCCGAAGTCGGCTAAGGCCGGATACACGTAAATTCATTTTACTCTTGGAGACTATGATTACAAACAAAGCCGAGTTGGTGCTTGCGACAACGCTTCAGCGGAATTCATCAAGAGAAACTATGTTTGCCAGGGTTGATTGCACTTATCCTTTACTATACAACTAGCCATATTCTTATCTGGGAATAGTGTCATTGATGCTTGCTCAGATAGGAAACTGTACAACTCTGAATATGCCAATGGTATTATGCTTTTGACTCGTTGTGAGCATCCCCAGATCGTCTGCACGATAGTGTACCAATGCTTTCTTGGTACGTGTTCCACGCATGAATGCGGTTAAAGTGGTATGCCCCATAGCCGCTGGGTCCCGTTACGCGGCTGTGAGGTGGATCTCGAATTCTAACTTCTGACTTAAATCTGTTGTGATAGGTGATTGATCCCGGTTCGGTAAAGTTCGAGACGGCCAGTGGATGATATCCAAGAGAATATGAAACCTTTCAACCGTGGACTGACTCTAATGGCTGCATTTAGACCGCGAATTCAGAGCCCATGAGATCTTCCGAAGCGATGGTTGGAGACAGTGAGCGATATGGTCGGACGTAAGCGTCTGTGGCTGATAAGGTCGAAAGCTCGAATCTCAGATCTGCTGATTCCTTCGGCGGTAGACCGCAGCTCGCTGTCTCCCGGCTCGTTACCACACTTGATCAATTGAAAGCTTGTGGTTCTATGCCGCTGCGAGTTTCGGGGTAAATGTTGCTGGTTCCCCTGGCCGTTTAGTGGACCCTAGTGGCTATGGGACATGTCCCTTTCACTTAACTCATGCTTGAATAATGTCATGGAAATGTCGCAATCACTGGCCTTCTTGCATTCGAAACCTCTCTTCTGTATGTTTCCTCAACTTAATGGTTGTAAAATTTGGCCACATCTTAACTGCGCTGTAGAATCATGGGACTTTCTCTGTGGTATTCCACCGCACACCGACAGTCCTTTCTTAGGGACCCATGGCTAATCCGCGATCTGACGATGCAGATCCTAATTTAGTTCATAGGGGTTCAATCTTTCCAAAGGACTTTACTATTTGTTTTACTAAAACAAGAACATTGCTTGAAACTTCTCAGCAATAATAAAATTTCTAACGGAGGATGCGCTATGGATTCTGTTGTTTCATATCTTCTCTGCCTGTGAATGTGTTTTGAAACCACGATCGACAGCTGAAAATCAGTTATTATCAAGTAAAGTATTCCAGTTATTGCGTTTGTCAGCTCCGTAGAACGTATCTGCTGCCACAAAAGAACAAAATGAAAAATTATAACTTCGGTAACTTTCATGCGCGATTTACTGCTCTATTGTCTTTTTTACTTTTCGACATAGCTAAACGCCACTAACAGTTTTTATGTTTACAGTAGAGCTTTTTCGTTCTCTTCCAATATCTTTCGGTGGATTTTAATCTTTTGCGAATCAAGGTAGTGTCAAAATGGTTAATTCGTCTAACTGTATGGTCACGGAAGTCAAGGTCCTTAGGTTTCTCATTGTAGATTAAAATGCTGTAAATTCTCTCCTTCTGCTCAGCCGGGAGAAAGGGGACGGGATCAATCACTGGTGCAACCGGAGAAATCAAAATAAATGTGCCTGTTTCTGCGAATTCTGACAACATGGTAAGTGTTCTGATAGGAAAGTTATCCTGGTTTTTGTTATTTAATGACCGTTCGTGCGAGGATCCTCTCTTTCCATTTTGGATGCAAATAAATAAGAGGGAGGCAATTAAGCTGTTAGCTATGGATCCGTAACCATGAAACGGTTAATCTTTTTGCACCCATTACCCCTTGGAAACTAGCATTCCAAAAAGACAGATCTTTGCGAGAACCGTCAACCATCGGTGGTTCTGTATTAATGTAGGAACTACGTTCTTTGCCAGTAGTATATAGCTGACGAAGAGGTCGCAGTCGATGAGAAGAGCGATGGAGATTTGGTGAACAAAACTTTCCAGTGAAAATGTGCCTGCGATATTCATTTTATTCTAATCTCAAAACTAGTTATAGTCGGATGAGCACCGCATCTGGTTCGATCCCTTTTAAACGTACTTTAGAAAAATACCCGAAACGTTGGAATTTTGGAAAATGTGCATTGTCTCATGAATAGGTGTGGTTTTTCTCGTGAATTTACTCCATTTAACCCTAACAAGAATTCCCGAATCTAACTTCTTCCGTGATCTAAATTAATTTAAATTGTCTCTGGTGCTATCGACTTATTGGTTGACTGTTTCCCATCCGATAAATGCTAATGGGTCTAATCGGACTGCGCTTTTCACGAATATACCTTGTGTAACGGTTTGTTTGAACGCATACAGTCATGGCGTTTGGTGTCGTAGACCTCACATGTACGTACGCATACATGATTTCACTACATCCATTTGCGACCAACTGATGAACATTTGCTCCTACTAAAGATAGACTAATACTAGGTACCGGTCGATTTTGGTGACCTGTTGCCCTCGTTCGGTAGTTAGCGTGTGGCTCCTAGAGAATGCATGAGCACGTTTTGGAGACGTTTAAATCCTTATTCCATGGTACAATTGACGTCGCGTCATTGATATTCCAGCCATGAAACTACAGGTGATTAAGTGAAACATTCCGAACCAGGCGTTCTATCCGGTGAGATTGCAAAAAAGTATGGAAACCAGTTTTCTTCCCAACAGTATGTAAGAGTGAATTGTGTTGAGGGATTCGACATCTTGAAATGTTTTTCTGATTTACAGGAAGTGCTTTTACACCGTGGTTCCTGTTGATTTCCCTTTAGCGGAACATGCTCAGTTATATTCGGTTTATCGTGATTCCACTACGAGCTTTTGTCCACTTCGAGCTAATGCTGTGAACTCGTAAACCTGTCTAATTTCGGTGACTGAATAAAGGCTTCTTCCAATCGGTCCCAGGATCTCTGAAAAGAGTTCTTTGCCTATTTGTGATGCCACTTTATCAAAGAAACAACCATCTTCACCGTAATCTATTGGTCCGTGCACATCCATTGTTCCAGGCTGGTCGGTCCATTCAATTTTGAGACATTTTGCTTCGAATAGCATTTGATTCAGCCAGTCACCGTTTACCGGGTTTGACCGGACAGCCTTGGTGGACGTCTGTTGATCCTTGACTTGGATGGTTATCAGGTCATTTCTTGTCGTTCATATGCAGCAAAACAACTAGTACGCCTAAAATATCTCATTACTACTGAAGTGTAAAGGAAACGTGTCAGAAAAGAAGTCCGAGTTATATGTAAGAGATTGGGTGGCATTGCTTTGTTCGCACACAGATTTTACTCGATGCGCTTAGAAAGTTTTCCGTTTGAAGCGAGTGAGGTGTAATAAAGAAGAGAACCTTGTCCTGTCAAATCATGCTCCGCCAACCTATTACGTCAAGTAACCACAGTAAAAAGGTGCATGCGAAAATACAGTGGCCAATGTGAGTTGCGAAATGTATCTCTTTTTCACTGTCCGCTTTTTTTATCGTATCATAAGCCCCTGAAAAAATCAAAGATAAACGAATGTGAAACTCAATGATGTACTGGTTTAAATTTTAGGTGGACGTGAATGTTTTGTTATCTTTAACTATCAGCTCGGTAAATCTATATTCCATTCACTGGATGAAAGGCTTTTTTACATATGCAGCGCCACCCTGTTTATGAATTGCTTCAGTCTGGTGACTGGGACTAGACCGCAATATTTGTGAGTATAGCCCCGACTTGCTTAACCAGCTGTTAGTGATCGTCCGTGGTTACTTTTTACGACTTGCTTCCGGCATGAGTATAGTTGAAGGGGGCACACTATAACGACTAAGGGTCACTACACCCACCAAGAGGTGGGGGAATGACCGGCAACCGTAACTGAAAATTGGAATGTCACAGAACCACAAAAAGCCTCAGCAGGTCAAGTGTGGTAACGAGCCGAGCGATAGCGAGTTGCTCTCTACCATGTGGAGCAGCTCAACTATATACTGTATAACTAATCTTTACTATAATCTGTCAATGATTTTGTTTCATTCTGAAATCCATGCTTTTTGCTTCTGTTCCGAAGTCCCATAGCCCGAGCGGTTCATGTCATTCGCGATCCGACTCCCAAGACCGTCCTTCGATGAGTCCAGTGCGTGACGTTACTATCCACAGTTCACTAGCATCACCTGTCGACACAACCGTGTCGGCAGCGAGCATATCAGCAGTGGCCACGAATTCGATTCCTGGTTCCACTTGTATCAAAGACCTGATCCATATTGCAATAGAAAAGAACCTTACCCAGGTACGTTTCTATAGTAATTTGACATCCTTCCTTCAATTGCTTTATTCTTGTCATCCTCTTGTTGCGCTATCGCGGCTGTTATGTTTTTAACTTTTGGTTATTGTCGTGAGCACCTCAACAGAGAATGTATAGATAATTCTGGCGACAAAACTATTTTACTATGTATTTCTGTGTTTATAGTGTTTTCTGTGCTCAGTACCACGCCTTTGGCCAAAAAGTGTATCTCTCCATTGTCAAAACCTTTGTTTGATTTGAAATAGGACTTATACCGGCTAGGATGAAATTAATCCGAAAATCGTAAAGCGGTATTGAAAAGCGAGTGCACCAAGTAGAAGCGTGCGGTGTCTTTCACAGAGGCATGACACATTAGGTCAGTCATATCCAGGCTCCGCTGGTGCTAGTCTGTCAAGCTGTCCGCCAATGAGGAAAGGCCGGATGACCCATCTGGATATGCCGGGCATGCGTCGCGACACGTTAGATGATAAAATCTTACTGGAACAAGAGTAACTGTCCGGAGATGGCTGACCAGCAGACAAGCTAATTACAAGCAACCATTAGTGGCAACATCACGTGGTTTCAGGAGCCTGCTTCGATTCGTCCCATTAAACTGGTTCACTGAGCGCCTTGAGCAGGATGACGGAGAAGAAAACCTTCAAACGCCAAAAGGCCCATAAGATAACAATAGAATAAACATCAAAAAAATAGTAACGTTTGTAGTTCTTGCGTATGTTGAGAAGTCACTTAAAACGGCGAGATTTACTTCGCACTGAGAATGATGAAGGATTTCGACCTGGGACCAAAACCAGGAGTCCGTCGGCAGTATATATGTTATTCATGTTCGGTATATCGGAAATTTGAATGTGACGTACGTTCGTTTTTCGAGTATTAATAAACGTGTTGGTATCTGATGTTGACTTATTTAATTACATACCTGTCGACCGAACCCGGAAGATTTACAGTTTGTCGTAAATTTGTAGGTTACACGATTTGTAGTGTTTCTGAATGGCTTATTTTATAGCTAGTTATAATTTACTTTGAATAACCTTTGTTGAAAACTAAGTGATTTAACTGTTCCTACTTTCTTCCTTGCCGGTCTGTCGTAATTCTGATCATTAAGTTCTTAATCAACTTCACCAATCGAACATGTCTACTCTGGCCACCCGTCCCGTGCACACTTCGATCCGAATTTCTTCTTGCACTAACCTAAGTCGAAATTCTCGTTTGGGAAAGCTGGCACTACACAGAGCACTAATCCGCTGGGAGGCACAAACTGTTTGTAGTAGATAATTCATCGAAACCTCTTTCGAGGAATGGTATCAACGCACAGTCAGAACAGCATTTCACCCCACTGGCTATGCATCATTGTCACCTAGTTATACACGTATTCTCTGAATAAATTGAATATCTGTTGACGTCTCATGTGGCTTGAGATTTTCTGGAGGAAATAACTCATCGGTAATTGGTTGATTCCTGCACCAGAGGCTATACAAATTGTGTTGGTTCTTTACGCATGTTTCGCGTTTTGAAATACGTTTGTTAAGCATACTGGGTTTTCACAGGCATGCTGACCATCACAAAAAGACCGTATCTTGGCGTGCTGTAACAGCTACCGAGCCTCCATGACCCAGGATGGCGCGTCTCAAGCCGAAGATTAAGGCAAACCTGGAGTGACGGTTGGCCTGATGAAGTAGTTCACTGGTCCATCAGGTTAGGCGTTGTTTTGAGCCGTCAAATCAGTCGGAAGGAATGTATTAGAGAGTAGTTGATCCAAACAGATGGGCTTCCATTCAATCACTCCCGCCTGCCTTGAGGACAGGTTTTTGTTAAAACAGCGGGTTGAATAAAGAATCCTTATCGTTCCGTTTAGCGGCTGGATTCCTTAGCAGTAGCCTTCCCCCTTCCTCCAGAAACAAAGAATTCCATGATGCTTTAGACATCCTGCGGAATAATCAAAGCCTCACAGCTGATAGCTTCTCAAGGATTGGGTGGTGTTAATTAATCACAGATCCCCTGCTGCGTTGATACTCTGCAGCCTTGCAGGAATGTTTTTGGAGTCAAAGTCTCCGAATAGAGCTTCTAAAGAAAAACCTGTAGTGTAGATAACCGCAAACTATTACTTGTTTTACTTCCTCTGCCATTCTTTCAA
The DNA here is from genome assembly GCA_008360955.1 of Fasciolopsis buskii. Taxonomy (NCBI): domain Eukaryota; kingdom Metazoa; phylum Platyhelminthes; class Trematoda; order Plagiorchiida; family Fasciolidae; genus Fasciolopsis; species Fasciolopsis buskii. Next base: position 21,340 of record LUCM01003318.1, read on the forward strand.
TTATAAACCTTACATATTCCCGATCTTTTTATGTAAAGGTCTTGCAACCTGGCACGCATAATTGCGGTTCAGAAGATTGCTTGAAAGCAGTAAAGTACTTTGGGCACGTTATTGAAGCCCAAGTTTTCGTTCCATTTAGTTCTAAGCCAGTTTGGGCAACGATCTGCCCTAAATAGAACTTCTTAAACTCTCGAAACGCTGTCTTCCAAAGACGCATACAAGATTTCACTTCCATACCTATCCTTCGTGGGTCTGAAACAAAATCTCTCCCTCGCTTTACTAATTTTTGTCATAAAAAGCGATGTTGGCTCCATTTGCCTTCTCAGCGTTGGTCTCAGATCGATAACATTGCCATCGGCCAGCATTGGCATGAATTAGTCGAGTATTGTCGATCATTCTGGCCCATGTGTAGGCTCAGATGATGCTCGCTGTTTTGTACATCTAGTCTGTGGTCTCAAAAACGTATACTGTCCGTCCCCAGGGGTGATTCTAGTTGATAGTCACCGGCTTCTGTTCTAGTTGATGCTTTTAACTCTGTTGTCGACAAAATACTCAGGGTACGGGCGGACACTGAGATCAGATGAAAAAAACCCACGTTCAGTGGCGGCTGCCGCCCAGGATTGCAGTCCATAAGAACCTCACAGACGATTAATATCATCGATCTCAGGCTACGGCTGTCGGAAATGGTCATAATGTTTACCGATTCTTTAAAAATACTAGTCCACGGAAACTGACCACAAGCGAGATGATCAAAGCATCCAATGGCTCACTGATTCATTCTCAGAAGCTTCTGGCAAAGCAGTTCAATTGCTGCACTGCCACAGTGGACCGTCCACTTATCCCTGCAAGTGAAACACTGCAGTCCCCCATTATAAACGGAGGTCATCAAGGAGGTAAGTTGCTTTACAAGTCCTAAGGCAGTTGGACCAGATGGGCCGTCTCCATACTCCTCTACGGAAGATGGCGAACTGTTAACATCGGAGTTAGCAAAACTCCGGGAATGAATATGGTAAAGGAGGTGGCTCCTTAAGGACAGGTGCGAATTGTTGATTGTACTGATTTACAAGAGCGATGGTAGATTCTCCTGTGCAAATGGCATTGATTAGTTTGGTATGCATTGGGTCCAAATTGCTCACAGGCGTGGTCCTCCACCGATTATGTATTACCCGCGAAAAGTGTATGCGTGAGGATCAAGCTGGTTTTCGCCTACGTCGGGGTTGTATTAACCAGGTTGTCATTTTGCGACAGATCTTAGAACATTGATACATGTTCCTTAGACCCACAATCTTTGATCTCTGTCTTTCTTGATGTGAAAGTGGCATTCGATCCAGTTGATCGTGCAATTCTGTGGCGCTGCCTTTCATTATCGAGTAAGCCAGGGAGATTCAGTTCGCTTTTCCGATATCCGTATTCGAGCAGCTGGTGGAGTTTCATTCGAGTTCATGGGAATTATTATTCGTCGAGTTTCTTCCTCTCACCTCTTTTTCTCAGTTGTGTATTTAAATGTGATGATAACCATGTCTTGTGCTAATAGTGGCATCAGTCTTTGCGCACAACGGGTGCCTGGTGTCATCCGGGTGACGTTTAAACTGAAAAATCAGTCGCCAGTCCTCAACGGGTTCCAAAACCCTCCAGTTTTCTTACTGTCTAGTTGATTAGACCGTTTGGTCAAAGACAGGGAGTAGTGCCCTCTTGGTCAACTCTAATTCGGTTTCAGCAGCCGGCTTATATTCAGTTCAGTGGGAAACCATTAACCTCCGCGCATAACTAAAGACCTGAAGTTAGAGACTGAAAAGACTGCCACATGTGTGATAAACTCACTACATTGTTTCTTCACCTTTTTTCGTTTAATATTGCAATCCCTGGTCGTGATTCTGATGACATTTAATTTGTAGATACATGTAAGCCAAATATATTAATCGGTGCATTTATGGCGTCGGCGTGGCTTCCAGTTTTTCGATCGGAAGTCGAGCACACACCGCACCGTTTAGTCCGGTCTTGCTACACGTCTGAGAACCATGGCCGTTGAAATCAGATGTGCGAAAACTTTTGTTGTTTGAATACCGTTGTCCTCATGGTATTTGTAGAATATGGTAAGAGAATTTTGCCAGTAGCTCAGGAGCTAGATGTGTCAATGCGTACTTGGGTGCAATCTTTGAAAGAGACACTGAATGTGAATAGGTCAAGATGACCACAAGACGTCTCCCTCGCTGTACGTTGTTCTCTGAGGCAGATGGTGGCTGGAAGATGGGTCGAGATGGTCAATCGATGCAATGGGAAAAAGGTATGGCAACGTTAACGAGTGAACCAGCTGGTGTTGGTGGTGTTAGGCTACGGGGTTGCGATCCACGAGATCCATCAGAGCAAAGGTTGGATACAGTAGTTGGTATGACCGAATACCACACTGAGTGGTGTTCTTCCATTCGTGATTTTTTCCCTTACGGTTATTTAGCTCAATAGTTTGCACTTGATTTCACAATTTCTCGTTCTATTTTCCTCTTTTGAGTAGATGGTGTTATGATGTGCCAACCGAACTCGGAGCATCTTGCTACAAGGTTATTGTTTGCAATTATTGAAAACTGTGCTTTTGATTGCATTAGGTAATGGCTTCTTATCGTGCCCCAGTTCGTGCCAAACCGGTTTTATTTTCCGATGACACCACAGCAGTACTCATACGCTTCAGATTCTATCTCTGTTTTCCGAGTCCATTAGTCTGTCCATGACAAGTCTTTCGTTCTTCTATGGTGTCTTATTCGTTATTTGCAGCCATGGGCTAACGACACATCAGCCAACACAGACGCCAACGATGTGAAATGCGGTTGTCTTGGACGGTCTGAAAATCCGACACATGAATTGTCCGCGAGTAAGTGTTTTTGCCTTCTGTAACTGAGCGGATGATATATTTCACCTTTGTAAATAATGCACTCCTAAGATCCCCCCCGGTCTTGAGTATTTTATTTATTTATTTTATTTATCACTAAGAGACTCGCTCGTCGTTAGATCTTTGTGAAGTTATCGTTCATCTGACACACAAGTCCGGTCACATCATAGCCAGTTTTCTGTGGTGTGTGACAAAAGGAAACAAAATTTTATTGTACAAGTGGTTGTGGCCAGTCACGTTCCCAAACACCACTTTCTTCTACAGATCCACCGAACAAGGAGCTACGTAAAGGGAGTAAATCAAAGCCGAGTGATTCTAAATACTCATCTGAGTCACTAACCCGCCAAGTTCAAGAAGCTTCTCGTATGTCGAAATCCCAGGAACAATTAATTCGGCCTACATCATCAAGGCCTAAGGATATCCCCAGCAATTCATTGTTCTCACCTGCCCCAGCTGCTGAGATCTATGCAGCAGCGGCGCGTCTTGCTGCCGAGAGTGTGACTTCCAGTGGATTGGTAAGTTCTGTGGTGTTTTTCTGTTAGTTATTCAACCTCCATTCATGTTGAATATGTGCCTTTCACATCCGAGAGTAAGCATAAATAGGTGTTCTGTAATGCCTACCATGTACAAATCAGGCAGTCTCATGAAAGTAACCATTTCAATTTTGGTATGCTATCTACGGGATGTTGCGTAGATGAACAGGCTGAAACACAGTTGCGGATTTATGTACCTCTATGGGGACAAATGTCTACACTAGATAGCATTGAACGTTTGCTGAGGTCGTCCAAATTGGAGTCTCATTAACTTTTCAAAATCTTAGGGGGAGATTACACACATCAGGGTTTGCTAATGCGATATTGAGTCAGCTGACTTTGCTGAGCACCATTAGCTCTTGATGGGTGTTTTATGATCACACAACTAAAGGTTCTGCTTCCTGATGATAAAAAGGGAGTTCTGGAATTTGTGACTTGCATCAATGAATAAAATTTCGATGACGCGGGTGAATCGTAGCAACAGTAGATGTGAGTCGCAAACTGTTGAGGCGAACTTTCCAGAAATTTGCCTGCCAGTTATCCAATCCGAAAGTAATCATGGTTTTTGTTTGCACCAAGGAACTCAGCTGGCCAAAGTTTGAAGATTATTCATTCTTTGATGAAGACGAAGTGTAACATCAAAAAACTCGAGAGTTCCTTTTAATATATGTGCAGGTGAGGAACCAAGTGATCATCTCCAGTACGCATTCTTGTGAACTAGACCGATGAATCCGATTGGCTTGAGATTCCCCAAAGATCACATCACTAGCCATTCGAGGGGCATGTAACTCTGAACAGCTGACTTGAATAAAAGCTGTTAACTGATAAAGTTACTCCTACGAGCGACTTGTAGTTGAACTAAATGCTGCTTTTCCACTAGCTCGTTCTACGTTATCGAAATTGGTGGTTCACTTTTCGCTTTATTTCACTCGCTGAATCATTAGAAGTAATCACCCCATTTACTGAATTGACATCAATAATGGTTTTCCACTTTTCTCTTTTCGGTGTCCTCAGCTTCCTGAGTATGGTAACTAGTTTCATCGCCAATTTTCTCTTCTCTTTTATTGAAGAGTAACGACTTGACTGCTGTGTACGTTGCGGCTGCTGCAGCTGCGGCTGCGGCCACGGCTGCGGTTACTGTAAGTAATGATCGCGAGATGGGTTCTCACCCAAATGCACTCATTGTTGGTTCTGGCTCTCAGACTCAGCCGATACATTCCGGCAGCCTGGTCACGTCGGATCGCCCAAGTCCTTCACATCGTAGGCCGTCCGTTCCTATTACCGATTCCGTGGATCAACCTTCCGGTGATGGTTCGCAAACTACCTTCACTTCTGATCCGATCGTTTCAAATCTGGGACCTTCCTTACCGGCGCATCTCTCACAGTCGGATGTGAGTAGTTCAAGTAAAGCCATTTTGCTAGGAGACTTCCTCACCGCTCAACAACTGGAACGCTCTGAACTCACGTCGACAAGTAAGATTGGTGACAAGTACAAATACTTGTCTTCACCCTGAATCAATTGCGTTTGAGCTTACATAATGATGTATTCCGCTTAACTCCAGTAACTCGATTAGACGCAATAATGCATAACCTTGGAAAGTCAAATAATACCCTCGACCAGAGATATGTTTATGTGATAGTCCTCTCAAAGCACTGTACTTATATTTCAGTTAGATTTTCCGCCGCAATAATCATCGGTTTGAGTCGATTTCGGAAGTAAGTAAATGAAGATGTGAAGTTAAAGTTTTCGATTACCTCTTTTCAATTTGTCTATGATTATCAGGAGGTACATGGAAATTTTCTAAAAACCTAATCCAGAGAAAATTCGTTACGCTTGGATGAGATAGGAAGAATTGAGGGGCAAGATAAATCATTAGCCAATAGATGGGATAGAAGAATCTTTCGAAAACAATAAACAGTGAACTGCTGCAGCGCCCAAGTTGGAGTCTGCGTTGACCTCCCACATGCGGTGGTTGACTAATGAGCCGAAGCTCAGTCGTGAGGATCTCGCATAACTTGCGAACTAAGGCCGTAGGTAGTCGGTTTTTTATAGACACCCAGTCAGCAGAAAGTAGCATGAATTCAGTCAACTGTGGTTACTAGGAGCTGCCGAAACCACCGCGCCTTCCCTGACCCCTCATCTTCAGCCGGACTTGGATCCTCTGGTAATAATACTTTTGTCTATTAATTTTTGAATGAATTGGACGCGTGAAGTAGGTATTTTATGACGTACCAAATCAGCTTTCTATATCTTATTCGATTCGTTTATTCGTCCAGTAGGAATTATACGAATTATCCCCCTGAACACTGCATATCCCTCAATGGATAAACCACTTGTGTTCCATTAGTCTACCAGTCGAGCTTCTAGAACTTTGTCGCCAATCCACCTGGTTGGTTTATATGCCAAAACATCAGACCAATGATCGGTGTCACACTCACAAGGTTTGTCGGTCGTGCTATCCGCAACAAATGCTAGCAGATCTCGCCCCCTTGTCAGCTAATTATATTTAGCCAGTTGTAACCTCTTCCTCCGAAGCCATGAACACCTACCGTCGGCCACTGTTAACGGATTCTAGATTACTGAATTCACTGTTTCGAGCCTTTGGATATTAACTCGAAATCCCGTTTATCCTGTTGATAATGTTGTTGGTAGTAACTGTTTGTTGGAATTCATCGCAGATTAGTGGCAAAACTATCTAAGCTCAACTCAACTCTTTTGAATCCCGAACAACTCACTGTCACCGGTGCGATGTTCCAGTGAAAAGTGTCTGCATCACAAAACGACGAACACATCCTCTGCTGTCTGGAGATCATCATCATCATCGTTCAGCGTTAATTAGCGAGGCAAGCCTCACTGACCTCTGCCTTTCCCCAGAGTTACACGTTTCTATAAAAAGAGTGAATATCCAAGGGGAACAGGCACTGGACCTATACAGGTGGGAAAAGATAAGATGCTGCTGTAGCCAACACGGAACACAGTCTAACTGTACAAATGCACGTGTTTTCAATCATTCTGATTCGATAGAAAATGACAACGCGATCTGCACTGTTCACGGTTCACTGCCACATCCTTCAGTGCCTTCAGCCAACTAGTTGATGGGTCTTTCGGACCCCAACCACGAAGGCGTGAGACACCTACTTTACCTAAGTTCGCTGTACATTTTCTCATTCCACTTTGCCACGTCATCTGCTAACCTCCACATGGCTTCTTCCACTCCGTGCGAGGAACCCAAAATAGGAGATGGTATGGTAGGCCAGTGTTCGCCATACACAACACGTGACCCAACCAACACAGTCCATTAAGTTTCATACACTGAAACAAGGTATTCCGAGAGCTGGCGTCTGGCATCAGACTCCTGCCCTCAACATTACTCACCCGGTTTCTTCATCCAATCCTAGCGATACTACATAGACATCGTTGGTCAAAAACCTGTAACCGACGAACATCTCCGACATGCACACCCCATGTCTCGCAATCGTACAACCGAACTGAGCGCACTGCGGAACAGTGTACACGATCTTTCAACTTCAGTGAAATATCAGGCCGACGCCGCAAGTGCTTCAATCCAGCTTAAGCTGCCCGAGTTCGACTCCTACATCTGGAAGACCTGCTAGAGCATCTTCCATCACTTCGTTCATGGCCAAGTTAAACACGGTACTGTTGCTAAAATGCAGCTCCCTTGCGGTCACATGCTTCTAAAGGTGTCTTGTTGTTATCTCGGAATTAGATGCCTCGGTAATTGAGGTTTGGGCAATTTCTGCTGTACCATCCGTTGTTTGGTATCATTGATACCTTATACCAAAATAACTTTGGTTCCCATTGCGTGTAGTCTGAGGCGTTGTGCCTTGCCTCATCGTGCTTTTCATTATGTCATTCCTACGCCAGCGGTGATCAATTACTAATAACCGTCAAAGCAGCCTCCGTAGACCAGCTGAACACTTCCCACGACAGGACACTAAGCGGCGCATCCCCATTGGAGTCTGCCACGCGGGTTCGCTTGGCAACAATACCATGATTCCTTGGAGCTAGTAGTCCGTTGGATTCTGGAATATCGACAACCCACCACATTGAGACACACACTGTATAAAAGATATGCCAGTAATGACGTATGCAAAAGCAGTTTAATTTGTTTCACTTTTGATAGCGTTTGACGTATAAACTAGATAGCGAGAGCATGTGGTCATTTCTGTGGTTCAATTATTCGAAACTTGTTCAACCTGTCAAGTCACCTGTTGAAGCAGGATTTTGAGTGGGGTATTCTATTCCAGCTCTTTTGTAAACCTGTTATTACCATTGATATTATTATTTTTATTGTTATAATAATAATTATTATTGTTAATGCTTTCTATCCGTATTTTTCCTTAATTCGCAGATCGAAATATCTCTGCTGCCAGTTCTTATGTTCGTTCCATTGACCCGGCCACGTTGCCTGCCCCCATAGGCCCACGCAACCCTGCTCCTACTGGTGCGCAATGGATTCCGCCGTTGCCGGACTCGGCTCCAAATAGTACGTTGTGCTGACCACCTTTGATATTTTATTTTGCCCGAGGCAAGCAGTCCCTCACCCTGAACTCACTTACTTCTCCATGCTTGAAATTGTGTGATACTGGATTAGTGCATATATGAGTGGGTTACGTCTCGGACTTTCACTATTCCTCATCTTGGTTTGATTCAGAGCAGGGTCAATGAACTGATTGGCAACTGTTGTTAAACTTGCTACTTATAATCACCAGTTTATCATAGGGCGATCGCCTCACTGTCTCCCTCTTGTCGGTACTCTTTCGGTTTCTGTCCCTCGAAGCTCTGTTCGATAATTCATCGTCCTGCGAACTTTTTTGCATATTCCATACGAACGTGGCCGACTATGCGGATCATGTTTTTGTCATCGATTGTTGAATCACCTTTAGATTTTTTCCTGTCGGACACTTGTTCACTCTATTTTCCCGCCTAACTTTCTATCTCTTTCCCTTTAAAAATGGGGTCAACGGTGTGGTTGTACACATAATTATTTCTTTGATCTACTTGTAAAACTTCTCTTGACTTTGAGATGTGGCGGGCCTTAGCGGTTATAGGCCACGCCCTTCCCACCACACTCGTGTGTCCACAGTGTCATAGTTATAAATAAACAGACGTCGTCGATTGTGGCGCACTGTAAAATGTCCCTCTTTTATGGCAAGCTTTACGCACGCATGTGATGGAAAGAGCATGCTCATAGCCGCTAGGGCCCAGTACACGGCGACGGACAAGAAGAACTGACAACTGTGACTCTACAACTTGAAGCGGCACAGAACGACAAGATCTCATCAGGTCAAACGTGATAACAGCCGGGCGACAACAGGTTGCCGTTTATCGCCGGACCTGTGATTCGAATCGTTGACTTTTTTGATGATTGATCCCTGTCAATTTTCTGATGGTCCTAACATTCTCTAGGCACGAAACATTTATCAACGAGTATCACGAATTTACAGGCTTTTTTGTTACATCTGTTTGTAGACTAATAAGATTACTTAAGCTTAAGTGTTCTTGATCGTCATAGTTTACCCATCTAAACATGCTAGGTGAAATCTTAATGAATTTTACGAATTTCCTTAAATTCCTTGAATAGATCTTTTGATTCATCCCAGTTTGCCCATAAATGGTTACTAGCTCTCTTATTCGACAGGTGCACCATGTAATCAATTGTTCTTTCCGCACTTGTGCATTTATTTAAAGATTGGATTCATTTAATTGATAATTGGAGTGCTTTACTTAAACTGGGGTTCAGTAATCGTTGTTGATCATGAACTGATAAATTTTACCTTAGATGACTCGATTCACGTGGAAGTTGATCTTGTGTCAAAACCATTGAAACGCACTACATTAATCGCTTGTGTCATCGTCGTGATAGTAGGATATTTTGGTGCCACAATATTAAAGGTAATGAACTGGTTTAAAACCCCGCTCAGTTTAGTCTTTTAACGATATCCACCATTTTAAACTAAACAAGGCCGCAATTAACATGGTATTAAACGATCGCATGTTTTCTATACAAGGAGATCGATCACCTCTCAGAGCAAAGCCAGTGGTACTTATATTTCTGTTGACATCTAACGGCCGAAGTTCTTTTCAATATTTCAGTCACCCTTGAGGAAGAACATCTAAATACTCCTGGTTTCAGCTATTGAGTGCGGAATAATCACGCGATAAAGCAGAAAATACAACTATCCGGCACAGCAGCGAAGTATGCTAAGTGTATTTATTCGGCGCTCCTCGAATTTTATTGATAGATGTATGGCATGCAGGGACCCGCGGAACACGAAATGATCCTTTCTAGCGAGAAACACTTCGAAAGAGTTGCCCCGCTTTATTATTTCCGTGCGAGATGTTCACTCTGATGCAAGTAAAATGAAGAAATCTTTTTTAACGGATTGAAGTAGAGCCTACCATGAATAAGGAAAAATTTGTCATTGTGTTGACGGAAACAATCTAAGGAAGTTAGTTTTTTCGAAAAGAAGCTCCGTGTTGCACTCCACTAGAATTTAGTAAACGTTCTATCTTGAGATCAGTGGTGACCTTCCAACCTGACGTAATTTGGGTATAACACGTATGGATCTAGAGTATCTTGAATTTTAGCGCTATCTAGGATGCAATCGATTCCCCTGTATGATATTTCAGTAACCCATCTGAGAGATGGTTATTAACATGAAGGTCCGAAAACTTTGTTGCATATAAGACAGAAATAATTTCGTTCTCCAACTGTTGCATGCCACAACGAAATGGCCAGAAGTATACTGAAAAAAACGATGTTGCATCCATCCGTTAGCAGTATTAATTGGTGGAGTATTTCTGGCATTGCTCGTGTCAAATTGTTGCGATTAGTTGAGATACACATATAGTAACTAAAATGGAATGTCGATAAAATTTCTAGCATTTGCATTTGCTAGATGAAACCGGAGCTTGACTGAATAGTTCCGTTACTTCCGGCTGATTAGAACCAATGCAAACTCAGTCCTAGTAACCGGAATGTATGACAACGGTACATTTTTCGACCATCGGATCTGAGGCCATGAAATATATCTCCTTATCTCTCCTCCCATACAACTGCTGTTATATAACATTTAATCCGCGTGCTTGACTTCAGTCAGTCGATCTGCGTGCAAACACAACAATGCATTTGTCCATTGCAGTTCGTAAAGGTTGGCGTATGACCCTTTGTGCAGCACAAAATTCATGAGTTCTAACCTCAATACTGTTCTGTTTTTCAATAGACGACTTTCCTGGTTTGAGCTTATCTGCTGAACATGCTGCTTGGTTGGCTATTCACGCGCAGGCTGCTGCTGCTGCAGCCGCTGCGGCTGCAGCAGCAGCATCGTCGTCTGGCTCCTGTTGTGCTGCGTCTGGCCGAACATCAGTTGCAAGCGATCCCCACACCCATGTGGACTCAAAAGCTGGCATTTCGTCGACTTACTGTTCACTATCACCTAGTCCTTTGAAGGTACGTTATGTAGATGTGCGATTTCTAATATGGACCGATTTCAATTTTTCAGTCTCATGCGCTAAGTTTTGTCGTATATTAAGCGTCTGTTTTGTTCTTTCTATATATTGTATCTCCAAAATTGTCCAGATTGCAAATTGCCGGTCTGTCCCTGTTCTGTCTTAGCGAAACCGTATCGTGATTCAGTGAAAGGATGACCCGGCATCCATAACTTGTTCTCAGCTTTTTTTTGTTAAACCACACATACACATGCACCATTTAATATCACTTTTGTTGTTCATTTTCTGCGATCGCGAGTGCGCATCGAACTGACGTGACATCCGTTCACCTACCCAGTTGCATATGTTAGCTCCACAAGGGTACTTGCTGAGAGTAACGTCTCTGAACCAGGAGGCTGTCGTGTTTTTCGGAGCATCTGGGGTATTTTCAGTCCCCACTTTTCTATTCGATTACCTGATGCGCCGTTACCTCTAGTGATCACTGCACAGGCATCTGTAACTTGTATTGTATTATATTCTATTGCATTGTGTTGTGCTGTATTGTATTGTATAGAATTTTGCGTACAGTCAATAATATTGCATTTCAGTCGGAAATGTGAGGGGAAAAATAAGTAGAATAAAAATATACTCGTCGCCTCGTGAAAAAAATAAACGAACTCACCCAGGAATAATCATAACACATTATGACAAGTTGCCGAGGGATTCGGCCGAAACCTGGTCACGATTTGTCAATATATATATATATATATATATATATATATATATATATATTCGTGTCAGAGCGAAATCTTACTGAACTGATCGAATGATTGTTTCGAATTGCCTTGAAATAACTTCAAAATAAACAGAAAAATGGTAAATTGAATATTCCATAATCAAATGTTTCTCTGTTAGGATTCCTGATGCTTATTGTCGTATTAATGGGCCGATGTTCACTTTCTCACACCTCAGAACCATATTGATGATGTTTCTGCACATGATCGCCTTTCGTCCGCCACCGGTACCATACCTAAAAATGGGCCGCCGATTCGTTCTCAGCTATCATCCAGCGCTGTACCATCGGCCGACACGGTGGATGCGAACCGGTTAGCAGAATTCATGACAAGCGCCCAGAGACGATATAGTGATGAGGTTGAGTGTTACCAAAATCGTGAGCGTTCTGATTCCATGCGTACCCTAACTAGTAGCGAAGCATCACAGTTTGTTGGGGCAATTAATGCGGCCCGACAGCATTATCGCGACAGTCAACTAGAACAGCAGCAACTACAACAACAACTATCATCCTCAGCAAAAACCACGGAAATGGGCCAAATCGGTTCTGGTGTTTCTCGGCGCTCCTTAACTCCCGTGTCTGTTCAAATTCCAATACGTCCTCGTTCATCTGGTCCAGGAGAAGAATTACGCAGCTTGGTGAGATCACGTTGTTCCTCGGAACCCGATTTTCAGTTGTATGCTAGCAATTACAATTTTCACGATTGGAACGCATTGCATAAGTCTATCACGGATGCATTTCTTGGGAAGTCTATTTTGTGATCTATTCTTCGAATCCGAATAATTCATTGGAAAAGTGACTGCCATGAAATCCGTTAGTTTTCGATATAGTGCTCAGTATAATGAGGCTGAAACGCCATTTCAAGTGACTAGAAGATAGTTCCCAAGTGAACAGTGCACTTTCTAGACTTAGTTTCCCTGAGCACACAGCCCTTATCGCAGAGCCATAATGGCGACTGACTGATATCGGCGAATGCTTTTTTTGATGTTAATTGTAGAATCCACGTCATTTTCATACGTTTCTCCTCTCTTAATCACCAGTGGTCCCCATCTTTTTCATCTACGATCGTTCGCTCACCTTTCGTCCGGTGATTACTCACTCATTTTAATTGGACTTATCATATGTTCCCGCCCCACAAACCATTCATTTGAGAGATCGAAATAAATCAAGTTTAGAACCTATTCGCCGCTAGTATTTCCCTACTTAGAAGATCCCTCTCTATAGTAAATTCTTGGTTTTCCTTCGAATACTTCCTGTACACTAGACTTATTCACAGACAATGAATGCAATTAATAACTTCTGCTGTCCCGTTGAAACCGGATTCCAGGATGATAGCAGGATAGCTCATTCCTACTTATTCCTCACGGACTGCTGGGTGAAAGTGCCGATAAAATTCATGACCGAACGGTTGTCGAACACGACTCCGTTTTGGTCAAACGGGTAAAACGCTTGAATTCACCCTTCGCCAATCAGTTTTTAAGCACTTCTGACAATAAGCCTCTTTAGCACTGCATCAGACTCCTTTGCGGACATCCCGTTTGATCGCGGACTCGCAATGCAGATGCTGACTTTCTGAGTCCTGCATCCATTCACCCATCCCCCGACTCCTTATCATCCTATTCATAGCCCGTTACCTCAGAAGTTGAACCTTTTCCTTCAGAATAAGTATGAAAACTTCTTTGATTCTTACAAAACTGCGTCTGCAGCTGATTCAGGAAGTAATTTCTTCTTTGGATGTTATGATTGCGCTAGTCGACAAATTCTTCATTACTGGTATTATCCTAGCTCTGTGGAAATCTTCGACGATTGCTCCCAACCCCAAAAGCATAACCCTTAACACTTTACCGGGCAATTCCATCCCGTTGTCGTTGCCTCTGTTCTCAGCCGTTTGTTTTCTCTTGTTACCCCTCTTGACTAATTTCAGTGTCCATATAATCCAAATAGTGTACTCTGGATGCATTTAGTTTCAAAAAGTTTAACTAGCTCTGTGAAGTCTGTTGACTGTATTTCTTTTAGATTATTCTTTTTCCTTCGACTCAGTTCCGGGTTTTCTTTTTCAAAAGCCTGAATCTTTTGGATGCCCCATTTCCATGCTTTTGTGATGGAAGACTAAATTTTCAGTAGAACTCGACGAACTAAATTTAGTTATCACTTATCCTTTATCAGATCCGTTCCTCAAATTGTCCATTCACTTAATCTTTTCAGTGATTTGTTTAATGGTCTAACCATTTAACTTCCTTCAGTCAATTTCCAATCGATCAGACTTTGCATCTCTCAGAAAATTTGCGCAACATTCAAAACTCTTTTTCTCAGTTTGGTCTATACATTAATGTATCTAAATGTTCTGAGCGCATTTTTACCCTTCCTCGCTCGCCTTTCCCACAGTGAACACTCACTAATTGACGCCTGTTCCCTTCCCAGATCCGAACCCATAAAATACTTGGACGTTACAATTCGCACCAACTTACTGTGGTCCTCTCATATCTTCGACTATGTGAAACGAACACGTTGCCCGTCCTTTCACATCCGTAGACTGCGACAATTTGGCACAAAACAAACTTATTTTACTTTTTTTGTCCTTTATTCTGTTTTATCTATCTCTCTGCGTCGCTCTCTAGTTATTTTTCCGGACCTACTCAAGAAAGATTTTCAATTATTTTACCGGGGTTTGTATGTCATTAGTCGTGTAACCCGCACATCGAGGTCTGTGAAAAAATTCCACGAAAATTCTTCCAGATTGTACTCATTCCTTTCATGATTTGCCTCCCTGACATTCACATAAATCCACCCACTCCAACCATAGACTGGCTTCCCTCCCGTATCAATGCTCTTCGCGGTTCCACTGTACCATCATTTGCCAAGCGTTCTGGTTAAGAAGGAAAAAATCATTAGAGCTGCGTTCGAATTTTCATCGCAAAATCTTCCACCTAGTATCCACGGTTTGTTTGTATGTTGAGTGTCGGCTTTTTGTCTTGTGTAATAATCCATTTTTCTTTCTCTTGCCGATGACTCAGATGTGAGTTTCTTAACCTACAGAGGTCTACCATACAACGCTGTATTGTTTCTGGTCTTCTCTATCCCTAATTTTTGTTAGCCCGGCTAAGACGTGTTTGACGGGTCGTATACTGGTTTGGCCTGTAGCTGTGTCTTGTTGTATCTAGACATTCGCGCCTGCAAAACCACGCTATTCCCCTTGAAATTTGTGTTCTCGAAAAGCTAGCACTCCAGAGTTGTCTCTGTAGATATAAATACAGCTGCATATGGGGCGGTTCTTGTGGATTTTAATACTCTATTTCTAAAACTATTTCGTTAGCCAGGTCTATTTTCGGATAACCAGTGCCCGAAGAATGTTTTATTATCATGGATGGTGAGATACTCATCCTCCGTTTAAAACTTTTTAAAATTTCACGCTATCTAAATTGTTTATCACGTGGTCTCTTTATAGGGCTGGTCTTAGATAACTGTTAACTTTCATCCTCAGTCCCCGTAGCCCCGTCACCGGAAGCGAACGTAAATGCACTGCTTCATCTCTGCCCCATTTTTTCGTCCATGGTACCCACTTCACGCTACACAGCAACCTGCTGTTTGCATTTTGTAAATGGTTTTTTACATTTGGACGTTTCAGAATCGTGTTTGCAGTCCTCCGGATTCGTTGCTTGTTTCAACTCAGTTGCCCAAAAACGAGGGACGACCCTCTAATGAACGTGCTGTGAATCCTGACAATAAAGTCTCAACAAATTTGACACCAGTTTCTGTCGATCCATCATTTCGTCGACGCGGCTACACAGAGTCTCAAATAAATCGCCGTGTTTCTAGCTCACTGCCAACTCCCTCTCCGGTCACATCGTTGTCCACGACAACGTCGGCCGATCCGGACAGTTTGTCTCCTGCGTCTGGCGAAAGGTTATCTGTTGGTCCCATGTTTGCTCCTCTTAATCCGGCTACTTATATCGATGCCCTGATACAAAGTCATTTGAATCGCGTAAGTACTTTTTGCTGCTAGAGAACCAACTGTCTATTTCCTGATGCAACACCCGGAACGATATTAGCGGACGATTTCCTTTTCGCTTCAGTTTTTCTATTCTCTCTGTACGTAGCCCAAAGTGGCGGAAACGTCAGTGCACATCGAAATTCCGTTTTGTGTGTCGACTTCTGCAAGTAGACTGAGGACAAGGCCTCTTTTGTTCCTTTTTCAGGTGACATCCGCGACCTTATTCTGAGTCCGACTTGGAAATTGGCAAATAGTTCATAAGTCCCTAAAGAATTTAATCGAATCATTGAAAACTATATCCTTGAAGAAACGAAGATGTGCATTCCCTATGCTGTAGGCAAGGGGACTACAAAATTAGCTGAATCAAGTTCTGCTTTGAGGTCATTCAAATAGAAATCCTTTTTATCTTTTACTGCTTTTATTGATGAAATAACAATCTACTTCATTTTTCAGGAAGGAGGCCGCGGCCAACAGAGGGCTGCCAAATGGGAAAGTTGACCGGCGATGGGAGGACTCGGATCCGTGACCTTTATTCCCAAACGCCACGATTTTATCGTGGGCCTGAGGAGAATGTGTCTAAATTTAAGGTACTTATTGCCCCTGATGCACAGCGCTATTGAGGAGGGGCCTAAACCGGAATTTTCAAAACTGGGAACGGTAGTGATTTTGATTTGTTTCATACACTGCACCGAAGTTACCGCCTGTTCTGCCTCTGAAACTCGTACTAATATAGAACTACACAAGATCCTAGTAAGTCAAGTGTCGTAACGAGTTGGGCGCCAGTGAATTGCCGTCTATCGCCGCGGTGGTTAGCAGATCCTCGGATTAAAACCTCCGAACTTTAAAATGATAGACTAATAATCCACTTCAAAAGCGTCGGCAGACATTCCACGAATCGGAAGAGCCGCAGTTCAAATAGTATCTCGACCCGGGCTTTCTCCTATCATCGTACCAGTCGTTATCTGGCACGATCTGTCAGGATTCTATTCACCCCAAGTCGCTTTTTGCACTTCGTTGAATCACCCCCATCATCATTCGACGTTAAACAACCGAGCTGCTTTTCTTACCGCGTTACAGGTTAAAATACAGAGAATGAACAAAACAGATATACTGGGCACGGACCTACAGGGATCAAGAAAGAAGAGGGCGTCACAACAGTCCGATTATACTGACGCCTTGCTTTCCATCATTCCGATTCGACAGGAAATGATAACGTGATCGCCGCATCCAGCGGGTTGAAGGACCCTCAGGATCCTAATCACAAAGATCTGAGATAGCCACTTCACCCAGATTCGCTGTACATTATATATTCCAGGGCATTTTGCCCTCGTTCCCAAGGTTGGCTCAACCTAACTGCCAAAGAATTATCAAGGAATCACAGTTGTGGTCCTTCTGTGGACTCTTCGACGAAGAGCATCCATGTACGTTCCTAACGCTACAAATTCGATATGCTGTTACGGTTAGTTCCACCGAATGGCGAGAAGGTTCCCAGTGAGTCATCGGCAGCCTGCACCAAAATTACCTCAGGTACTTTCACCTTTCGGAATTGGTGGCTGCCATCGAAAGGCGTATGATGCGCTTGTTTGGTCGCCGTTACTCAACGCTCGGGCTTGCGGTTGTTCGACTGGTAGCGTTTGGTTGTCCACAGACTAGAGGTTTCATCCGAAACCAAAAACGCGTGACGGTTGAGAAGTCACGTCGTGCTCTGTTCCGAAGTATCGTCATGGATTTTCCTCTGAATATGCTGCAGATTCCGTTGTAAGCGACGCTTTCTCGGCGGACGGAGTGACACACACGGACTAAAAAGCTAAACCCAAACACCAGATCCATCTCCACATGACCTATTGGAAGATCAGAACTTTTCTAGGTACGGACAGCCAATACATTTCTGTGCGCACATTCAACTACTGCATGTCTATCCCAATTACTCCTAGTGCACTTTAGCAGTCGGTTTACTCGTGCCCCTCAGACGAGCACATCTTACTGGGTGTATCATAGTGGACCACAAAACAATTCCGGAGCTCAATTTATTGCGATCACAATGAGCAGTCAAACCCACAGTGCTTTAATGTCTTGAGAACCAGTTTCACCAAGACCCCGTGGCATGGTTCACGAGCGCTTCGTTTAACTTGACCGTCATCGCACTCAGCCTCAACTGTACCTAATGGGCCAACCGCTAGAGATGCCTTCTGCTGTGAACTTGGGAGTTTGGTCAATCGTATCACAAGGCAGATTAGTATACCCACCGCATGCTGCTGAGATCTTTCCTGGGTGAGCGATGCGAAAATGCCGATCACTTTGCTACATTTGTGAATCTCAGTCGAATCGTCATCACTAATACCCGCTTCTAACACCAAAAAAGATCCGCTGACGTGATGCTCCAACTTAGATAAAGTAGCGCATCAGATCGACCACATCTTATTTGCTCTCTCGCTGGATATCATCGACTGAGGACTGTCGACCGTATCGTGACGGCTTAACGGGAACCTTCACTGATATGCACCAAACACTGAAACCCGCTCGCCTCAAGCTTCATCTTTTAGTACCACCGAAATCCCGCCCGCGGATAACGAGGAATTTATCTGATGGTAGCATTAAGGGAAGGGTAAGAAATAATTTACAAGCATTACTTCAATGTCCGCACTCCTGCTTAAATAGGGTATCATTCATCCCTAGCTAGAATTCCTGAAACCTTAAAAATAGACTTATGATATGTCTCCGAAACGCGCATACCGGATCCCACTTCCGTGATCACTCTTCATAGCCCAATGCGACCGCCTCACTCTTGGCGTTTCGAGTAATGCGGCTTCGAGCGCCCGCGGTCAGGCTGGGGGTTGGGATCCCTCTGGGCATGCGGATGGAGCTTGCACTGTTTTACAGGATTCCAGTCAACAGCCGTTTATATGCATTTTGGTTGGACGGTTCTGTACAAGTCAATAGCAGTTGACTGAATCGCGTTGTTTGTTCGTCGTATCTGTGTATGCACCCGTTGATTGCAGCTCCCGTGAGGTCAAATACGAGTTCTACCGGGAGTTATCTCGGCTACTCCGCAGTGTGCTTTAAATGGACGTTGTTGTCGTTGCTGTTGACTTTAACGTCCAACTTGACTACTTAACTGAGACGGAACGGCACATCGGAGGCAGATTTTCTATCCCAGCCGATCGAACCGACAGCGAAGATCGTCTTATTCAAATTTGTTCTGACCACAGACCGTTTCTGACAAACACTTATTTTTGTCATAAAAAGCGATGTTGGCTCCATTTGCCTTCTCAGCGTTGGTCTCATATCAATAACACTGCCATCGGTCACCACTGGCATGAAGCAATCATGGATTGTCGATCATTCTGGAATCACACTGTGCTTTAGTCCGAGCTCGTTTTTGGCGCATGACTAAAATCCCAATCGGAACTTTCAATGCGGTTGTTATCTCGACGAAATGCCCAGGGTCCGAACAAACACTGGGAGCAGATGGAAGGAGCTTTACACTCATCGTTAGCTGCCACACAGGGTTCCTTGTTACATATACCCCAGAAATGATTGATATCTTCCACTTCAGCTACACTATCGGATACTCGTAGATCCATGTTTCGATGCAGCATACATGGAGGCGTCATGTGACCAAGAATTTTGGGAAATGACCGGAACCAATGGGGATAGTGGAGTGTAGGAAAATGGAGAAGCCTGTGACTATAGGACGTAATCTCCAGCTTTACCGACTGATTAGGAATACTAGTCCACAGAAGCCGAGGGTAAATGAAGTGATTAAGGTGTCCCCCGGCATACTGATTCATTCTCAAGACCATCAGCTGACCCACTGCCCAGAACTCTTTAGAGCGCAGTTCAATTGGCCCACAGCTATGGTTGACCTTCCACTTATACCTGCAAAGTAGCCAATGAAAATGAATGCCACCCCTCCATCAGTAATGGAGGTGATCAGGGCGATAAGTTTTCTTAAGCGGCGCAAGGCAGCTGGACCAGCTAGACTGTTCCTATCCTTCCTTAGGGATGGCGGCCAAGTGGATTTCAGAAAACTCTTACCGTTAATTTGAGAAGGCGAAGAAATTCTTTTGGACTAGTGTGAATCAGTGATTGTGCCGATTCACAAGAAGGGTGGTAGATCCGCATGTAAAAACCACTGAGGAATTAGTTTAGTAAGCATTCGATCTAAGCTGGTGAAGAACATTGTCCTCCACCGATTTTCTAGTAATCGCGAAAGGTGCATGTGTGAGAAACAAGCTAGTTTTTGTCCCACTCCTTGTTGTGTTGTCCAAATTTTTACTTCGCGGCAAACCTCAGGAAATATGTACATGTTCGGTAGATCCCGGATTTCTCTTTTTCTTGAATTGAAGGCGGCGTTCGACTCAGTCGATCGTGCAATTTTTGGACGCTGTCCCTCACTGAAGGGTGTGCTAGGGAAATTCATTTCATTCATCAAATCTCTGTAGGCAAATAGCCGAAGTGGAGTTCGCGCTTATGGCTATGTTTCACCTGACTTTCCACAGGAAGCTGTCTGATTTGGAATATGCGAACGGTTTTGTGATACTGGGTACAGATCTGGGTAAACCGCAAACTTTTCTCGATCACGTGAGCGATAGTATATGTATTTTGGGATACGTTTTGCACCTTGGATGTGTAAAACGCTGCTACAGGACTGCATTGGCTCAGAGGCGAAACGTGTTTTGAGCAGGAACAACTGGGTTGGGTGGACAGGCTTCGTTACTTGGGCTGTTGCGCCTCACCTGGTAGTCGTATATTAGATGAAGTATCTTCGCACATACCGAAGACTCGATTGATATTCGTCGCTTTGAGGCATCGATGGCGTCAGCGTGAAATTCAGCTATTGATCAGAGATCGAGCATGCACAGGAGCAATGTGGTCGGCATTGCTTTACATCTCTGAAACATGGCATTGAGGGCAGGCGATATCCGAAGACTTTCATTGTTCGAACACCGTTGTCTTTGCAGTATCAGTAGAAAATGGCGCGAGAATTTTTTAAGTAACTCAGTAGTAAGGCGCAAGGTACAGGGTCCTAAGGTTCAGTCTTTAGAACAGGCACTTCATCAGAGTAGGCTGACTTGGTTGGGACATGTTTTGCGCATGCCCATAGAACGGCTACCTCGTACGAGGTTTTACGAAGCGGGTAATGGTTGAAGGATGGTTCGGAGTGGCCAGTCCATTCTATGAGGTGGGTAAAAGTATGAAAGCTTTAACCAGTGAATTAACTCATGTGGATGCAGTTAGACTACCGGGTTGGGATCCTCGAGATCCTCCGAAACTATAATTGGAAACAATAAGTGATATGGCTCAGTGCAGCAGTCAGTAGCATTCTTGCATTCGAAATGTTCCTTCTTCTGTGTAGTTCTTCAACTTACTATTTTGCAGTCGATCTTTCGTTATCCCTCATTCTTTTATATATTTGAGCAGATGGTGTTGTCAGGTAGTAACCGCTACCAAAGGACGCTGGTCCACAGTTAATGATGGTTCAAACCTATTTGACAAAACCTTTGAACAAATGTATCAATACCTGAGTTCTGTTAAGCCAAATGGCCAGGTCAAATTCGAGTTCAAGGTAATCGTTCCGGCAACCTCGCAAAACATTGTGGTTTGACAGTGAAACAACCCCCCACACAGAGCTGCGCATTTACTGGGCTGCCGGCAGCCCAGTCCCCACGTGTGCACGTGATACCTGGTCATTAAGATTAGACGGCACAAAATAACTGAAAATTTTCAATGACGTGTTTGTCCTCTGTGTAGCGAAAAGGAGTATTTTGATCTCGTCCTAAATTCTGCTGCGCTCAGATATTGTGTAACTGTCCTCATTTCTCTAAGGAGGTCGTCTAGAATGATCAAACCTTTTCCTTCGCCTACCCGAAATGGAATTAAGCTCAAAAAAGCTATTTCCAGCCACTGTGCTCAACTCAGAAGTTTGACCTTCGTGTCCCAATGGGGACATAGGTTAACTGCATGAATCGCCGAAGCTTCCAGTTGGTTTGCGAGGTATTCGACTTACAGCAACTGGATTTTACGTTTTGCAGACCTTGTCGCAAGTTGAAACTCATTTGCGACTGCAGCCGGATTGATCCGGGTGGATAAATCTCAGGAGCGAGTACGAGTGTTATTTCGCTTTATCGAGTAGAGGACATTTGCGTCCATGTGACTTGGCACACTTTGGCATAATATCTGATTTAATTGAGTTTTATCCGACTTTTCTTTCGCTCAGGTGCAAACCAAGAATCCGCGCGGAGCCGACGAATGTGGTTCCAAAACTGGACCGACCAACTCTCACTCCGGCGTAGCCAAAGATCCCGCTAGCCCGTTGCAAACTGGCACGAACGCTCAGAGAGTGACGTCAAAGGAATCCGAATGTCGACATTCACAGTCCGATGCTGCGGATCGTCCTGTTGCAGAACTCCCGATTTCCAGCACAACAGCCAAAGCGGACGCACACGAACAAAAACCCGTAAAATCAGGGAAGAGTACTCTTGAAGAACAAATCAACAAAGTGAGCAGCGTATTTCTACATTTCTACAATTTCATCCACATTGAAATGAGCTGCTCAATGAGCTTCTCTGTCTTACGTTATTTCCTGCTTTTCGCTATTAGATAACGTACATGGACTTCATGAAATAATTCACCGTGTGATGTCATCGTTCAACTCACCGTTATGAAACCACGGAAGCACTGTACAGCTGTTTCACCCTTGTTAGGAATCAATAGCAGTGCATATCTACCGCGCCTGAACTGGGACTCGAACCCGGGACGAACGACTTTGAGTCGAACGCCTTAACCATTACGCTTCCGGTCAGGCTCTGGACGGTCTTGTTGAAGTTCACCACATGATGTTGCACATATCCGTCATTGATTTGCACGGCCACGGGCCGCTAGTGCACAGCAATCGATCCCCTACTGATGGATGAATTCTCTGCAGATGCAGGAGATGGATACGTGGTTTCTTTAGTGCTGTTTTAGCGGATGTGAATAATCAGTACAGAGCATCAAATACCACTCCACTCTGATACATTTTTGATAATCAGATGTGCAACTGTATCACCGTCGTCGTTTTTATCGTAGATGTTCAATTTTTTCGTTGATTGTGTTTCTGTGCGCTTACCTTTTGGAAGTATAAATCCTGTCTACATTTCTAGACTGCTGATTGTCACTTCACGTTTTCTACCATCCAGGCTATTGCTGAAGAAATCCGAGCACAAATTCTTCCGGAGGTGTCCGACACCGCACTCCCTCCTTTGGAATTAGTCGACTCAGGATCTCTGCAACTGGGTGTTGCAGGTCCCTCAAGTGAGTCCCAGTGACCTTTCCCCCCTTGACTCACGCTCATCTTCTCGGGTCTGTCGTGGTTTAGTATCATGCTGCGAAAGCGTCCCATGATACGCCTGAGTTGTGTCCCGCAACTTCATGTGTTTGGCGCTAACTCTCGCTCTCTGGTCAAGGTGGTCGATGCCTCCATCCACCCACTTCTCCGGAGGCATGAACGTGCCCTCCGCATGCCTCTCATGATGTTTTTTTTTGTTATCCTTTCTTACGAGGGAGAACTGGCCAAGAGGAGCGACTCGGCATTCGGATCTTCCTTTGATTTAACCGATTATGCAATCAGCCAAAAATAACTGTAAAATCACTGCACTAGAAATATATCAAGATGGTTTGTTTCATTATGAAAGTTTGATTAGCTTCCAATGTTGCAGATGGGGAGTTATGGGCAACGTGGTAGGTGGAGAAGGGCCGTAACGCCGGGCGCACAAGTGTGTACTTAAAAAATGTTTGTATCGGAGTCGCGTGACTGAGGAAACGCATTCACAAAGAAATTTCAATGGAATCAGTCGAATCACTAAATGCCTTTGTGGATTATTCATGATAGATTTGGGATGAAGTGTGTAAGTTGTTGGAGGATAATGAGGACTCATCTTCGATTTCTGCTTTTCGGGGTTTTAGAGCAAGAGATGTAGACCATCGTTGGTTGGAAATGTTGCTCAGAATCATAGTCAGTGGCTCCGAAGCTTGTATGATCTACTCTTCAAGAAATACATGAAACTGTCGGTAAATATCCGTGAGTGTATGATGGAAAGAGAAGTATTTTGGTACTCTTTTCTGCTAAGTGCATCTCTCTCCTTTCGCTCAATCGAATTTTGAGAAAATTACTTCATTTTTGCCCTTGATTTTTTCCTTGGCTCGTTTGTTTCCGAATTCCGTTTTTGTGTTTCATCTTTACTAATCAGATAATTTCCCGATCCTTGTAACAGGTAACACGCAGTCCACTGAAAGCATACCTCCGTCTGGACGCCCCTTAAAGAAACGAGATCGCAGCGCCTCTTTCCTGCTCCAAACCAACTTTGATGCTGCTCTTCTTCCTACGAGTGACTCAAGTACGCCTAGCGCCGCCAGTTCAGTCCCACCGAACCCATACACCACTATCTCTACTACTGCCGGTGCTACGATTGCTACTGCGGATCTCGAATTGAAGCAAGCATTTACTTTAACTCGTCCCAACGGCACTCGGCTTCCACATGAGCTTTGCTCGAAATTCGGTTTAGACGCGACAAAAGCGGTCATGTCCGGTTGGTGTGTGGATGGAAAATATCCTACCGAAGACAAGGAGAAAACTATAAACACTTCCGTTGACAACAATAAAACGAGTGACGTTCGTGATGCATCTCATGATGACATCACCAAATCGAACAACACGTCTGCACTAAGTCGTTCTCTTGAACCGCGCTCGCCTTCTGTTGGTGATGCGGATTCACCGGGAAATTTGCAGATCGATCTGGCAGTAAGTCGTTCTCTTGATTGTAATTTTTACTTTTCTTCTTATATCTCGATATTTGACACTTCTTATTTGTCAGAACCATGTGCACTTGATTCCCTGTTAAAACCCCAAGGTCCTCATTGCGCAATGGTTACGATCTTTTCAATACCGTTATTAGTGGAATAAAAAGTTCCATAAATTTAGATTTAGTCAATTTTGCGTAACCCTTTTGTCAGCACAATGTTTATCGTTGACAAGTTTAATAATATTATATTACCAGTATCGATTTTGCAGTATGTTAAGGTTTGTTGAATCCTGGCCTTAATTTGCGTTTAGTTTTAGCTACTGCTAAAGAGAGCAGCGGTAACTCATTATTCGTTTGCGTTATTTGGCCTTAGAAAGTTGACTGGCGACGGTATTGTCCTCTTAATATGCCAAATGCTAACTCCCTTCCCTAGAGTTGCATTCCAATATTCTGAATATGGTACACCTGCTCCAAGAGCAAACTAAATTCGTCTTTGAAATGCATGCGTCCAGTATTCCCCTTTCATGCGAAAAATCGAGTCAACTTTAATTACATACGTAAACAGCTTTTCGCAGCCGAATTGAATTTTAAAAAATTGGTCTGGCATGGAGATCGACCGAACGGCCTTGATCAGTATCAGAGGCAAGCGCATAAACGACATTCGCATTGATTTTTAAAAGCAACGGTACACAGTAGGTGAGTTGTGTCGACGTTCCCATCGTACGAATTCCATACAAATCTTAATTCTGTTTATAATTGTTAAATTAACTAAACGAAGTGTGCATTAACTAACAAAACGACCATTATTGTGAACTAAATTCAGCTTCCGTTATCTGAAATCCGAACTAATCATACAGTATTTCTTGAGTCTTCGTCGCACTGTGAAGCGTGTATATCATTTCATCAACCGCTTTATCCAAGCTTGAAATGGTTCATTAGTCTCGTGTAAAACAACAGGCTTTGTACTCAATAACTAAGCCCATCAGGCAAATACCACTTGAACACACGCCCCTTCCACATGAACTCGATCGTTTCGCTGATAATTACCGTAATTAGGAATACTATTCGCCACTTACCATAGACGTGCCACATACACCATCGCCCGACAATCGGTTTTTTACTACTTAGAGAGTGCTTTCGACCCAGTGGATGGATCAACGCTATTCATTGCTTTTCACTGGAAGAGTATGCGAGAGAAGTTCGTGAATCCCCTGCACCCATTGTATTTGTACACATCTGGCCGCATAAGGGTATATTGCCGAACTATCGAGTTCATTCGAAACAATCGGTGGTATTTAACTAGGATACACTGTCTATCCAGTCTTGTTTAACTTCGTCATTGGCGAGCTGACAATTAGTATTGAGTTCTTCTACCTAGGTTACGCGGACGACTTTGTGTACTCTTTCTATTAATCTACAAAAATCCCAACTTCCTTTGAACAGACTGCCGAGAGCGGTACCTCCGCTAGATATTTCCGTTGCAACTTCAAAATGTAGTGTTGTTATAAGGCTAGACTTCAGTGGTAGCGAACTTGATACTGGACGGGGAATAGTTAACCACTGGTGGTCGTTTCACTTACCTCGGCAGCTTCTTGCTTAAGGATGATAGTATGGTAGAAGTCACCACGTCTATATCTAAAACTCGAACGGCTTACGCTGAACGGAAAGAATTGTGGCACCGAACTGATATTTATTCGGGGATGAAACGTCATGTGTATTGTGCCGCAATACGATGACTTCTATCGTATGGTCGCCAGACATGAAATTTGAGTGCCGAAGATGTTCGTCGCTTCGAGGTATTTGATCATCGACGTTTGCATCGTACCGTCAGGATTGAATGTATTGACCGGGTGAGGAATGTGGAGGTTGGGAATCTAATACTGAGTACTGGACCAGAGAATATTCTATCCTGGCGTATCAAGCTTACTATACTCCGTTGGTTGGGCCACGTGTTGCTTACGGCAAACAATCATCACCGTAACTTATCTTATCCGTTCCTATCACGAATTGGAAGAAGCCTCGTAGAGGATAACAGATGAGGTGGCAAGGTGAAATAAGAAAATTTGGATGAATTGGGTATCTCAGATCTTCGTGATTGGGATCTAGGTCCCCCAACCAGTCGGCTGGAGACATACTGTATTCGTGTGTTGGTCACTCCCGTGTTCTTTTCTCTTGTCCGTGTAGGTCTATTCCCTGTTCGTCTTGCACGTCCACTCTGTTTTGCAACGCGTGATTCGATGGAAAAGACTGGTCAGTGGGGCTCGTCCTGCTGCTTAATGCGCTCGATATTCGTCCTGTTTTTTCAGCTCTTTGCTCAACGTGTGCAAGTAACAGTGTATAAATTAGTTCCTCCCTTACGGTTTCCATCACCATCGTCGTCCAACGTCAAACGGCAGAGCGAGCCTCATTGACCGCCGTACAATTTCTTATTCCATGGTGCCACGTTGATGGAAGGCTGTTATAAACAACGCAAAGTGAGCTGATTAGAGCGGACACGCCCAGTCAACCTTTGGTGGTCGCGTAACGTCTTGTTCGACTTCTTCATCGACTTCGTGTGTAGTAACTTATGACTCCTTTTTATCCTGAGCGTTTTTCGACAGTTGTTTTTTGACCTAATCAACGTTTCCTGTATTCAATATTCCCGCTTGATTGCCTTCCGAGTTTCTGTCGCTTGCCGTTTTTCCCTGTTTGCACGAGTGGAGCCTTGAAATCACTTATATTGTGACGAATTCGAGAATCGCCAGACGTGTACCTTGCGCACAGGCCCCAGGCGATTGATTTTCAAATGGGAGGCTTTTTAACCCGTTCGCCTAGGGTTGGAACGTCGACTGTCGGTAGTAATTAGTTGGAAGTCGGCACAATAATTTACCTGGTCTGGTTTTCTTTGAATGTAATTTGACCTGAGTTGCTGGTTCGAATTGACCACTTAGACTTCCTTTCCATATTTCGGTTTTGTACCACACCTAATATATATATATATATATATATATATAGAATTGATTTATGCTATCGGTTGATTCATTTACCCAGAGAAATATACGTCATTGTTTTCTTGCTCCTTATTGCCTTCAATATTGTCAATCCAGGACACATCTCCGCCGTTAATTCCCAATGACCAGTCTCTGAACACATGTACATCGCCCAAGTTTCCGGCCAATACCAGTGATCCTGTGTGTCGTGTCTCAATTCCTCTTGCTTCATCCAGTTCGTGCCGTACCGAATCAGGGCCCGGATTGTATGTCGGCACTGATTGTGCTGCGCGGTTGGCCTCGCTTGGCTCGCATCCCAAAAGTCTGACACCTTTACTCACTTTTTCCGGTGCTGACATGGTACAGCTCACCCAATCTAAAGCGAGCAGTCCAAAGTCATCTCCCCGGTCTATGTTGCATCAACCAACTTGAAGCAATTTCGACTTTCTCAATTAATTTCTACTTATGGGGTCGGCTGGAACTTGTGTACCCCATTGCTGTCTATCTTACGACACGCAAATACCGTGGCGCGCTCCTCGTCTTATCTGAATTATTTTACCTTTTGCACCTTGTCACGTATGCCCTATCTGTCAACGGCATCCCAGTGTCGTCTTTCTTCATGGCGCTAAAAAATCAAAGCAGCTCCCAAAGATGTTCTCACTGTGTGAACCTGTAAGCTTAGGTCAGAAGTTATCCCGGTTGTTTTTTTCATATTCTCTCTTCATTTGGGTTTCCTTCCGCATAACACTCAGAAAGCCAGCTGCATGTACTTCGACTCCATCACCTAAGTCTAGTTTCCCTCGCGCTCTTCATCGATAATCATGGTTTGTTTTCACTCTTCGTGCATGATCCCCTTCCCCGCATCAGCCATGTCAGTTGAGCTACAATCTCCTTTACGATATTTCGTGTACCGCATACTCCCATGAATTTGCTGCTTGCTTACATATACCGTGTCTTACTTTTCCCCAATTCTATGTATATATTCCCTTCCGAGCACGCGCCTGGTGTCCTAATGTTGACTGAGTTCTCTCCCAAAATCCGTTCATAACGAATGGACTTTGTTATCGATTTAAAAAACTCACTCGTTCTTACCTCTTTTTATGACATGCTTTACGCATGAACCTAGCGGAAAGGACAAGCCTGTGGCCACTAGGGCCCACTGCACGGTAAGGGAACTGGCAGTCATAACCATGAAACTTGGGTTAACATGAAACCACATAAGGCCTCATTAGGCCACGTGTGGTACCGAGCCGAGAGACAGCCAATTGCCATCTACCACCAAAGTTACCGGTGCACCTGTGTTTTGAACCTCAGACTTTTGTGAGTGAAAGACACTTAAAACATTTGATCACCCCCCCTCGATGATGTCCACCTCTGTCGAAGTACTAGACCTGCACTGCCGATTATTCTATCCCCGATTTATTCTACGACTATGTGCTAAGTCCCTTGAGGTAACTCAACCTGTGCTAAACTTGGGAAGCGACCTATGCACATTATATGCTGAACTTAACGTGAGTTAAAACAATTGTCATGCCTGAAGTTGACAGGAATAGTCAAGGGAACATTATTTCCAACATGTAAAAAGGCTTTTAAAATCCTATAAAAAACCATGTAGGCATGCTTTGGTATTTTCAATACAATAAGAACCCAGGGGCACTTTTAAGGGCTTCGTGTTGCTGTTCATTTCATCCACCATTTTCACGCCCAATTACATTCAAGTCGCTCCGAGTACTTTGACTCAGCCTGTATTTTTTAGGTGGATCTGAATTTCAGCATTAAAGGACCATTAAGGGAATTTTGTGAATAACAGTAACCCTACCTAAGTGCTTAGGTAAACTGGAAACGTGAAGATCCAGATGTTCGTACGAAAAATTGGTTGCTAAGAATGGAATTACTGGTTTCCGAAGTCAAGAGTGTGTGAAATGTTTCGGTTTAGTCGAATGCAACTCGAGCAGTCATACTCGTGTGCTTCTGGAAGATACCTACGCACAACTAACCTTAGGAACGATTTTGTTTCTTTCAGCTAAACGCATTGGCCAGATCGGTGGCATTCTGAATGCCCGATCGATATTGCCATCACATTTTGGGCATTTTGATGTTTGACTCACTCTTCACAGAATTAATGGAAGTCCTGTTAGGTGGAAGGTGAGGGAGGACGGTGAGTGATTTCTGTCCTGATGCAACTCGAAAGTCCCTTTTAATGCTTCATCTTCAGGTGTGTTTCAGTCATATGCCTCGGTATGTGCCTTATAAATAACCAGCATTCTTATTCTACTAACCGATTACTTTATGATATGGTTTGCCTTTGATGTTATGCTCTCGAAGTTCGTATATTTTGTTACTGTATTCTGTAGTTTTGGCGTACAACCAATAATGTCGTACATCAGTCAGAAATGTGAGAATAAAATTAGCAATAAATAAATACAATAAAAAATTCACTCATCGCCTTGTAGAAAAAATTAAACGAACTCATCCAGGAATAATCGAAACACATTATGGTAGATTGCTCATTAATTCGGCTAAACACGGTCATGGTTTGTCGAAATTCGTGCTAAATATGGGACAGTGGAGTTCCTATGGAAATTGATTCCAGAGGGTATGGACCGAAAGGCAGATCGTGTAGAAATATGAGAGCGACACTTTGAAAGACCATTGTGCAGAGGGTGCGTGGGATCACAAAGAATTTTGTTAGCAAATTTCTCACATGCTGGTCACATAGATTAAGGGACAACTCAGTTAGTGGTACGAAGGACACGGCTAATAATTAATAGTCCCCGGCGAAGAATTTTAAGGTCTTTCTTAAGTAAATCTGGATATATATAACTGGAGAACAATGGAGAAAGTTTGGAAAAACATTGGTATACAAACCGGGAGCTGGTGCTTTGTTTCACCTTGTAGTGCCGATGCCTCCTGATTTGAAATGACAATCGTCGGAGATTCTTTACACAGGTAGAAATGTGAATAGTCCACTTCAGAATTTTATAAATAGTAACTCCTAGATATTTCACGGAACCAACCCTGGTAAGTGTTTTTGATTTGATGGAAGACGTTTCGGATGGGTTGGCTGATGGAGCGAGAGAGAGAGAGAGAAAATATACTTCCAAAACATTTCGATGTGTTCAGATTTAAACCAGCTCGTGCAGAGAAACCGTGAACGAAAGATAGGTTGTTGGAAAAACTTTGAAAATCATCGTTATTCGAAACAGTTTGAGAGAAGACAACATCATCAACGTAGTTAAACAGATGATAGGGTCGCTGATGTAAGTAGAGAAAAGAAACGGTGAAAGAACTGCACCCCTGAGTTGTTGATCAACGGTTGTGAGGTTTTATCGTCCATTCGTGTGCACTGGGTTCGGTTAGTAAATTAATCAGACAGCCATGCTAAGAAAGATCTGGGACAACCAAAACGATTCCAGTTTGTGGAGTAGAAGAGTCCGTGGGACCGAATCAAATGCCGACGAATAGTCTAGAAAGACGCAACGGACGGATTCCATTGATGCGTTTAAGGACTTACAAATGTGGTGAATGAGGGAGAGGACAGCGTCCAAAAAGGACCTGTTAGATTTATCGACAAACTGAAGTGGGTCGTCTGGAGGATACATAGCAGAACGCAGGCGCTTAAGTATAGCACGCTCCGTCAGTTTAAGACCAGTACATGTTAGGGCGATGAGGCGAAAACGTTTTACCAAAGCAATAGAACTGCTAGATTTAGGGATGCGAATAATAGTGACGGGTCTCCAACAGTCAGGGATGGAAGACGAGCTTAGTGATGAGTTAATCAGAGAAGGGAATGCATCCATCAGAGCCACAGCGCCGTGGCTTAAAAAAGCTGAGGACAGACTGTCAGGATCAACCCGTGTTAATTTTAGTGGAGTGTCGAAGGTCGAGCACCTCTCCCCTAGAAAAGCTTGTAACTGTCATATTGTCACCTTGTCCACATATGACTGGGGTAATAGTGGAAGGATGGATGAAAGTGAATTCTGAGGAAGAATAAGACTGTTTCATGAAAAGTTATGGATGCGAACTCGGACTTGATTTGATCGCCCTTAGGAATGGAAGGTTGACCTAGAGTATATCTTGGGCCTTGACAGAAGCAGACAATAATCGCTACTTGAAATTGGAGCTCGCAATTTCAGGGAAAATAAATCGAGTGGTTGGTAATAACTCTATCTAAGATGGAACCGCCTTTGGTACGAGAAACGCAGAGATCGGTCAAATCAAGCGCAGCCAATGGTAGGGTAGATTCATGGTTGAAATTATTTACAATGTCATACAGATTATCCTCCAGAAGAGAAACAATTAATATTAGAAAAGAGTCAAAAAAACAATGTGATATTTTTCTGCGAGCTAAAAGGGGCAATGTATAAGTTGGTTATGATAGTGCTGGCACGGCGAGACAACTTGGGATGACACTGTGTCACGTGACAGTCAGTTCCGTTTAGCGAGTGCGCATAAATAAACTCGAACTCGCTAGACCAGGAGGTTATGTGTGTTGCCACACCGCCTCCAATCTTCGTCTTATCCGAAATTCTGTCCTGCCGATAGAGTCTGAAGCTGTCTACCGTTAAGAGCGAATCAGTGATATCCGGGTTCAGCCACGATTCTTGCATGCAGACGACACATGTGTGAACATGGACCGGTGATTGAAGTGCGCGGGACAGATTCGACATGTTCGCAAACAGAGAGTGGATGTTGATATTCAACAATGCCGGGATGGAGATCTTGACCGGAAGGGTGCATTTTGGAGCTGCCTGCCAGCCAGCACGAGTGCCTCTCTTAGATGAATATGAATATCTTCGAGGTGCAGCAGTGGGTGATTCCAGTCCATTTTGAGAAACAACACGGTTTTTAAGCAACAATAATTCTGGTCGATTTTAGCGCCAAACGGAGACCATAGTCGAACCGAACATTCGATAACCACCTAGCAAAATATGATGACAGAATTGTAGCGCAGCCATTCAGATGAGTTTTAAGGGACTAAGAGCAATGAAGTGAATTTTGGATGATGTTACCGCAGGTATAACTTGCTAATAAATTAATGGATTAGGGACAAAATCAGTAGATTTCCAGTCTTTGGTTCAGAATACGCAATTTTGAAGGAAAACTGACATCCTTCTATTTGGTGCGCATGCAACTGTGAGGGAAGAATGCTGAGAATTGAGTTTTGCGGAGTCTGAACGAGACTATACGACAGCTGTCGTAGAAGGAAACAGCATACATGCCCCACACCCATGTACAAGATACTGGATGGGGCTGAAACGTAGATCGGAAGGACTATGTGTACATGTGGGAAAGGCGTGCGCTAGTGCCCCAATAAGTCTACAGCACATCAGACAAGGACGGACAATGTGGGTTTCTCTTTTCACAGGGTCTGGTCTAGGCCCGATGGGGGACAAACCCGATGCTGTATGTGGCCCATTTCCATCATTTCCGGGTTTCCGTTTTCTGTACTCTTTTTCCTAACAGAGAAGTGGTTGAGCCTATATGGGAACTTTCGTAGCTCCTCTACCCGTTGGTAATTCATCGCGTGTTGGCTATTTTTCGCAACTGCTGGGGGGTGGTCTGCTTTCCCCACGATCGCCAGCGACCAACTTGCGGCTGTTGCGGCCGAGGATTTGACTGCACAGAGCGATGAAAATGGAAAGTAGGGATAGGCGACTACACGGCGGAGTACAAAAAATATTGTGTAACGAGTGCCTCGAGGTATGAACAAAGCCACCACGAAATCTAATTAAATTTCGTGACTAGCACAGCGTCCTTTAGATAAGCCACGGGAGTGGAAATTAGTGCATGAAGAAGAGGGCGACTTGCATTTATGCTGTGGTCGAAAGGTTGGGAGGTGAAAAGGTAAACGTGGCAAAATAATTGTAATGAGAGGGGATTCAAGAACAAAGTCAAGATTGAATTAGTGGGGGCATTTGAGATGAGAAGACTGTTCTGCTTCCGTAAAAGAAGGTAATGTGACTGGTTGGGGATTATAAGAAGGAAACCAACGGAACAGGGTGTTAACTTACGTAGGACGGCAGTCTCTGATCCAGAGTCCAATGCAATTTTGTCACCGTATTTACTGATACCGCATCCAGATTTAATCAGGCGGACTGTACGGTAGACGAGTCGTCAGACTAGGATTTAGAAATCGAGCTATAAGTGTTGGTGGGTTAAAGGGCCTGAGCGACGTTTAGGTGAGGATTTATGGCGGACTTAAAACTGGATTGGTTCCGCAAGCAACGGAAGATAATGGAAAGTTTATTTCAAGGCTCAGTATAAACGACAAGAAAGAAATGCGACCTTAAAAAATATACGGCAATGTATGTATGGATGGTTAGCGACCGGGGACGGTAGGTAGGTGAATGGGAAGGTGGGAGCCAGCGGGGAAGAATGCATGTGGGTCGGCTGAGAAGTGAACATTCACCAGGCTATGTAAAAGGCAGGGCAATTTTCAAGCGGCCTATCCGAAGTAGTTCAAGTTTGAGGACAGAACAGCGTTCTTTGTAACTTAGAGTACTTGACTAACGCAAAATTTTCTCTGTTATTCTAGTAAGGGGTAAGCCGTAGCTTCAGAGTACAAGTGTGGAGATGGGGGAAGCCGGTGCGTTGGTGCAGGATAAATGAGGCGGTGTCGATTTAGAGTGGTGAGACGAAGAGGGAGATTTCTAGGTGGGTAGGTATGTACGACAAAGAAACGTTAGTGGGACGAGGTACGGTCGATGCGTTTGAGCCTGGGGCGCTGGCAAGCAGAGAATGGTGATAATGTCATTATAATGATGGAGTTGTGCAAAATGAAGGCCTTGGATTGGTATGCTGACAGCGCAGGCCCTTAACAAGGAACACCTGAATAATTACTAGGTCTTCTAAATCTACTGTGAAAATAACCGGTTTTCCTCCCGCCTAGAATTTCTCCCGGCAACGACCCTCATATCCTAGTAAAAGGATGCAAGCAGAATTGCGTGGATGTGGTTACAGCTAGGCATTTCGAGCAGAAAGATGACAGAAATAACAAACAGGTGAAATAGAAGGCCGACTGGGTAATTTGATGCCTGGATTGATCACGCCCGCCATGTTCTAGTAGGGAGTAATGTACCGCTCGCTGGAGGAGAAATGTTAGTTCCATCATCATTAACTGGTGTTTTAAGTGCCTGGATGGGACTGTGTGAGTTTTGACCGACGACGGTCATCTTAGTTTGGTAAGGGGAGGAGGAATCTTGGCGGTCTATCAAGAGGGAGGTAGGACAGAGGTTATATGGGGACATTTTCTGGGCGCCGAGGTAAACGGGATGATGACGAGTTGTCTTAGTTGACACTTGCCTGTGGCAGAGGCTAAGCGACATGCGCCGATCCGAATGCTATGCTGTCTCCCTGTGGCTTGGGGAAACTTTCCCCGAGGTGGTCAATCTCGGCATTCTTTGGGACAGATAGACCAGGGGTAAAGGCGAAATCAAAAATATTGTCTTCCGCAGCCCGTGGCGCTTCTTGTATGCAACCTACATTGAAAATGCTTAGGGCAAAGCCCAGCAGACTTGGGGGCGTGGGGAATCCAAGTTAACTTTGGGCCCGGCGAAGTCACTGGCAGTTAGCCTGGTACATAAGTGAAATTTGAGCAGAAAATTGGAGGGTTCTGATCGAGGACAGAGGCGATATGGGGCCAAAACATGCACATAATAAAAAGAGGTGAATTGGACTATGAGGAAACCGCATAAATGAAATTACAAAACACTTGTGTATCGAAGTTCCAGGCAGAATGTCAGAGCACTTCTTTTTCCATACGAAAGCCAACTCTCACCGCTGGCGAGCGTCCTTCTACAAATCACGTTGTGACTGAGAAGTGCAGCGGTTTGATAGATCCGGGTCAGTAATCCGTGTCCCAAAGTTGAAAATTCAGTCCAAACCTATCTAGGTGACTTCGGTGCAGGTGGATTAAAGTTTATTTATTATGGATCGGGTGTTTATCAGCAGCAGGAAAGATCACATATGGACACTCAGGTCACACTGAAATAGCCTCAAAAGCAATAGTTTATTGGTATCTGAGTGTTCTCAAACAGGTCACGTTATTCGATGATAAATGCATTCGTCCGTAGCGAGAATGGAAGCAGTTGTCCAAATGACGGCACCGGTCGGGGTATAGCCCGGGATGCTAAAAAAGTGGAATACAATTAAACTTTGGGCTCACGGATTTTGTCCAATTAGAAGGCTGTCACATGCCGACAGAAATAAATGCTTGTTTACATTAAGCGCGCGGAGCAAAAGGGTTCTGCTATCGCCAAACGTGGGATTCATGGTCCGGACGGAGCCGATCAAGGAGTCACTGGTTCTTTAAGGCAGTATTTAAACTCACCCATTCTGGATGGTTTCTTGACTCCTGGCAGGGACGCGTAATGCCATTTGGTGTGGAACTCAAGGGACCAAGGTTGGTCCCCAAATTCTGCAACACTAAAAATTATACCCACATCGATCATACTTCCCATGGTATGCATTACGCACCATCCATCTGAGAAGTAGTCAAAAATAGGACAAAGTTTCGTGTAAACCTAACGCTTGATCAAAAGAAAAATAAAAGATAACCTGCCCCGAAATTCAAGAAATTGCAAGAGATTCTGCAGGCTAGATCAGGCCCGACAATTACTATCTTACAAGTGACAGTCGAAATTCAGTGTAATCTAAATTAGGGTTTAAGCTGATCATTGCGGACGGTGAAAAAGCTGGGGCGAAACAATACAAACAGCTGTAGGTCGAGATGACCAGTGACTACGCCATATATTTAATGAGCCCCAAGGCCACTGAAATTTTAGGACGAGGAAGGGATACCAACCAAGATAAAAGGCGGTTGCCCTCCGATGAAGGGTTATAGGCGATAGACTGGCGGCGAGGAAGCTGACAGGCGCACGTGTTTGGCGCTTCGTTCTCCTTTGGATGATATTATTATTGATTAATATTGATTAAATAATATATGAAGCCGGGCTGACAACCCGGGAAAGACGGCAAATGCATGGGAGATGGCGAAACATTTGTCAAAAGGAATGGGTAAAAGAAGCCGCCAACAGAATAGAAGGGTCTTTGCTCAGCTGGATGTCGGTATTTTGCAAATATGGGTCGTGTGCACGACTTGATAACGGCAATATTCGTAAGACGATGATTAGCGAAAGAAGACGCGTAGTCAGTGAAGCGAGTGACCGACATCTGAGAGACGTCAGTAGTTAGTTGTATACCGGAATTTCTACTCTTGGGCGAAATGGGAGGGTTAGCTCATGACGACGGGTTGCTCTGTTATTAAACGTGGAATTTAGTCTGATAGCTGGTTGTGGAAACAGACCGACGAAAGGAAGTCGGCAGGAAAGCTAGTGTGGGAAGGTCTGCAGGAACTAGGGCTGCCACTTTGGAATGGCCTTTTGAATTAACCTTGCCCTTAGAGGCCGCGGCTGTTGTGAGTGATGCGGGGTTGGGGAGTTTGCTGGGATACATGTGGTAAAAAAGACAACATCCGAATTTAAACAAAGCATAGGAAGCATCTAATTCGGACGCCCCACAGCGCCCTTTTTTAGGTTAAGCGGTATTCGGAACGGACCGAAAGGACGCACTGAGCTCATATCAATGTGCGTTAATCGCATGGGATTTTGTTCTAGATGGGAAGCTAACAGTTTTTGTTCCCTCATCTTTAGGCTATGGAAAATGACAAACAACGGACAACGCTTCAGACGAACCCAAGAATTGGTTGATCGCAGAGCAGTAAAAGTCACTAGTTGCTGTAGCGGGAGCAGTCAACAACAACGCAATTTGGACAGCGTTGGTGGTGGGATGATGGTTGTGGGGAGTTCAACGAGCGCAAGGACAAATGCTGTCTTTTCTTGGAGGTCAAGCAACACTTTTAATCATACCGAATTAGGTCAAAATGCGAGAAGTGACAGGAGAATGGAGAGTTGGTCTGAATTTTTGGTGGAAAGAGTTTATATGCTTGACTGGGGTGGGCGGTGGTAATTAAGTATGAAAGCTCTCACTTATCCTGGAGAGGTGAGAATGACAGGTTGAATTGTGGATAAGATATACAAAGGCAAATCTGCATTTCTTGCACTTTACCACAATCCCCTTTAGTTTCAGGTATTGATTTTGAGTGCGCCTGGCTATCATATCTGCTACCGTCGTCTGCGAAATTTTTAAGATATGGAATTTAGAAAACAAATTGTTGCAATAGCATTCCGAACGACTTTCAAATAATAATAGGACGGATAAAGTTAAGGTGCAAATTCCCTACAGTGGCCTGTCAGGTACTGTCGAAACATTTCACGGACGATGCATCCGTGTACTGGGAAAGTAGCAGGCAATCGTAGCGCTGCTCTTCTTTGTACACTTTGATGCAGGTGCACCGGTGGCGCTTTCCGTTACGTGCCTCCGGAATGCCGGACTTCGGTTTTTGATATGGGGGCAAACAAGAACAGTACAGACGTGGTCTTTTTTCACTCGTTATTTGTTTGTGGAGTTTCGAGGTAATGGATCAAAAGTACCAGCGGGTTACTCCAAAGCTCTGGCAGGTGATACCTTGGTATGTCCCACAAATTTCAATATAGAAGGTAAACAATATAACTTCAGCGGGGATGATTTGTTGCGTAGATTGCCGATTTTCTGTCCCAAGACGGCGACATTTTTTAGCTCTACTTAACACTGTGATGAGAGGCACAAGGAAAGTATTTATGTCAAGTGATTTTGTGCCCCTAAGCCCGAGGCTTTTGGTGATGAGGCCATCCGGTTCCTTGCATGTGCTACAGGGTACCTAAGTATGGACGCATTCACTGTCTGACTGAGTAGGCGTCTTAATATTTCAGGAAACGGATACTGCGGTAGAATAAAAGCAAGTGAGTTGTGTAAGTTGCGCGGAGAATTTCGAACGTTGGCATGCCTAAAAATGGAGAACAAGTTGACAACAGGGCAGGAACGTCTATCGGTTGTATTCGCTAGACAGAAAAGGGAATTACTCGGTAAAATAACACTTGAAACAGTGATACCTCAGATCCAGCAAGTCCGTAATTCGAGCTAACCAAAAATTAAATCGGTACATTTCTGGAACACTTCGAGGGGCATGCTTGGTTGCATGATCAAATGTCACATGGCTCTTACAGGTTGCATGGGAGACTCAAATATTTAGGTCAAAAGTAAATGAGGAGAAAAATTAATACGAGAGACAAGGTGTTTACACGCGCCACTGACGTGTATCGCAGGTGCAAGGTTAAAGTGAAGGATGGCTTCAGGTGTTATTGATGACCTGAAAACCTGGCGAAATGGCCATGTTTTGAGGCTTTCAAATCGTGGCACGCCATTTGTCCTTTCGCGACAACTGGTTAATCCCAAAACTGTCAACCGCGCGATAACTGGTTAAGTTTGCTGCTTAACTCCTAATGGTGTCCGGTTGACAAAGTTGTAAAAAGTGATTAGCATGAAGGGGTGTTGCTGGAAGAAATTTCAGACTGCCCTGTCTCTTCGGCTCTTCTCCAGGCTCTCCAATGACCACAGACGCAACGCAAACTCTCGCCGAAAGCTCCATTCCATCCTTTGCGCTGGTTGCCTATCCCCATCTGTCTGGACCTGGCGCTTCAGTATCTGGCCGCGTGACCCCAAGACAAATAAATCAACGCCACTGACCGCCCCGGGTGCCTCACCTCGGATGAACCATTGCGAATGGCCAAACAGTTACTAACACTATTGAAATGCCACACAAACCCCAAAGCTCCAGACCCCCGCCACCAGAGAACACCATAATCTCCATAATCATCCATGGTAGGTGTGTTCAAGGATTGATTGTAAATCTTGCACGTACTGGTTTTCTTCCCGCCACACATCACAATCCAGTCCCAGCCGCATAAGTCCAGTGACTATTTTCGTAGATTTCATTGTCTCTCCATCCACAATTCTTCATATATTTTCCTCCCATAAATTGTTTGATGCAACCTTGAATGTTTCCCGCTGTTTCATCTTAAGAATTATTTTGACTATTGAATGTTGTTAATTACCATTCTCCATCCATCTCACATGATATCCAGTGTGATTTTGACTCTTCTCCATCCCGTTATTGCATCCATATGGATCTTCAACTTCACCACATAATCCTCTTTACTTTTGATGAACCCAGCCATTTGACAACGCCAACGATTGCTTCCTAGCCAAACTTTGCGTTGGCAATACGCACCTTTGATGCGTTCAAACATGGGTTGACTGGCATTGCGCGACTCAGTCAGCCCCAGAAAATTTCGGCGATGGATTATCTAGCTCTGAATTAAAGCTCGAAAACTCATGTTTGGCCCATCACATTGCAGGTTATGTTCATGGGAGCACAGACACTGTGTCTTCATGACTAAATTTTTGTTTACCGATTGTCCACTGTGCCATCCTTGTATAAATTTAAACTTGCCTTGAGCATGCCACTCGAATGTCGATAAACATACCCATTATTATTATTATTATTATTATTATTATTATTATTATTATTATTATTATTATTATTATTATTATTATTATTAAATGCGATTATCATTTTGTTAAAAAAAGCAAGGAAGGTCCAGTTTGCTTGCGAAATTCGCAACATTTGCTTTTTCATAGTGAAAATGACCTACTATGCGTTCTATTTTTCTATTTACCTCATAATTCCGTGTTACAGTATTACTGTCATATAATTTCATATATCTCCCCAATTACCTCACTAAGCTCAGTAATAAGGGCACACGTAGTAACACGGTTATAAACGTAGGCCAGCATATATAGGTACACGAGTACGTGGGAAATGTTTTACGATACATTAAGGGTAAAAAAGCAGCAACTGTTGGAGCGCAAATGGTTGTACCTAGCCTTAGGCACATGTTACCTTCTTACATCGGCATGGCGATGTGGGTATCAATTTGCAGACGGAAAAATGTATGCACCGCTTTACAGCCGCGGATGCATCTCTAACCGCATCTATCTGTAGGTAGCTATGTACAGCTAACGATACCCATAAACATCCGTAAAAGTACCTATGTGTATGCCCAAGGAAGCATAGATTTCTAACCGACCTTGGCAATCGGTGCCGATAATCAGGCAGTGGCAGCCTCAAGGGGGCCGTCGTTGCACTCAAACCAGCTCCGTCTCCTCGGCGGTTCTCGCTCCTTGGAGCCCTGTCGGTTGGTGTTAGCCTCAGGGTCCTCTGCTTCTTTCCTAAGCGACCTTGGGCCCTTCAGGTCCACCCGGAGTAAACGTGGTAAATGTAATTGACATTTCCTGTTCACCGTGGTTGAAGCCACAACATGCGTGGATGTTGCTTGCCTTTGGCAGACAGGCACTGCACGCAGACGTAAAACTCTTGGTCCAGTTAGTTGACGCGGCGGAATTAAATCCAATGCAAAACATTTACCTCTAAATATTTGTTTCAAGCACTCGCACCCAGCGGTTGAACATTTCCCTGGCGTACCGGCAAGCCTCTCAGGGATTGCCAAATTTTCATACAGCCCACAATTTGCGCTTCCCGCTTTACAGCTCACTTGCGATTGTGCACATAATAATAAGGCGCGTGAGCTGGGTTGAATGGGCTAAACACAATATCCCACTACCTTGTATTGCGTACTCACTGCACGGAACATGACGAATGCTGAAGAACCAACATATGGAAAGCTGCAATTAAGCATTACTTACCACGATAACGGACTTGCCTACGGCCACGCAGGTTTTTCCGACTTTGTGGGTGCAGCGACACGATAGTACAGAGAAGAAGGGTAAAGGAATGGTGGATTTTCTCAGAGCCATTTCTCCGAGCCAACACTGTGATATCTATAAAAGGACGCCAGTGTTTGCCATTGTCAAATGCAAAAATCAGGCTAACATTCTGAAAAACTGGAATAATTTGAACGCATAATACGTGATAAATTACTGTAGTCATCTGTATAAGCAGCAGCGCGTCATTACGAACAGCCGTGGCAACTTGAGGTTGCCACTGCTGTAGTTTCCAGGAGACTACCTATTTATATCTTCGAATGTCATTTTATGCAACCCACAGGTCGACGAAATTTAAATACAGCAATTTCCGAATAATGGAAATTAGTATTCCGTCTTCATTTTTGTAATAACTTCCTGCACATAAGCAACAGTTCAAGGTGGATAGCTCGTCAGTATCGCGGCGCAGTTTAAGATGTGTCCGCAGTAATCTGATTAAAGAAGGTTATAAAATGACCATAAGTCCAAGAGTACTGAGTAGAAAAATGTCAAAATAGACCAAAATAGCTGGAGGGAAGAGTATTGGTGGCCAATTGGTGCCCCGTAACAATATTGGATGAAAAAGAACGTCGGTAACTTTAACGTGGATCCCGCGGCCGAGAAAATAAATGAAGGCATTTTAAAAATATGGAGAGACCAAGAACAGTGATGAAGATTTGTGACAAACAATTTTTGAGGACATGCAGATGGGAGAATTAGTCAGCAATGAGGAGGAGAAAGACGGTTAATATGGCATGCGCTGAATAATATATCCAATGCTGTGAAATAAAACGGGTCTGTTTGCCTCTTTTGCTGCTTTCGGGGCCTAGTTAATGCGGTTACTGGTTTAGATGGAAAAATCGGAGGTGATGTTCGTGTTAGATGTTATTGGGAGCATTTGAAACAGCGACCCACTTGTGAGGGTCTTCTTAGGGATTGGCTGTCAACGTGGTTGGTATGTTAGCTACGATCGAGTATCTCCAGCAGCAAAACTGTGAAATTTGTAGGACTTGTCCGCTAAAAAGATCTTAGACGTTTGGGATCAGATAATGTGGCTTGCAACTCCAGACAGACTTGCAACAGAGTCATCAGTTTCCGCTGGTGATTCATGCATCGCGGCTGGTAGAAAAGTACCTATTTGTCTATCCTGGGACAGTTTATCTGAGCCTTGGGTCCGTTTGCGTTTACGGTGTTTTGGGATATGAGAGGATACAGCAAGAAGCTGGTAAGTAAAATTCTGGTGAGACACGGGTGCAGATGCGCACATCTGGAACGGAAAAAGCGTGAAAGACGTCA
The DNA here is from genome assembly GCA_008360955.1 of Fasciolopsis buskii. NCBI lineage: Eukaryota > Metazoa > Platyhelminthes > Trematoda > Plagiorchiida > Fasciolidae > Fasciolopsis > Fasciolopsis buskii. The sequence goes on from LUCM01003318.1 coordinate 63,740, forward strand.
GCTTGGAGGTATTCCATCTGTGGTTCAAGGTGCGTGCATCACTGACTACGAGGAATGATAAATGTTATGCGGATAGAGGTACTAAATGATCCCGGACATTGTATTTGGAATGGTTTAATTGTCATGTGCATCCAGAAGAAAGGGTTTAGGTGAGGCTATTGTATATTAGTTTGGGGATGGCAATCCGTTTTGAGCCCATACATAACTTGCTGCACATGTATTGAACAAAGTAGAATGATATTTGAAACATTGCGTTGACATTGTTTCATTGATGGAGTTTCTCTGCCTACACCTGCGATGAAATATGCTTGTAGAGACTGCTGTGAATAAAATAGCTATACCTAGTCTGCTGGCTTGAGATAAAATTTCGAGCGGTATATTCAGTCAACACCCTTGGCCGAAATCACAGGCTTTTTCTATTGGAGCTTAAGGGTCGTGCAAGCTTAACGAAGTTTTAACGGTCATTTTTTCTTATTCTATTTTAAAGGGTAATGGAGGTAGAAAAAAACACTCCTATATTTTGGGGTAGTTTATTCCATGGGGAGGAAAACTTGATAATGAATTTTTTCCTTGGTGTTATCCTCGATATTGGAACTGACAGCAAGCACTCAGCACGCTGCAGGCCATCGGAAGAGATTTATTATTGGGGTGCGTAGAAGCACACAGCTGTATCAATAATCTGATGAAAAATTGAGAGATCAATTCGAACTCGATGCGACCATAAGAGATCAAGTTGTAGTTTTGTGCAACGTTTCATTTAGTTTGGCGATGAAGAATAGCCCAGAAGTCGGTGTCCATGTTCGTTGAACACTCAATCTCGAGTCTGGCAATCTTTCACATGTTGGGACACACGATAGAACAATAATCCAGCACAGGTCTTAGATGCGTTTTATATATTACCTACTTTCTTTCCAAGGTTAAAACCCCTGAGACCCAACCAATTAATCTCCTAGCTTATAAAACTTGAATCAGGATGCATTCAGAGAAGTTGGAAGTGCTGGATCAGTGCAAGCTCAGGTCTGTGACCGTGTAAAAAAAGGATTGACTTCTTGTTTAATTTCGAAGATTCCCGCATTAATGTGGCTGTTTTGCGTGAGAACGCCGCTTTTATGCGCCGAAAATTTCACTGACCATGTTGTGCAACATGAACCAATCGACAAAAAATCATTTGTACATTATGCGGGTGGTGTTGAAGCCACTAGAGTAAAACGGGCAATCGGTTTTTATGTCCTCTGCAAACAAAAAGGAATGCCATGCCTAATGATGTGAAAATGTCTTTGTACAGCAGAAACATTTATGGGCTTAATACGCTCCCGTGAGTAAACTTCAGTGATGATAGGATGAGGCTTGCATGGAGTTCCATTTAAATTCACTGCCTGCATTCTAGAGGTAAAATATGAGGAGGAGCAAGCAACCAGGCTGTTGGCATACCGTAGTTGGAGATTTAAAGTTCAAGGGGAAATTATAATTAAGGTAGCGAAAGGTGACTACTTATAGTTGCTACAACTGTAGTGATGACAGAATACTGCGAGTAATCAGTTTCGCGCAGTTCTTGTGAAAGAACTTCTGATGAGTACTGTTATATAACATACCTCGAGCATATTTCACAAGATTAAGTGAGCGTCAACGGTGGGAAGAAGGTTATGCATTCATAAAATTGGCCCGAAGGTAAATTAACGGGAGAGTCCTACCCTAAGACAGATTAATACCGGTAAATGGCTACGACGCAAAACAAAACATTTAGCACAATTGAATTTGTGCTAAATGGTATAAAGGCGTTTACTCTAAGGTCAGGTCAGAGCTGGGAATGTGGCCGCGTGAGCCTAGAAAAACATTGGCGAAATGAATAAACAGCAATCAATTCACAAATTTAATGCATAGAAAATTCAAGGTAACTTTTGCGTGTAGGAAAATAATTCTAACTCCGGGGATAATGCCTGAATAATGTAACAGCAAAAATCTGCACGGTGACAACCCACGACCAGGGACGGCGTAGCGCAGTTGCTTTTGATTTCAAACACAAAACTATTGCCTAGCCTATCACATTACAGGTACTGATCACAGGGGCAAAGGCACACTGCATCTTCATGAATGGTTTTTGTTTGCCTCCTTCTCCGCTGAGCCATCCCTGTGCAAATTCGACCTTGCCTGGCGCATACTTCTCGGAAGTCAAGAAATATACACAACTCATTCATTTATTTCTCTAACGGCCTAATATGGCTGGCAATGTTCAGCTGCTCATCTATCCATCAGTTTTGCAATTTTCCCCATGTATTGTTTCCACGCATTTTGAGCTGCTTGGCAGATCTGGAGGTGAAGCTACCTCCTGTAACCAAGCCTCTGTTATGATGGAGAATTATTGACTCTTGGTTTAACGGTGGTCACCCGGGAAGTGGTTCGATATAGACTTCACAACCGTCCGCTCTTTCTAATAACATCTTCGGCCATCTAAAAGCCAGCGTTCGCCAACTGGCCGGCGTTTGAGCTTCAGTATTATGATCGTGGACCTACATAGGAAACGGTACCTTGGGATTTGGCATTCCCTGATGAGCACTCGCGTTAATTTAGTCCCAACGAATTGGTAACTTCGGCAGCTTTATATTAAGCCTAGTCCGGCATTGACAGATATGTAAGTAGTTGACGAGCTGACTTTTGGATATTCCAAGTCCCGCGTCATCCGCCTCAGTGAAGGTGTATCCGTTCGTCCTGTAACCTCCTCGGCCGTTAATGGAAAGAGAGTTCTGCGCTATCCGCCACCACCGGTGGGCTTTAGGCTAAGAATAACTGATTTCCAAGCGTGGCAGCCACCATTTTACCAGAAACTCATGCCACCTCCGATGGGTTTACTATCCCCCAGGGTTTAAAGGAAGCCGCCGCTTTTTCCTGGCAGCTAGTGGCAAATCCTTCCGTGAAACTGAAGTTAATTATCATCGGTGCGTGTAAAATCTGTTATAACAGAGCGTGGTTCGATAGGTTGTTAACTGATTTTCCTTGGCATGAACATTAGTCGTTGCTGGAACGGGTAACCTCTGTTTCGCCCCGTTGAATGGAGCAGAAAGTGAGAGACACGTTTTACTAACCCACATTCTCCTGGAGCCAGATATCATTTAAGTGCTTTAGGAATAGATCATATGCTGGAAGAAGTGTGGCAGTGCATTGGAACCTCGAAATGATTAACTGTCGTGATGCAGACCTATGTGGAGCACACACCAAGCAGTCCTCTCTTGGTTACGATTAAGATTTTAACCCTGAACGATGGTCTGAAGATTGGGAACTTCCCATTAACGGCGACAGGTGTGTCGGCCTGACCGGATCAACATGTTTTCATGAACAAGGCTTCTACTGTGACCAGATTCCATCGTCATGAATCACAAGGTTTTTGGACGGGCCGTTTATATTCCAACTGGACTTTACCTAGAGATCTTACACATGCGTAGCCGTAGAGGAATTTTTAACTTTTTTAGGGACATTCACTCTGTCCCTGTTAGAAAATAAGAGCTAAATAGCGCACACCAGACCCGCTGGAGAGCCAGAAACACCAGAATGTGTTCAGGTGGCCTCCGAAAAATCCATTTAGAGCTCGTTCACCCGATTTACCACCACCGGCTGCTAAAGCTCACCCTGCACTCGCTTGAGTCGAGACGCACCTGGGTTGATATTTTTCTGATGTACCATCTCTTCACATCAGGTCAGGCACAGGAATGCTGTGACTTATCATCTAAGGGAACCATTCATAAAGAGTTTCAAACCAGGGCACAAGGCCTTCAATAAAGCCAACCTCCTTACTCACAGTGTAATTTTTTTGTTAAAGGCGCTACCCAAAGGAACCGTAATATCAGCAAAAAATTCATTTTTAAGAAAAATTCGGACATTTGACGTGCAACTATTAGGCTAATCCGGCTAAACCTAGGCCAAATCAGCATAGAAAAACTCTATTTTCATTTAATTAAAGCCTAACTTCCGGCCTAGTTTGGCACTGCCTCTATGGCCGGAGAATATATGCCGGCCAACTTAAGGAATCACCCTTCATTTCCGCTCGGTGCTCTCCCATTCAGATTGAAAGGAAGGCTCATAGACCCAGGTTTGAAGGATTTAATGGCTCCAAGCCAGTGTAATAGTTTGAGACTTCAAGGTTGAATGCATTTCTATTCGGTTAAAAAGCAAGCAGCAAAAACATTAAAGATCCTGAGGAGAAGAGGCAGGATTGCCTCCGTTGAAGTCGTCAGAGGGATTCTGGGTTCTTTATCATGCTTTGCCAAGCCGGCTCTAGTTTAAAGGTGCGCGCAAGGTGTTTCCTCCATGGTGTAGTCGGGGCTTGGAACCAGCTGTCTTCAGATGCACCAAATGCCGAAAGCTTGAGTTCCTTTGAAGCGTGGCCGGTATTGGAGAGCGAGTATGTCAGGTTTGCAAAGCAGATCCACTGGTAAAAATATATCTTGCTGTAATGTTGCGAAGTAAATGAATGCAAACTCAGTGGACATTCCCTCACCTCCTGCATCAGAAAAGGTGTTTATTCCCTTCGCATCATTGTGGGTACTGGAGTTCCTTGGCAAAATGCCTGAAACTGATTGACAGTATCGATATTCGTGATAGCCAAGTCTTGTGCATACCATCAAAGGAAATATGGACCCTCAATTGACCGTTGAGTTCACTAGCGCCATAGGGAATCGCGAGATTCAGAAAATTAAAACGAGGCTTTCATGATGTTTAAGGACGCACTTAGATACCGAGATTACCTGAGGTACATAGCGGACAGAAAGACGGTGTCACGCATCCCACGACAGTGCCGAACTGCCTACGAGGAGCGGATCGCTCGGGCCGGTGATAGCAACCCAAAGCCCATTAGAATTATGTACATTCTAATGCATCATTGCAAGAGGCCGTAGGTGGAGTGAAATACCCTCAGGGAATTAGATCGACCGGCATTCAGGGGACATTTTCAGGCACCATACAGGCAGGAGCAAGAGCCGCAGGGGCAATCAATGAGTCCCGTCACCTTTATAGTGGATATGCAGGATGGTGCGATTATAGAGGATGAAGTGGACAGCAGCCCAGAAGAGTGGACGCATCGAAAGAGGCATGGCCTGTTGGGATCCATCCAGCGATAGCAAAGCCTCTGGCAGAGGTGGGGCATTTCACCCAGATCTTTAATGCATCACCGGACGACGGGCAATTTCTTGCTGAGTGATTGAGGTCGACACTAGTGTCGATGCATAAAAGCAGCGAAAGAGATAATTGCGGCAGACATAGACCGGTGAGCCTTACATCCATCATGATGAAAAATCCTGAAAATGACCTTCGCGACAGGATGGATAAACACCTTGAAGCAAACAAGTTTATTATGGTAGAGTAACACGGGTTTTGGCACAAGGTTCTTGTTTGGTCAAACTGGAAAGCTTCCTGGTCGAATTAACAGATAGGATTGACAGGGGCAAAGGAGTAGTATTCTGCTATCAGGGCTTTCAGCAGGCCTTTGGTTCTGTGAACCGCAGGCTTCTTGACCAGAACGTGAAGGCCTTCGGAGTGGGTGCTAGGGTGAACAACCGGATAGCAAAAGTCTGTCGTCCAGAGCTTTCAGGGTGGGAGTCGATGGGTGTCTATCGGGCAGCGGATTGTTTTGCAGCGGGGTGCCTCAGGGGTCTGTCTTGGGGCCACTGTCCTTTCTAATGCATGTAAACCACATAGCCGGTGGTTTGGGAGATCCGTGTTCCATGTTTGCTGGCGCCATCAAACTATAATGGACAGCAAACAGTGCGGCTATCCAGAGGGATCTGGATGAAGTTTACCAGCGGTCTTTAAGATGGGATCTTCCGTTAAATGTGAGTAAATGTAAGCGGCTCATGGAAGGAGCAGCAGCCACACGGGTCCGCCTAGGCATCAGGTCGCGATGAAACAAACTCAGCAAGCAAGCGACCTCATGATAATCGTGAGTGCGGACGAAAATCCTAGTCTGCAGTTTCAAAGGACGGTCAGGATGGCATGGTGTGCCTTGCGCCAACTTTAGAGGACCGCAGAATCTAGTAGGCCTAACGTTCTACCGCCGCTTTCAAGTCATATGTCCGGCCGCACTCGAAGTACTGTGTCCGGGTATGAAGATCGTACTTGGCAATAGAAAGGAAAATGATGAAACTGGTTTCACGCGTTCCCACACGGTGATTTGGACATTTGAGGCACATGGGATATGAGCAGAGGCTGAGGGCGCCTAGCTTTTTCTCTCCGGAAAATCATAAAGAAAAAGTAATTCAGTACATCCCTCCAAGATCATTAAGGGTCTGGCAGAGATACCGCGTCATCATGGAGCCTTATTTCAAGTAATGGGGTACGACACACTTAGAGGAAACGGGAAAACGATTGTGCGAGAACACGTAACCACCGGCTAGAGGAGTAAATCGTTTGCCACGCGAGTGGTACACGGCCGGAATAAATTACCAGAGGAAGTGGTCGAGGTAGAGTCGGTGCGTGAATTCAAAGGGAGACTAGACAGTGTGCGGTATTGACGAATTGTCCACCCCCGCGAAACGGCCATGTATTGCAAAGATTCAAATCGCTGGACGGAACTCGCCAACCTGCGCTAATCGGTTAATACAAACTTTCCACCAGCGATAGCTGGTAACGATCGGTGCTAAATGCCTGCTGGGTACTAGTTAGCGAATTTGTAAAAGTGTTGAAAAAGGAAGAGCGATGCTAGGAGGATAAAACTAATGTCACTTTGTTCAGAAATATAGTCTATTTAGCATGCCAAACCCGTAAAATTTACTGGCTGCCATAGTGAAAATGATCATTTTTGTTTTCCAATTTTGTTTTGGCCCCGTGATTGGTAGAAGTATATCTTTTTACCTTTGATCGAAAACATGCATATAAATCTATGTAAACATATATGTGTGCCTCCCCTAATGGTATTAGATATATATACATGTTTGCTCCATAATCGATTTAAATATGTATTTATACATGTTTATGCATAGACGTATTTCATATATATATGTATATGTATACGTGTTTCCCACTTAGCAGAATTACATCTATGTGTTTGCCTCTTCATTGACTGATAAATAAAAATATATTCAATTTTGCTTCATAATGAAATCATATATGTACAGTTGTCTGGTACGTAATTTGATTATATATTTATGTGTTTGCTAGTTTTCCCCATAATGAAAATATAGATACATATTTATTTGTCCGCTCCATAATGGAAATAAATATACACATGCATTTGTTGGCTCCATACGGGAAATCTATATACATTATTAGAAGGTTGCTCCATAATGAAAATGTATGTAGATAAAGAAATATATCTATACATACACAATTTTTCCTATATAATCTTATATATATGTTCATTTGTTCTCAACACAATCTGAAAACACATACATACATCCGTTAGCCCCTCAATCGTACGATATATGTTTATAATACAGTTTGCCCCTTAATGGAATTACAAATACGTTAACTAACGGACGGCAAAAATGCATGTCACTCTGGAAGCCGCATATCCCGCTCTATCCCCCTCCATCTGCAGATGGGTATATATGGCTAGTGACACCTACAAGCATCTCTGGACCTACTCAGGAGTATGCTTGTATCAGCATGCATTTCTAACATTTCCATACGCACGGTTGATTAGTTCCACAGGCTACTTGTAGGAAAACCACGGAAAACCCCACCTTTGTTGCGCACGCGAAAGAAGACTCCCGTTCCAACAACCTAATGTATAGGATAAAGCAATAGCAGGAATAAATGATCTTCGAAATCGGTGTTGGTAATCAGATAGTGGTGGCCCCAGAGGGGGAGTGCTGTCTTTCAAGACAATCCCGTCTCTCCATTGGTCCCTGTTCCTCGCATCTCCGAATTCTTCCACGGGCCTCCGGGGTCCTCTTCTTCCGTTCTACGTGGTCTTGGTCTCTTTAGGTCGATATGGAATGGAAATGTTTTAGGTTAAATTAATGCCCCGTCTACCTTGTTGAAATACATCATGTGCATGGATACGTTATTTAACTTTTGCTGACATGCAGTGCAAACAGACGTACACTCCTTGGCCCATGTATTTGGTGCAGTGGGAGTGAATCCAACGATAACATTTGTCGCACTGCACTCATTTGGTTGTTGCATCCAAATTCACTATGGGCAGCTCCTGTATGCATACGACGCATAGGTCCTTGTATTTGATGAGGGTGGTGGTCCACACTGCCTACTTTTCTTCAACCTCCGCAGTCTGTAGCCAGTTGAGATGCTTCCTAAAGTTTACAAACTGTAAGGGGTCACTAAAGACATGCACGCCAACTTCGTCGGTCTCCCTGGGAGCAATGGAGGCCTTATATCTTGAAGACGTAGGCACCTGAACGAATGGGGACGTGCTGGAAATCAGTTCAAACGGTTTACCAGTTTTCCGTAACCTACTACTGTGAACGTGGTCATCGATGAGTGCATTTACTTTTGCATCCCCGGCAGCATGCACCAGGTTATTTGCGTCCTCATGTACGGCCAAGTAAGTTATTTTTACTGGCCTCCATCAACCTAGCTATATTTCAGAGTTACCCTAGGAAACTCCTTACCTATTCTTCGCCTAAGTTTAATGAGGACACGTAAATGTCATGTCAAGCGCCTACTGGAGGGGACATCTTACCTTCTTTACTGAAAGGTAAATGTTCCGCTGACATACTGCACCCCTTCTCGGGCGAAAGTGATGGGTGTGTGTAACCCTTACCTTGATATCCCCATCGGCCTACTGGAAGCTTACGGACGTCATACCCGAGAAAAGAGCACGCAAGAAATATGTGGCGGCATGATAACAACCGCTGGTTCCAGAAAGAACACGCGCATGATGGTTGAAAGCCCAGAAATCCACGTGCATTGCAGAACTTCGCGTAAACATGCCGATTGACGACGATTGCCTACTGCCTCCTTGAACTTATCGAAGTCTAACTTCGTGGACACAGACACTAAAATACGCATCCACTGAGTAACGCGCTTCCCATCCTCTTCCACGCTTACTGGAAAGCTACTGCACGGACGGCGCATGTCCATGAGGACAAGAAACCGACACAATGTTACCCCGGTTTCACGGTGAGCAGCACGAAAGGCATCTATTTGCGCCAAGCTGCGGTCGACCATTACTGTATGCACATTATTAATTGAAAGTAACCTTTCATTCATGACATTAATCGCCCAGCGAAGGTTGCTCCACATTCGTTGCGAAACAGAGCATAAAACACGGAGCGACCTAATCCACCATAATCTACTATCACCGCATGCTAATGTACCGTCCCTAACCCGTTGGACTTTTTCCTGACGTACCTGCAAAATCTCCGACATTGCAAAAATTTCTTTTACGCCCATTAGGGACGACTCCTGCTCTGTGGTTATTTCACTATTGCGCGTAATATCGGTCATGAAACCGGTGGAAGGAATGAGTATGTTGCGGACAAAATAGGCCAAATTATATTGCTTAGTAACTGCAAGCAACATGACGAAAACTGGGCGAATGATACTTGGAAATCTGCGAGTGAATATCACTTGAAAAGATAACAAAATTGCCGACGACCGCGCCGCTGCCTGTAGAACGGATTTCCCGTCATTAATCTTGCATTGCGTTTTCTTGCTTTTAACCTTTAAGACCACTCGTGTGTCACTCCTGCTCGGCTCGGTACGATTGCAATACTGGCAACCCTGACACTTGCCGGTACAAAAAAGACAGTCGGGAGCGATAGCTGGGTGAGTATACTTTGATAGCAGCGTTTCTGAGTTACGCGCAAATGGCGATGGCGCTTGACGTTCAACGTTCAGCTAAACAAGTTATCTGGAGAAACAAATCCAAGTTCCGCTGCAAAAGTCTCCTCTTAGAAGACCTTAGAGAAGGGCTCTGACTGGGACCATAGGGAACAGGCCTGAAACTGACGGATGGTTTTGGACTCGGCATTGATTGCCAATCAGAAAATTTGCCGTTCTGTTGGTGGTTCCGTCAGTGTCAGTAGTTGGGATCTGACTGTGCGCCTGACACCCAACCTGAAAAACACCATAGGAGGTGACCTCAGGAGGTGCAATATCCCGGCCTAGGTGCCCCCGCCCGATGTGCGTCGGTCAAAATGGTGGATCTGACCGTGTCCCACACCCATCATCTTCCAGAATGTTCGCCATGCGTGTAGGAGTGAGTGTCTGTCCTCGGGTTCCCCTCGTACTCTGGTGCGCGCACGATGTCGACCATGTGACAGATGATTGTCTTGCCGAATTCCGTGAAATCGCCTCGGCCCTTTGATTCTTCTAAGGAAGTGCAAGACAAAGACAGACTGGTGTAAACGGTGTTCATGAGCACCGGCGGATGTTCGATATGATGCCCGGCACCTAACATCAGTTGGTGCTGTCCTTGTCTGTTTGACATGAGGACGGCATGTCCACGAGCACATAAATTATCGCAAGAAACAGGCCATCCTATTAAGCACTGATATTCACTTACGACGGAAGAGTATTCAGCCATCTAATGTAAAAATGGTAACAAAATCAGAGAAACGAACGGCTTGCATTACCTTGCGGCGGCTACGACTACTTCGCATACCCGGAACTTCGGGTGTGATTTGTGGTGTTGTGGCTTCAGCTCCATCAGCAGTCTCGACGGGCGGCGTTGGTAACGGCTGATCTCGGCCAGGTTGCTGGGACTCATCAGATAAAGGGAGTCCGTCGTTATGTCTGTATTTCATGGTGGCAGGTTTAATACGATCGATAGACACCCGTTTGTGCCGGCCGGCAATGTCCAAAATGAACGTTTTAGGACCGCGTCTTACCGCGCGAAACGGACCGGTATACGGTGGTTGCAGTGGTGGTCGGACACCATCAACATCCACGAAAACCTGAGTTGAAGTACTCGATGCGGTTGGAATGTAGCCCGAAGGTCGTTGGCCCCGCAGTGGATTGGCATGAGGCGTTCGCATGTGTTGTGCGAGACGGTTTGCATAGTTGCTGAAGTGCGTGGGTCTCGACGGGGACACCAGCTCCCTGGGGAGGCGGAGCGTGCTCCTTTGGCGTAGTGCACATTTCTTCCTCAACTGAACTATGGACGTTTAAAAGAGCTAACGGCAGTATTTCGCTCCAAAGCGGATTGGCCCCGGCTCACAGAGCGGCCTTAAGCTGCCGGTGGGATTTTTCCACCAGACAGTTGGCTTCTGGGTGATAGGCGGTTGTTCTGAAATGCTTACACTCAAGTGTTTTAGTCATATTTGAAAATGCCTCGTCGAAATGCGAGCTGCGGTCGGTGGTCTCTACGGGGGGCAACCAAATATGCTTACCCAACCAGACAAGAAGGCTTTCGCGGCCTCTTCTGACGTAGGGCAGAGAATTGGTATGGCCTGCGATCAGCGAGTAAGACGGTCTACACAGGTGATTATGTGGACACAGCCGTGAGAAGACGGGAGGGGGCCTACGAGATCAACGTGCACGTGGTGAAAACGTGTCTCTGGTTCGGGAAGGGTAGTCAATGGAGCTGTGGTATATCGACGGACTTTCGCTCTCTGACATTGGATGCAGGCCCGGGACCAGTGGAGCACGGTTGATGTTAAACCATACAAAACGCTCTGTTAGTAGCCTCACCGAAGCAGCCACACCCGGGTGGGAGAGGTTGCTTAACGCCAGAAATGTGGTATAACGGTGAGCTGTTGGAACCACCAACCTTGGATCATCTTGCGATAAGTCGCAAAGAATTGCATTCTGCAACGCTGTGATAGGTACGACCGCTAAGTTTAATGAGCCGTCTCGTCGAAGTTTGTCGATATCGGGATCTAACGCCTAGGCCTATGCCATCGCGTCGAGGCTGATGTTCAGTGTTGGAGACAAACGAAGCTGATGTATACGAGAAAAAGCATTACCAACGGAGTCATCTGCCCCAGAGACATGTCGTGTGTCCGACGTAAACCGTGAAACAAAGTCTGAGTTGCGGATCTTGCGTGGCGAGTGCCGTTCAGTGGCTGAATGCAGCGCGTATACCAGCGGTTTGTGGTCTGCGGACACCTTCAACGGGCGACCTTCTAATGAGTGCCTGAAGTGTCGAACAGCTAGGCAGATGGCGAGCAACTCCCTGCCAAACGGGCTATATCTATACTCGGCCGGCTGCAGCCCCCTGGAAAAGAATGTCAAAGGCTTCCAAGAACCTTCGGTGTACTGCTGAAGTACAGCTCCGACTGCAGTTTTTGAGGCGTCGGTTATCAGAGACATGAGTGCTCCCTGGTCAGGATATGCGAGTAGCGCTATTTTGGTGATGGCATCCCAAATGAAAATGAAAGCCTGTTTCGCAGCCTCAGGGAATTGGAACGTGCACTTAACTCCCCGCAACAGATCTGTAAGGGGGGAATTGCTTCAGCACAATTAGCAATAAAACGCCGATAGAAGTTAACTAGGCCAAAAAATTGCCGTAACTGTCGATAAGAAGGAGGCTCTGAGGAGTCCTGAATAGCAGTGACCTTATCTGGCAGGGGAGCTACATTTGAGGACGAAGCGATATGCCCTAGGAATGTGACGCTGGGTTTTCCAAACTCACATTTTGAAGCGTTAATCGTTACGCCATGTTTGTTTAGGCGGTCAAACAGAGCACGCAGGTGAGCGAAGTGTTGCTCCTCCGAGTGGCTAGCTACTACGATATCGTCTAGGCACACATACATATTCTCCAAACCGCGTGTGACCTCGTGCATAAACATTTGGAATGTTTGAGCTGCATTGCCGAGGCGGAAGGGCATCCTCACGAGCTCGAATAGTCCAAAAGTTGAGTTCACCTTCATTTTTGGTATGTCTTTCTTTTCTACGGAGATCTGATTGCATCCTGGAACTAAGCCCATGCGGCTGATAATCCGGCAACCGGACAGCGGCGAAGAGAGGTCCTGTATGTGGGGGGTCGGGTACCCATCGGAATCGGTGACCCCTTTCAGTGCTCTGTAGTCTCCACATGGTCGCCAGTCGCCATTAGCCTTAGGGACCATGTGAAGCGGGGAAGCCCAGGGAATACCGTAAGGTCGACTGATGCGTAGTTTCAACATGTGGTCGAATTTCGCCTTGGCCAGGCGGAACTTGTCGGGAGCTAGGCGAAGACGCCTGCTAAATGTTGGGGTCCTGTGGTTTCTATATGGTGACTTAACTTAGTATTGACGGCGGGAATTGGGCCGGCGTGCCGCAGTATACCCGGGTAGTCGCGAAGCAGCCCATCGCATGGCTGTTGGACTGGCGGTTTGGCGTGCTGGGGCGTAATTTGGTTGATATCGGCGCACGACCCGGTCGCGGTCAGCGACGTTTGACGGTCTATTGTTTTCCCATGCCGAAAATCGACTAGCAGGTCGAAATGCTGGAGGAAGTCTATGCCAATAATGACGTATGGGACGTTGGCGACGATGAATACCCGACGAAGTTTACGATTCAGACCTAGATCTTGGGTGAGGGAACGATGTCTGTACTTGAGAATGTCAGCGCAGTTCCATACCCGCAGCATCTCTGCCTACGCAGCGATCGAATTGCTCGAATCTCGCGGGATTACGCTGACCTCGGCACCTGCATCCACCAGGAACAGCTTATTAGTTGTCAAGTCTTTGACGTTAAGGAGGCCATAATTAGTGGCTAGCTCGGTGTCTTGTGCTGCTGACCACGAACCGGGAACCTCGTCTCCCTGTTTCTTGCCCGGAAATGTGCAACCGGGGTCACACCGTTTTGCTAAGCTTCCGAAGTGATTGTGATACAGTAGCCTTCCGCAGATGGCAGGAAGGGTCGCTTGGGACAGGGGCTACCGCGCTTGCCGCGACGCAGGCTGAACCGATCTCGTCGGCGGTCTGTATCGACTATTAGCCTCTGTAACAACGTGTCGACCCTCCTCAGAATGGTTGTTTATTCGTCCTGCGAAAATGAAAATGCGGTTCTGGGGGATGAGAGGGTATTCAGTGTTGAGGCACCCGGGCTATAGCGTGACATAATGTCATCAGCAATTTCGGCTGTTTCTTTTAGTGAATATTTGCGGGCAGTAATAACAACGGATGAAGATGCGGTGAGAGCCATTGAAGCCACAGCTGTCTTAGCACCGGGTCTTCGCCGAAAGTTGCCCCCGTAAGACGCCGCATTTCCCGCAATAGTTGTGAAGGCTTTTATTTTCCGGCTCGATTCCCTGAAGTATTTGTCGGATGAGTTGATCTTCCGCAGGGGCAGTCCGAGGTATAAACGCCTCTTTCGACGCGTCGTAACTACGAAAAGATACGATGATGTCCCCGACCTGAAGGGTTACTTCCGTAGGAAGACGGCCAGCCACCCATCTAAAACGGCTGACGTCGCTAGTTATTGTGATTCTCGAAATCCAGTTCACCTAAAATAAACCAGAGTTGAAGATCAGATAGCAAGATCGACGGCATATGAAGAATTATTGAACTTACAGTAGGGTCTGTCGATGGTTTTCGCTCTGTAGACATGATACCTTGTTACCAGAAACGAAAGTAGCATCGAGAAGAAAACGTGTAGATAAATACGTGAAGAAAACTGCAGCCAGTAAGTATCAGCACGTAAAATCAATTTGCAAACAGTAAAACATATCAGTGATATCCAACCTCACAAAAAGTCAAAGTGGGTGTCAGTAGAAGAGAATAAACACCCACGTGACCCGTCAATCGCGTTGGACTCACCAGTTTGTAGAACGGATTGTCCTACCGTGAATCTCGTATTATGTTTGCTGAACCTTAACTTTTGTGACCACTCGTGTGTCACTCTTGCTCGGCTCGGTACGACTGCAATACTGGCAACCCTGACACTTGCCGGTACAAAAAAGACAGTCGGGAGCGATAGCTGGTTGAGTATACTTTGATAGCTGCGTTTCTGAGTTACGCGCAAATGGCGATGGCGCTTGACGTTCAACGTTCAGCTAAACAAGTTATCTGGAGGAACAAATCTAAGTTCTTCTTCATGTCTGCGACCTCTGTGGACGTAACAATACTAGGTACGATAATAGGGAATATAAGAGGGAACTGGGCGAGGATGCTGTCGGAGCCAATTATGCGAGCTAGCACTGTGATATTCATAAATTAACGTCAGCGTTTTACGCCGGAAAACCAGAAAATCATATTCAAACTCTGAAAGACTGGAATAACATTAACGAACGGAATGTGAGAAGTTATCCGCATCATCTATATAGGCGGCAGTCTCGTCCTCACAAGCAGCGATGGCAGCCATGAGGGCGCGACTGACGTAGCTTCCGGCATGACACCTATTTATACCCGCAATCGTCCGTTCAAACTGTAAACAGGTCGATGAGATCAACATTTCGGCAATTTCCGAAAAATGTACTCTAAGATCCTAAATTCATTTCTGTAACACACCTCATCTAGCTGCACAGGAGCGACGTTTCACGGTGGGGGTTTCGTCACTATCGACAATGTATGACTTCCTGTATTTGGGCAGGCCAGTTTGTTTATTGTGGGGCAGAGAAAATGGCCGAGTGGAGAGCATCTCGTTAATTCTCCCCCCTTGTACGAGCTGAAGAGGGGTTCCTTATCCTGTCGTCGAATCACCGTCTGATCGAAGGAGCTCTCGGTGCATGAACCTGGACGATCAGGCGATCCGCCGTTTAGTCCTGTATTCAAACTGGGACTGAAATTGAGGCGGGGCCACAATGCGGACCAAGGTCATCCGCGGGATCCGCATTAATTTCTTTTGTCTCTGTTTTCCATCAGTCATTTTGCTTTTATCATGCAGTCACCAATCACCTTCGCCGACGAAATTAAATTAGTATAATCCATGAGCAGGAAAAATGTCACCAGGTGTATAAAAATTGTCCCAAACGGAGTAAACAAGTTAGCCTTGTCCATAAGCCTTGTCCTGCACCAGTACGGGATAAGGCCACTCGGGTGGCTCAAAACAGTAGGAGCTTCATAACAGCTAATACGCAGTTTTCCGTTTGCTAAAAATACAGTGAACAAGGTTACGGACCCAGAGATAACCGTCAGGTACGTTTCAAAATGGGCAGAACCCTGACGGACATCGCCAGCTTCACTACTAATATTTCGCGTCAAGCTGTGAAAACAACTATCTTGGTGCGATTCCTGCTTTACTTCTGTTTTACCTCTACGATTGGAATGCAAACATACCGGTACATCGGAAAGACAATCGGGAGTGGCAAGAGGTTGTATATGTTTGACAACACCGTGCGAACGAAGCGTGCACGAGCAACGTACAACTGGAAGTCGCGCTGGACAGTTAGTGCTCGGTTAAATAGCCTATCCGGAAGAATAAATCTCTTTTCTGCTACCGGGCCTCTTGGAAGACCGCCGGAGTAGAGCTCCGTTTCCCAAGTGGCATTGTGCCCATGCTTTATGTCCGGTGGGGATCCGGAACCAGCTGGGTACAGAAAGGTACATTTATCTTCGGTCCCAAATGGAACCGCAGAGAAGAGGCAAAACATTATGGATGTCCTGCTGCCTTGGCATCATTCGCGAATGGAAAAATCTGCCGCTCGTTCGGTCGTTCCTTTGGTGCATGTTTTAGGGAATCGGACAAGGAACCTGGAAAACCCACTGTATGGGGTGGATCTGGCTACATCCTACACCCACGAGTCTCTGATGGTTGACAGGAACATTCACCAGATGAGGCCGAACACGGGTTTTTGGTTTTTGGTTTTTTTTGTCCTCTTATTCGTAAATTATATC
This sequence comes from Fasciolopsis buskii, assembly GCA_008360955.1. Classification (NCBI taxonomy): domain Eukaryota; kingdom Metazoa; phylum Platyhelminthes; class Trematoda; order Plagiorchiida; family Fasciolidae; genus Fasciolopsis; species Fasciolopsis buskii. Next base: position 80,389 of record LUCM01003318.1, read on the forward strand.
GACGGTGGAAACGACAGATGCGCTGCAGAAATCAGTGGGACTGCTTGATTATGAGCGTTCTCTTGATAGAGGGTAAGGGAGACTTGTAAAAACGGTGGTTGTGAGCTCAGTGGCTAGCACCCAGATAGCTCTCAGTGCAGCCTTTGCCGATTAAACGTGGAGATGACATAACCATCAGCACATAAATTAGCGGGACGCGTTTTACCCTTTTAAGAGGAGTATCAATAGTCTGATGTGAAAATATTAACAAGTTAGGTAGACGGAGGGATCGTTCTACTTTGCGGTCACTACGCCTGTCTTGTACTGCAGGTGCGACGGATAGCGCCGTATCTTGTTTTTCATCAGGGGTCTCCACGGACGGCGCTGGCTGCAGTTGGGCTCGATCGGAATAATGCAGTTCATGAGGTGGAGGGTCCATCGGAAAATTCACGTTCTACCTCGATGTGTTTGATGCGATCGATTGACACCGTGCCGCACCGGCTGGCGACGACCAAAACGAAATTTTTACGCAAGAGACCTGGGGTAACGGTGAGCTGCGGGCATCACCGGCCTTGGGCGATAGGTCGCAAAAAATGTATTCTGTAATGCTGTGCTCGGTACAACCGTTAGGTTTAATGAGCTGTCTTGTCGAAGTTTTTCGATAACAGTCCGTCACCTAGGCCTGTATCACTGCGTCTTGGCCGACGCCGTATGGGAAACAAACTAGGTTGTTTTATACGGCAAACTAAATCAGCAACGGAGTTGTTTGCTCCAAAGATGTATGCCCACAGTGAGCTGTGAACTAAAGCCCAAGTGGTGAATATTGCGTGGCAGTTACCGATCGGAGGCTGTGTAACGTGTAAACTAGCGGTATGTGATGTGTGAGCACCTTAAATGGGCGACTCTTTGATGAGTGTCTAAAATACCGGACAGCTGGCAACTTTCCATCGAACGTGCTGCGCCTAGATTGTGCCGGCTGAGACCGTTTGGAAGATGATGCCAAAGGCTTCCAAGAACCGTCGATGTACCGTTGAATTACGGCTCCGATTGCAGCGTCTGAGGAGTCGGTTTTCAATGATATGGGTGCTGAGGGGTCGGGATGTGCGAGTAACGCTATTTTGGCGATAACGTCTTTAGCGGAGATAAACGCCCGTTATGCGGCCTTAGGAATCTCTAACTTACGTTTAACTCGTAAGAGGTCCGTGAGACGGGCAGTGATTTCCACGCAGTTGGGGATGAATCGACGATCGAAGTTAACCAGGCCGGCAAACTGACTTAATTGTCGATGCGAACGCGGCTCTGAGTAGTCCCAAATAGAAGTTACCTTATCTGATACTGGAGCAATACCTGAAGCCGAGACAGTATGTCCTAAGAATCTGCTGTTTCGTTTCCCAGCTTGCATTTTGATGGGTTAATCGTTAAGCCATGTTTGTTAAGGCGACCGGTAAGAGCGCGCGAATGAGCTGGGTGTTGCTTCTCTGATGGCTTGTAACTAAGATATCGTACCGATACACGTGCAGATTCTCTAAACCCTGTGTGACTTCATGCTGAACCTTTATAGGGTTTGAGTTGCACTGCTGAGCCTGAGGGGCATCCTCACAAACTCAAGCAACCCAGAAGGTGTAATCACCGCTGTTTCTGGTATGTCGGTCTCCTCTACGGGGATCTGATTGTAAATCCGTACCAGATCTATGCGGCCGGAGATCCTACAACCTGACAGCGATGAGCTGTTTTCCATATTAGGAATCGGGTGCCTCTGTTAAGTGTTCTGTAGTCCCCGCAAGGTTGTCAGCTGCCATTAGACTTGGGAAGCGCGTGAAGTGGAGAGTCCCAAGGACTACTAGAAGGATGTATGATGCCCATTTCTAACGTATAGTTGAATCCTGCCTTGGCTGGGCAAAACTTGCCAAGTGCTAAGCGACGAGGCCGATTAAAAGCTTGGGATCTTGTGGTCCCTTTGTTGTAGGTTGTCCTTTTAGTGACGGGGGCAAGTGGACCGGTGTGTCGAAGTAAGATCGGGCAGGGGGAAAATAGTTTACTGTACGGCTGCTAGGCTTACAATTCGGCATACTGAGGTGTGATCAGATTCACCATTGTGTACGAGCCGGACACTCTCTGAGATGTTTGACTTTCTATTGTTTTCCTCCGTCAGGCAGCAACTAGCAGGTCGAAATGGTGGAGGAGGTCTATGCCAATAATAGGGTATAGGACGTCGGTGACGGTGAATACCCAACGAAATGCACGATTAAGACTGAGGTCAAGGGTTGGTGAGTGATGGATTCCGGTGCCGTTGGCAGCCCGTAGCGTCACTCTCTGTTTAGCGGTCGAATTACCAGGGTCACAGTGAATTGCACTAACCTCGACACATGTATCCACAGGGAATAATCGGTTTGTTTTCAAATCTTTGACATTTAAAAGGCGACAGTTGGTAGATATCCCTGTTTCATGTGCCCCAACCAAGAACCGGAATCTAGTTTCCCTGTCTTTTACTAGGGAATGTACACCCCGGGTAGCGTTTTTTTACAAACTCTCTAAAGCAGTTATGGTACTTTCAGCAACCTTCCGTTGGTCTCAGGAAGGGTTGCTTCGATGAGGAGCTGCTGCGCCTGCCTCAACGCCGGCTGTACCGATCTCTGCCGATTGTTTGCCGTTGCAGTGACTCATGGATTCTCGTCAGGATAGCCGTTAAGTCGTCCTGTGCAGGTGAGGTTGAGGCCGTGGAAGGCGAAAAAGTGCTTAGTGCAAAGACGCTTGGGCTATAGCGCGACGTGATGCATCAAAAATTTCTACGACCTCCTCTAATGAATACCTACGGGTTGCATTAAGCAAAAAAAACGTAGATACAGTGGGAGCTATTAAAGCCACAGTTCTTTTAACATCGGGCCTTCATCGGATGGTGTGCCCCTGAGACACTGCATTTCCCGAAGTAGCTCTGAAGGCCCCTCGAACCAACAACCGAGTATGTCAATCTTCAGTAGGGACAGCCCGAGTTATAACCGCTTCCTTCAGCCCCTCAGGGCCGCACCAAGATACTGTGACGTCTCTAACCTGAAGGGTTATTTCTGGAGGAAGACGACTGACGTCCCTGTTTATCCTGTAATTCTCGAAATCCAGTTCAACTAAAGTAAACCAGGATTGAGGATTAGATGGCGTGAGAGAATGCATATGCAGAGTCAGGGCCCCTACTGTTGGGTCTGGCGAGGGTTTTCGCTGTGTGGAAATGACACCGTATTTGAAAAAAATTACGTGAGTAAAACGTGCTGAACAGCTACCGATAGAAAAACGTAGCCAGTAAGAATCAACACGAAAAAACAATCCGCACCAAAAAGGGGGAAAATTACCCGTGAAAAAAGCACAGCGTAAGAAAAATGGACAGAGACTTATGTGACCAGTCACGTCGGGCTCACCAGTTAGGAAGTAGGATTTTCTTAACGCGGATCTCGTTTCACGTTTGCTTGCTCTTAACCGTTATGACCACTTGAGTGTCATTCTTACTAGGCTATGTGCGATTGGAATGCAGACAAACCAGACACTCGACTGGCACATCGAAAAGACAATCGGGAGTGGCAAGAGGTTGTATATATTTAACAACACCATGCGAACGAAGCGTGCACGAGCACCGTGCAACTGGAGGTCGCGCTGGACAGTTAGCGCTCGGTTAAGTAGCCTATCCGGAAGAACAAATCCATGCTCCATTACGAGGCCACCATCAGCCTTAGAAAAATGCGAAGTCCGCTGGAGCTAGCAACAGTCGTGAATATGCACACGGTCGGACTGAGAAACAGGGTACAAAACCACACTGACCTATATGATTTTCAGGCGTTTAGAAAAGCTGGGGAGAACTTGCATATGCAGGCACCTGGCGGAACATGGATTGACGCCCAAAGATCAACATGGGTTCCTCAATGGCCGATCCTACCTGTCTAACATACCTCGTTTCTTCGACGCAGTAACCACCAAGCAAGATGATGGTAAAGCGGAAGAGGTGTACTACTCAGATCTCAACAAGGCATTCGGCTCGGTCAGCCACCGCCCATTAATGTTAAAGATGAAGGTCTTCGGCATATCCGGGGAACTGCATCGAGGGTGAAAGATTTCATAAATGGCAGTACCTTCAGCGCTAGGTTGGGAAACGAAAACTCTGCACAGCGAAGAGTGATAAGAGTGATAAGAGTCTCTAAAGGGTCTTTTCTGGGGCCTGTTGTTTTTTTCTCTAGATAAATTACTTAGCAGGTCGAAAAAATCTGAGGACACTAACTCCATTGGAGCTGGCAACCCATGTTTAGATAAATGCTGAGACATGCCAATCCAGGACGTTTAGCAAGCGTGTCGCCCAGACATACGCTAACCGTTTGCCACTCCGAAGTCAGCTGAACACTTATAAAGTACGTCTCGCGGAAATGCAGCATGCATGCCTGGACACAATGGTGGTTGGAGCATGTAGTTGCATATACACAGACAGCCAGGGCTTGCGCCACAAATAGAATACAGTTGCAACGGCTATAAATACGTGGAATATAATCATCTGTGAAAGCTAAATAATATAGAGAAACATCGCGGCAGTATATGAATACATACAAAAGGTCAATATGCCTGCAGAAAAACTGGACCAAGAGTTTACAAACGCAGAGGAGTTTAAAAGTCTAGTGGAACTGGAGACCCTGAGTTGCAATCTGGTCCCAAACTGCGTACCCTCACGGTGAGAGACGGTTAGTATGTCGGCGTTCTGCGATATCCTCAACACATATTACCTGTAATAACACAAACTAAACACCGACCCTGATAGGCTGTCTACCTTGTAATTGCCCAACCACTAATAGTAGCACTTCACCTCAGGGATTAAGTCATCATTTCTTGTCTAAAAGGGCTTCACAGGCTGCATACTGACCACCTCGTCGTGTAACATGCTCCATAGGTTAAACACACCGTTAGGGGAAAAGTTGCCCCTCATCTCCAGTTTGCCCTTCCCCTTCATCCGCTGCTCTGTAGGATACAGAACACACATCATTGGTTTCCAATCCTGTCAGGTCCTTCGGAGTTTTGAACATTTCAAATACACCACCTATAAATGTGCGCATCTGTGGTGAGAACAGCTCCACATTTTTAACCTTTGTTGGTGTGTCTTTCCCGCTTGATCCCCAACCATTCGCGTCGCTTATAGCTGAACCAGTGCTAAACAGATCGCCACCTAAAGAAATGAGGCCCAGACCCGTAGATTGTATTTCAGGTGGGATCTAACCGCTGCTTTACACAGTGATATAAACTCATCCGGCGTCCTACAAGTAATGGCAGACGTAAGCCAAAGGTTTCTCTCCCAGCCTTACTGGCAGCTTTCCCACACTACTCATTCCATTCGTAGTCCGCGGTCGTCGACATTTCTAGGTCCTCTGCAGCCTGGGTTCCACTGAACGAGGAGGTCTTGCAGTTGCCAGTAACTGGTAAAATTACAGAGCATCTGGTGAGCGTGTGACACGTCCCATTTCACTGCCTAATCTAAAACTTTTTAAGGACCCCATGTAAGTATGTACTACCATCATCATTCAGTGTTGAACAGCAAGGCAAGCCTCACTGACCGCTGCCCTTCCCCAGAGTTACACGTTTATATAAAAAGAGTGAATATCCAACGGGAACAGGGACTGGACCTAAACAGACAGGAAAAGATAAGATGCTGCAGCAGCCAACACACGAAACAGTCTAACTGTACAAACACACTCTTTTAATCATTCTGATTCGATAGAAAATGAAAACACGATCACCACTGTTCACGGTTCACTGCCATATCCTTCAGTGTCTCCAGCCAGCCAGTTGACGAGTCTTTCGGACCCCAACCAACAAGACGTGAGACACCTCCTTTACCTAAGTTCGCTGTACATTTTCTCATTCCTCATTACCACGTCATCTGTTGGCCTCCACATGGCT
>LUCM01003319.1:0-58398 GCA_008360955.1 Fasciolopsis buskii
GGAATCTTGCAAGTGTTGATTCTGTGAAGCATTTATCGTGTGCTTTCGGTAAAAATGTGAGATGAATGCCTCCCAATTCTATCTTCGGATGTAATCATATCAGTTCAAGTGGGTTCGCCACGACGCGTTGAGACAATTCACCGGTTGCCGTTTTGTTTAGAAATGCGTTTTTCCAATCCTTCCCCACAGGTTTGCCCAAAGAAGACTCTGACACCCCTTGTCAGGATCTGTCACTTATTATTCCTGCATATTTTGCATCCCTGAATGAATCGTGTCCTGAATAATGTTCACTTCATAAAAAACGTGGCTCACAAGGTATTTTCAGATGCCGCGCATTCTCTGTTCGGCAATCTTTGAAAATGCCGTGCTTGAATTTTCACACGATCTGCACTTCGCTTTCCATCTTTCCGAATCGATACTTGAATGAACTAACATGCCCTGACGAACTGAGAACCTGACTTCCAGAGAAACCTGTCTTAAATGGCCAAATAAATAATTAATAGGCTATTTCTTCTGTTTATCTTTTATTCTTCCAAGGTCTTGAGCGTAAATGCTGTCCGTAAGTTGTTGTTTTTGATTGCAACCTCTCCGTTTGTTGCAAACAATATGCCCTTTAGCTGCTTGCAATGTCATTTTTGCTACACTTGACAGATGTGACACAATTTACTCTTGCTAGTATTATCAGACTGCACACGGGACAACTAAACTACCTCACAGATTACGTTCATCCGGTAAGCAATCCAGACGGGCTTTCCATCCAGTTTACTCAATTTTTATAGGTCGTACTTTTCCAGCTAATGAATGAGCATACCCCATAGTCTCTCAGATAACGGAGATGGTATCTGAACTTCAAAGCATCGGCTAAACCGGAATACAAACCTTTTGATTAAATATAATAAAATCTTCTCACCATCGGACTGCCCGTTCGGTATCCACCCGCTTTACTTGATGGACAAAGCGGTCCATCGATTAATTCTTAGCCGTCGATCGACTATCAGTTTCGTTAGGCTATTGGCGCTCAATGACTGGCTAGGCTACAATTCCAGTTTTCTCTCGTCACTTAATCAATCCAAAGGGTTTATTTTTTGGTTTGAGAGGAGCTCATAATTACATGCGGTTGGAATTGCCTCTACTTAACTACTGAATGAATATATATCTATATATATTTATTGCATCGGAATCTAATTTGTAGCATCGGGAATGTGCGTGGAAGATCTTTGATGAAGAGTCCACGGAAGAATCACAACTGCGATTCGTGGAAAATTCCTTGTCAGCGCAACATACCAATTCAGATTGTCTAGGCAAGTGAGTACCAGGTACGCCTACCCGATGGGCGGCAATAATCACCAAACCGGTCGTGTGCGGTAGGGAAATTTTGTTCACTCATCTAAGTACTATCAACCATATATATATGAATATATATATATGTATATATATGAGACCACCGATTTTCGTGCATAAAACTGTTTCTTCTGCTTATATTCTAACTGTTCTGGAACTTGTAAATATCATCAAATTGCTTACAGGTTTCCCCCATTATGCCAGTTCGCAGACTGCAATAAGGCAAAGTAGACATTTGTGAACTCATCTATCTAGGTATTTATGTCTAAACATGATAATCGGAACATTTGCGCGCTTGGGAAATTCATATCCGTCTTTAGGATTTATCTCAGACTGCACTCACAATTGGTAACAACCCGGCTTGTCCAACAGAAACACATGTTTAAAAGCCGAAAATAACTAATTACTTGGTAATTGAGGTATTTTGCGCAAGCTGAGATCTAATAATCATGACCTTAGCCCAAGGTTATTTAGGCGCGCGGTTTCAACCACTTCGGCTGTTATCGTGATAATGAAGCGGTGAGTCAGGGACAGTAAAACCTTTTGCTGTCTTAATATAGAAGATAATGAACTGAATAATAACCTCGGTTAGTTCAAAATTTTGTGTTCAGGCATTTTTGCCATCGTGAGCAAATATGCCATGCCAGGAGCATGGCCGGCAGTGGCCACGCGGATAAGGTCATGGCGTTTGGACGTGAAGATCACGGGTTCGAATCCGCCCAACACCGGTCAACTTCCGCACTTGGCAGCCCTCCGCTGGCCACGGTCCCCTTCCTGAAAATTGATGTATATCATTGATTCATTAATGAGGGAAGTAAAAGATAAAAAATAAAAGGTGAAAGATGAATTTCGCGGGGAAGGGGGAATCAATCAAATCCGGAGGTAATCATTAAGTTGATTAAGTTCAAGTAGAAGTTTTACGACAGCAATTTTTCTACTGGTCCTGACATCGATTGTTATCGATATTTCATGCACCACTGTAAACAAAGAGTTCAATAATATTTCAATGTTCCAAGCATGAGCGGATACGGAGTAAGCATTGATCGTGCAATGAAACAGGAAATATACCTATTCTGTGCAGTGGTAGAAAATGCTAAGCTTTTTTATCTGACAACCTCGCAACGTTGTTGTTAGGTGCAGGGCATATGGCAACATGAAAAACACTCATAAAATGGATATTTCTACAAGGGTCTTCTTCGAAAACGTTGTCTAGCTTCCGTATCTCATCAAAGTTATTCACTCTTACGTGAATAATATGCGAAGGGATTCAGAAACAGATCAGAAGAGAATTGATTAAGAATTGAAGAATACTTGCCCGTTTTGATAATGTATACATTCTACTGATTTCAGAACAGCAAGAACAATTAAATAAATGACAGAGTCTCCGAAAGAATCGCCGTGTTTCATGCCACTTGAATCCTGTAGACGACGTATTCCGAGAAGAGTGCTTTTCTCCCGACCTGATGGGAATCCAATGAAAGCATAGTTGAAACCGGGTATGTTTCACATATCGTGGTTTGAATTTTCGTTCTGTCCAACATACGTTTCACTTCCTGAATTGACAATAAAATGAAGTACGCAATCAGTGGTCGCTGACAGACGAAATTTCAAACTTCGTGGGAGTATCAGTTTTCACACTAAAGGTGGCAGAAGCCACAAGGAAATGACCAAAATTTTCTTAACGGATACTGTCGAGTCCATCGTTGGCCAGCGTTTACTGATGCTGGATTTCCAGCGATGCAAGCCTCAGATTGTTGCGAATAATTTCCGTTTTGTTCTTCCCAGCGGATTTGTAATACTTCCTGGCTGAGATGTGCATGTAACAGTTTAAATGGGATATCAACTAAATTTCTGGCCTATTTGTTCTCTAAATAACACCAGAGCTTACAGCTTATTATCGTCATAATTCGTCAGTTCTCGATGAATAAGTGAAATATCAGTCCACATATAAGTTTCTCTATGGCGTAACTTACTGTTGAGGAAATTCTAACGACGCTTATTTCATGGGTTTAAGCAGAGCATAGTAATGAGATGTCGCGAATTTCTTACTCAAAACGAAAGACTTATTCTTGCCGGTTGGGAAGTTGAATTTGAGTGCACCTCACAGGCGCGAATGTTTTTGTTCATCCTTTCTTACGTTCCCTGTTTACAAAACTAACGGATCTATCTCTCGTTCTACGATTTGCGGTCCATGTTCGTATCAGTGTGGCTTGGGTTCAACAGGCGTGTCCGAATTCACATGTTTGGGCATACGTTTGTACTCATCCACATCCGTGATGTTTGCTGACAGGACAAACAGTCCAGAGATAGAGACACCGGGGATGATACGATCAAACACGTGAACTCGTTGTGTTCGAGCAGGTTTGAACGCATTTAGTGACATGTATTGACTGATATTGGCGAAGTAATTATTCATCCCGATTTTGGTTTTTCTGGAGACAGGAACATCATCACAAGTAACTTGAACGCAGTTCAGTTTTGTACAAAAACCGCTATTCAGTTTCATGTTAGTGAGTGGTAATTTCTTAATATTCTGAAATAGTCTTAATCATGGTTTGACTGGTCCTCTTACGTTGTTTGATCTAACGGACCTGTGTCTTTCCCCAGTGGGAAATTAATCTAATGCATATACAATCATTTTCAACAGTTTTTTGTTCTTCTCTCTCAAACTAGGTGTACCAATCTCCATCACTGTTCATTATTTGTTACTTTTGTCCCGGACACCTTCATATTCAGTCAGACAGTCTAATCAAGTCGAAATGCGACTACATAATTCCTCTTGGGGTAACATTCTTTTTCGGAAAACCCCTGTTTGGGCCAGCTCGTGGTTTTCTTCGGAATCTCAAAGCAATAATGTTAACTTTTCTGTATATATACACTCAATTCAGTCTTTGATATTTTTTGTCACTATAGAATAATTTGTTCTCTCTAACGGCTGTATTGTCTTACCCAGGCTGGAAATGTTAAGAAAACGAATGGTGCACTTCTCTAAATTACGGGATTCCCAGAATATGAGAAAAATTTCTTGGTTGACATCGAAAGAAATAAAAACAATCGACTCGTCATGAGCAAGCCAAATCCTGACCAACAGCAAAAGTCCAGGTCCTTGGTAAGAAATTCGGTATTTTGTAAAAAGCAAACGAAATCAATAAACCATATTTCAAATTTAAAAATTATCAACCAAACACTTGTTTGTCCACATAATAACTACAGTTTCCTCGGTCCTGGATGAGTGGACTGATGCAACAATTTTCTTTCAAGGAACAAAATGTTCAAATTCCTTTGTTTGACCTTAATAACAACAAGTATAAGCTTTGATGGTATGTTTTCAGTATCTCTAAAGTACTACGCATCTTCGCTCACGGATGCATTCACTTCTGTTCCTAATAGTTCTTAATACACACATTTCATTCCCGATGATGCGAGACTCGTCACAAAAGTTCCCAAATTCAAGCCTACTAATCTCAATATCCTATCGTTTTTCCATCTTGCAGGTCTTAAGTCAACATAAAATTGCCATCCTAAGAAGCCTAACTTCCTCTGTCAGTAGGCTCGATACTTCCCTTTAAATTCCTTAAAAACCAAACAGGTCCACATTTGTTGCCGTGGCTTTCCTGGTCGATAAAATTCCTAAATCCTTGAATAACTTTGCCAAATCTGTCCGAAACGAGTTTCAGATTTTTCAATTACCTTCCTCTTTGTTCAATAGTCCTTTTCTTTCATCAAATTAGAACAGTTTGAATGTTTCAAGCAAAGCTTGGCATGGCTATCAGACTACTTTAAACATAAAACTCAGTGCACAGTACTGGACCAAGAAATCTATTAATCTTTTGCAGATAATTCTGGATCCCTCCATGGAGTTGTGCTTTATTTATTCTCAACATACATTAGCTACGATTTCCGCTTGTTCGTATGCAGATGTAGTTGCTCGCTGTCAGTCAACATCTGGGACCGGGGACTTCCCTTAAATTTTCCGACGACTTGTCTCTCGTTCACAACTTTTTGTTGACCTTGGATGGACCTTGATTTGTCAATGTAATTAAAAAGCTTGTTTATTTTTCCCCAGTATATTTAACCTTCCGCTCATTCTACGATTAATTCCGAATCCTCCCCTAGGGTAGATTGCGTCAAAGTTTTAGAAATTGATAAAAACTTGAAATGGTACTTCCAGCATAAACAAAATGCTGTGGGTCTTCTTGTTTGCTAGCTTGTTTTACCCGAATCGTAATATTGCCTGTCCGTCACTTTCCCCGGTTTGTTGACTGAGCATTTCAGAATCCTTCGACGGCGATCGGCTGACTTACGTTTCATACCAGTGAAGGATTCATCTACCAAACTTTGCGCTGTACATCTAACTACATGTAAAACAGTTGCCGGACCTCAAACTAGAACACGTTCAACCTACCAAGCCATACCATGAAGCATAAATCTCTGAAGAATATCAGGTCTGCCGGTCTTCGCAATCTGTCTCAACCATAATTCTTTTTCTTCACGCTATCTGCACTTTGCATTTTGATGAGGTGATAAATGTGTCTACTTTTGACTGCAATTTGTTCATCTGTGTACGACAAAACTCCACGCATGTGCGAGTGGAATTCAAACAATTCACATATGAGTTACGCCAATGAAGTCGAATGAAAGTGATAATTGCAGACTTGCGTTCACATTCTCCTCGATATCGGTTGTCATAAAAGTCTTGATTTGGCTTTTCAGTCCATTGAAGATTGTCTCTGTAATGAGTTTCGTAATTGGCCGGCATTCATTGTTCTACCGAATTAGTACAGTCGGGGTTTGCATCTTAACCTCATTTGCCTTTGTTGGTTTCAAAAGCAAAACTGTGTATGAAATTCCGGACCTGTCAGCCATGTGAACCGAACTACCCATGAGTATTCCATTTCCACAACAATATATATGACCAAACCCTTTACCCAAGGGGCGCATCGATAACGTCGACCAGCTGTGAATCACATTCGGTCAACTCAAATACCTTGCGATATTCAAGAAAATTGATTAATTGAGTTTATTTCCTTGGAATTCGGTATTGCACTTCAGGTGAAAATGACCGGTATCATCCGTCTGCATGTTTCCAACCGTCTTCAAAACTTGTTGGTAGTCAGATAATCAAATCTTATTCTACTGCGTTTGTAAACGACTCCTCATGCTTCCCGAGGCATAGTTCTACTATCCAATGTGCTTTCGATATGTCAGCGCATACCAGCAGCCGCATTTTCATGTCCCTGAGGAATCAGTAAAATAGACTGTGGCACTGAAACCAGTAGAATGCATTTAATGGAAATTAATTGGAGGACCTTTGAAAAACAATTGAATTTCTCTAATTCAGTCGACAAATTCAGTTCTATCCGACCGGAGCAAGTGCATCAGTTGCTACTTACGTAGAAGTGATCGGGCGGAGCTTCGTTTGCCCATCTCTTGTCAGTTTTCGAGATGTTAGTAAAAAAATTTCTAAGTAACTCACGGGTTCATCAAGTTTTGTCCCCCTACAGCGGCAAACGTAAGCACCAGTTCAATCGCTGTACCATACTTCGCCAAGGTAACTGGAGTCAAACACGGTCCATAAAATAACTTCCTTGCTTATACCCAATCGAGGCACAAACGCCTAGAACAATCTGTGTGTTAATCTGCTCTAAACACAAACACTTTCATAGCTACCTCACTGTTCCCTAGACAGTGCAATATTCGCAATGACGTTTCAACTTGATCGACCGGTGAGCGAAGCTTATCATTTATCTTTCTTTATTATTTTCCCTTGAAAAAATATTATTTGGTCACATGTAAATTGAATACACCTGCCGACAGGTGACGCATGAATCAATTAACTGATATGACTCAAACTGAGCTGGATTTAGTACAGAATGCTTAAGTCTGATACCTTTGAAGATCATGGGACAGTGCTTCTGCGTTAACTCTATTCCAAGTTCACCGACAATTTACAAATTGCACGTTATATATATATATATATGTATATATATATATACGGATATGCATGCAGTACCGAGGTTTGGTACTACGAGCCTCGGGTTCTTGTACAGAATGCGAAACTGAATAGCTTCACCTGGAGTGGCGAAACTCTATCCCACTGCTCTGTTTCCTCGCGTTGGAAGATAACAAACAAGGCTGGTCAAGTGAATATAACCTGGTTTGGATGCTGTGTGCCACGGAACTATTAGCTATGGCCAAGCTATGGTCACGTGGTTAAGGTCGTGACGTTTAGACAAAATGTTCGCGGATTCTAACTCTGCCGCTCTTGATCGACTCCCCCACTACTGCCTTCTTGAAAAAGATGTACTCTGTCATTTTGCTAGCAAATGAAGCAAAAATTAAAGCTGCTAATCTCTCACTTGCACAGACCACGTAAAATAGCATTTTCCAAGGTGTCAACCGCCACGCGGTTGGTGAAATTCAGTACTTTGATCTCGATTCCCTGTCCATAATTCCGAAGACGAGAAACATGGACACATTTTCCATTGAATATAAAGTTTGTGTCCGTTTGCTATCCGGGACAGAGTTTTAAGATTTTCAGTTCATACTACTAGTCCGATTGCTTTCAAGAGGTTAGCTCATTCTGACGTGGTATGCGCAATTTGATCGATCGTGCCCAATCAAATTCGTTCGGGAATTTTCTTACTTATTGTTGATGTTGCAGGAATGACAAAAACGTCTGATTAAAGTCTGGGAGAGAGCAAAGAATAAGAATTAATCAATTCAGCACTACCGAATAGAATACGTGTATAAACTGCCCAAACAAAGCCTACACGTGGGTAGCTTAGTGAACGGGGGTGTGAGATGAATTGTTTTTATCATACTACACGTGGACAATGTTTCTGAGCTACAATTAATGTTATTACGAATCTGTTCTTGGAGTGAACGTCTACAGTTTTGGCCTGGGCGTCCAAGTTGTAAATGACCTCCGCCAACCGGTTAGACAGAAAATAATGGCTGTTAACATATTTATGCAATAGTTGATTTCAGCAAGATGTTACCGGTAGACTATCGTGATCATCCATGAATCCGGTGGCTCACGAACGCAGTTGTGCAGACAACTATGCAGGTTGGAGAATGCACAAATACGCGAATCGTAGAATGTGCTATTCGATTCCGGAACGTTCAACACTATCTGATTAGGCTGGGCAGGATTTTGAGTTACGCCGGGTAGAATATCCCACAGTTTGTAATTGATAGTTCTCCGTGAATAATGCCTGCCCCGCGTGCCGTTTTGTCGGTAATAAAATTATACAACGTTACATGGCCTCCATTCCATCAAGTAACCGTTTTAGGTTTTCTCCTTCACATCAGCATGCTGCTCGAGATGATCGCTGTTGGTGACAAAAATGCATCGCGAGCAAACAAGTCGTCTTCATGGGGTTTCTTTATGGGCGTTATATATTTACCTAATTGAACCAACTACATGCTAGCGTTCTGCCCACTTTCAAACGTACAAAGTAATACACGTAAACAAATGCAATGATATTTTCTTTAATCACACCTTTTTCCGAAATTTAATCGACCAACTCCGTTGCACAGCGCCGGGAAAAATGGATCGTATAAAGTCTGTCTTACCATGTTCCAGTTCATATATTCAAGCATTAGAATGATTGACGAGACAAGCAATCTTAATTTCAGACTGTCCGAATGCCGGCAGTTTGCTAGTTTGGCAGCTCACGGTTGTTCCTGTGCGGAAAACTATTTCGGATAGCACGAAGATATTACTCATAAGGAGGATCTTGACGTCAACCTATCTTTAAAACGCACATTATGATTTCATTCAAACACCTATCATTCGTGCACATCAAATGGGGGAAAAATAACACCAATTACCGCCCACTAGAAACGACAGTCAGGGTATCAGTCTGAAAATTTGGACTTAGACGAGTTCAAGTCTCATTTGGCGCAGTCTGTTGATCATTGACGGTCACTTAGTTGAAATGGTCAGTTTTCAACTTGATGGTCGTCGGTCCACTTCTCCGCTTGACAGCTTTCCGGTGGCCGCGGTCCCCGTTTCTAAAAGTGACCTCATCGATAAATGAGGTTAAATATGAAAGATTAAGTGGTCAAGTAAATGTAACCATACAAACAAACAATGGTTAATACATTCCGCATTCGTTCGTAAAGTGGATTACATTAGGGCAAAATCACCTAATTTTCTCTTCTCTGTGGTTTTTCGCCTCAAGTTTCCCTTGAGCTGATTGAAACCGGACGAAGCAAACGAATGTTGAAAATGGGCTGGCCATCCTCATCTGGCCATGCTAACCAGATGTGTCAAAGACACCGTGGTTGAGACCGGTGACGATAGTTCTCGTTCTATAAAGACAACAAAAGAAATGTAGGCTAGATGCTAGATTTGGGCAGATAATAACTTCTCTCGACATGACCTCTTTCCCGATTGCCATTCGAATGACCTGTCCCAGAATTTCGTGGCTTCTACAATCTTTCTTGTTGCTGAACTCAAACAACAGTTCGTTCGGTGCAACATTTTCCATTCCATTTACATTGGTTAAGCGTAGAATTTCCCCTTGTGTTGCCTGAATGATCAACAAGTGATTTTCGATTTATTCATATGAACATCTTGATGTACTATGGAATTCGCGATTCGATAAAATTAGGCTGAATTACTAGCAACCAGTTTTCCACCTATTTGACTCAAAGCACCATTGTCCCTGAATAGCAAACATCGCTGTTTGGCACTAAATGTTTAAAAATTTGATTTCAGGAGTATTTCTTTCATACAGGTCCCCAGATTGGTTCGCTCCAAGACAATTTCATGCAATATTTCACGGTTCATTTACTCACATCAAAAACCTGCAGTTTCTCGGACTGTGTTCAACTGAATACGTTCAGCCCGGCTCATTCTCGGTGAACAGTGATCCAACATCCCTTTAGTAGTTACCCCGAGCTGTACCAAACTTGGTACACTTCATACCCATAATTTAATCATCACAAACTACAAATCACTTCACCTTCTCCGCCAACGTGCTGACTGATTTCTCACTTTCATTCTGCACGTTCATCATTAACTTTCAGATTGTTATGACAATCTGATCGATCGAACTGCGCATTCCCTTCCTTTGAATGCGTCGAACGAATTGCGCAGACGTTGGAAACACGTGACAACAATAACGAAAGATGAGTGGACAGTAGAAGATAACAAACAACATATAGTGTACTGCTATTGAGGTTCTTACAAATCTGATCGGTTTCCAACTTGTTTCGAGTTCAGATTCCGTAACCCACTCAGATTACTAGCTGATATTACAACTAGGGGTCATAATTTCAATCCAAAAGTTGCAGTGCGGTTTCAAGTACAACTCAAACCAACCGCAGGATGTTAGAGGAAAAACAATCAGTTTAGTACCGGTTTTTTATACAACTTCACAAACATTTATTGCGAGTTCTCTGTACGTTCGTGGCTAAACTTGATACTTGCAAATTTTGAGGTTTCCTTTTCTATCAATAAGCTAATTCTGTGCATGAGTGCTGGATAGTTACGCGCAGATTGAATAGAAAAAAATACACTAGCATTTGGATTCTCTGAAAGAAAAATAATTGTCAAATATATCTTTTGCAGATTGTGTCAGTCAAATTTTACCCTAACAATCATTTTGTTGTTTTGTTAATTAAGTATTCCTTTCGAGTTCTGGGCAGTTGAAAAACATAGATTGGTTGCACTTTGATTGATTTGTCCCCAAATTTAGTTGTTCGCTTAAAATTCGATTTGGACTAACTCACAAAGTGTTGTTATGCTAATTTTGTTTTCCTTTTTATCTTGGATGTTTTTTTCTTTCTTTATTAATGAACCAACAATGCACATCAATTTTTAAGGAAGGAGGCCATGGCCAACAAAGAGCTGCAAAGTGGAGAAGTTGACCGGCTCTGGGAGGACTCGAACCCGCGACGTTCACGTCCAAACGCAACGACCTTATCCGTCTGGCCACCGAATACGAGAGCATCGACTGTGAAGGGTGTACGAATCACAAAAATGGTCATTCTGTGTATTCGTTTTTGTTTTGTTATACAAAGATGCACACTAGGAAAGCTGTAGACTGTTCATGAACTGGTATCCCGACCAGATGCCAGAATGCATGAAACTAGGAAATCTAATTTTCATGGGATTCTGATCGCCGAGTTTGGCGTTTAGGTCCTAAACGTCTCATCACCAGTGAAGATGACATCATCAGTGGAGATGACATCGTCAGTGCAGCCGAAGATGTCCATGTTCCTATGGTTTTTTTAACTTTGACATAATAGTGATCGGTGAAGAATTTCTCGAACCATTCAATTTTCTTCTGCCAAAACTGACATTCCCAAGCTTTTAGCGCCACCTATTTCAAATTGGTTGTCAAACATTTTTAGTTGGAGAAATCACACCCGGTAAATTTTTTTTTTCTCTCTTAATTATTAGTGATCCAAAATGTTTAGAAGAAGGTGGTCGACATCAAATCGTCCAAATTTGTATAAATAACCAGGACTAGGCTAAAGAAAGAATCCATATTTTGATGATTTTGGGGTTAGAATTGAGTAAGATTCCTCATATTGATGACCCAATTCAGTTGGAATAAAATCAACACGCAGAGTGACGAAAAATGTCTGCTGATTACTGAGACTCGAGTAAAACGCTTCGGAGTTCGTTTTTCAAGATATCGAAAGAAATTAGCTTGAACAGTACCGTAAGATCTAGTTATTTTTTTACCTGATCATACAACATTTCCGAGATAGCAACATCAGATAAGTGTCGAGACAAACATCCGCGTATGTGGTAGAATGTGAGCTACGAACGGTTTTGTAATTCAATATAACACTAGGTCCAGAGAAGCGTGAACACAATCAACCTAAAATCAATTCATACTTGTATTTTAGACTGGGCCAGGTTGATTATTTCATACGAATGTGGACTTGTTTTGTTTAACTCAAATTAACTGGAAATAACATGAGAATAACGCGGTCAACATAGTGAATTGCAGAGAACAAAAAACAAAGGGGACTAAAAAATATGGTTAACAAATAACAGAACAACCCGTAACGAGGATCTACAGAATGCCAGGATTGTTGTCAACGCGTCTGATGAGTTTGTGACCTACGTCTGTTTGTCACGCCTAATTACAATATATTTCGATAGACTAGGAATATGTTACCTGGGATGCTCAAAGGCACACGAAGAGTTTGAAACATAGTCAGTCTGACTAACAGTCAAAGTACACTGGACCAGCAGATCCGATAGAGGACAAGAAGAAAACGTTTTATGCATAAACGAACTAGGCACGTTTGAGCATGAAGGATGAAAACGTTTGGATTTGGATCGTAGACTGAACAGAGCAGATGTTAATTCCAACAAGCTTCCGAAGAGGAAAAAGATCAGGCGGGGTGACAAATTCCAGCGAATGACTAAATTATTTGATTGCATCCAAGAAGCTCAGGTTTTTCGGAATTGGACTGGTAAAAACACCAAACTACGGGTCGGGAATTCACAATTTCAGTGTTGATTTATATATCTTTGAGGTGTGAGCACGTCTGCGCGTATGCTGGATATAAATATTCAGAAATAAAGCGCCAACGTTTCGACTACCGTGGGTAGTCTTTCTCAAGGCAAGTTTTGATTGTAAAACTTGCCTTGAGAAAGACTACCCACGGTAGTCGAAACGTTGGCGCATTACATCTACCAACAACGCTGTGTTATTAATATTATATCATTCACAATAAAAACCAATACATGGCGCATCGATTTTTCGATACACTTCTTACGTCGTTTGGTCCGGATATTTACAAACTGGTTACCAATCGAATTGCTCTGGGAAAAAAATTCAGAAATAAAATTTAACTGACCAGCATCACGGCAGAATAGCAAAAGTTAATCCCGTAAACGAATGAAAAACAACAAAGTTTATCGCTCGTTCTCCCTTTGATTTCCTGAAATTGCTTTGTTTAGATAGCTAAGAGGAAGAGAGCTCTGAAAATTTGGAACTTTTTTCTTTAAAGTTTCCGATTAGCAAAATTCATCTCCACGGCCTGCTCCAGGCAAATTCAACAAGTCGAACAAATCAATATCCTGTTTTTGGGCTTCTTCATTCGTGAACAGTTTGGCACATTGTCCTTTCCCTAATCGTGTTTGGTGGTAAAGGACAATGCAAGATTTCGTAACCGCGTAGCAAGCCCGTGCATTGCATCTGGCTAGCACTATTTAGTAGGGACACTGCAATGACCTGTCAAGGGGACTGACACATTAGGTGCCTCGGTGCTAGGACTACACACAGGGAATGGAGTACAATCGTTGAGTCTCCTAGGTAGGCAATCTGTACAATTTAGCTGAACAAATGGTTCACATTTTGCAGCAATCTACGAGCACATCTACCACTGGATAGTTACGATTGCGGCATTTTATGGAGAGAAATACATCCTGACTGCATCGGAGATTTGTCAATCTGATGAACACACTTTCAGAGAAATTCATTTCACTTTTCACATCTCTGTATGTGAATAGCCCTAGCCGAGTCTGTGTTTATGGGAAATTTTCGGTTGAGTTCATCGCGAGAATTGGTATTCATCAAGATTGGTCTGTTTCATCTTTTTTCTCAATTTCGCAGTTGAGATGAATACTAAAAGCGTTGCTTTTCAGGGGCGAATAGTGACTTGGCTATTCGCAGACACAGGAGACAATATAACTTAGATTAGGAAGATGATGTCGCAAATACGGACTGAATTGTTTAATAAGTTCCAATATTTTCTCCTTCATCTGAATAGTGTTGTAAGTATATTCAAATGGGGTTTGCTCCTTCGAAGTTTAAAATGTTACTACAAGGTTGGACTCATTCAAAGCCAAACCTTGTTCTTACAGGGATGAAGCGGTTGGCGCAACTTATTTTATTTTGGCTGAGTAGTTTCGCCTTACCTGATGGTCTTACACTGGACAGAGGTCTTCGGGCCCACCGAGGGCCCAGCTGGCTCCTTTCATTTTGAGGCACATGTGGCGTCGACGTGAATTTTGGTTATCTACCCGAAGTTAAATTTACGAGGCTGCAATGTGGTGAGCCTTGATGCACGAAGCAGGTACACGGCCCTTGACAGGTATTTCCGGTGATCAGACGCTGTTGTCTTTATATAATTACCAGAGTATAGTGAAAGAATCTCGGCGTATGAGCCTATGGTGCTGGGCTCTAGGGTTCAGTCTCTAGAAAAGGCACCGAATCAGAATAAATTTAGGTAGTTCTGACATGTTTTGGTCGTGTTCACAAAACGACTGCCTCGTTGTACTATGCTCTGCGACCTGAGTGATGGTTAAACAATGACTTGAGGTGGCCAGTCGATGATACGGGGAAAACATAGGTGCATTTAGGCTATCAATTTGGAGTCTACGAGGTTACCAAAAAAGATGGTAGAAGACAATAGGTGATACGGCTTAGCGCCGCAATCAAAGAGGTTCTTGCGTTCGAGATCTTTCTTGTCTATAGTTCTTTTTTAGCCCATCGTTTTGCAATCAATTTTTCACTAATCTCTTCCGCGTTCGTTCTTATAATGAACTTACTATTGCCAGGTAGCGATCAAAACCAAAGCACGTTGGTGCAAGCCTTGTGATTGCAAAATCATACAATGAAACCAAAAAAATGAGACGTACGTAGACAGTCCTGGTCACCAATAAACACGCGAATACCTACACAAACGATGCTTCCCTCACCGACGGTGGGTGCCAGTACATGTGTGTGCAAATCTCAAAATAGAAGGATTGTACAAAATGACAAGATCCTGACACCCCAGTTGTCATATCATCACGGATGGGTTGCCCGAACAGAACTCGATGAGGACATTGCCATTACCATATATCCCATTTTTGCTGTTCAGTACAAAATAGAAATACGAAAAATACAACCTTTTGGTCCGGCTAAATCTCCGGTTAGTGTACGCTCCAGTCATTCGGAACAAATTAACGAAATGGTGCATGATTGAAAGCAAAGAACAATTAAACGATTGCAGCTCAGTGAGTCCGTGTGGCTGTGGGGTGGTCGCAATGAAAGTAGCAAACAGAACAGGTGCGCGCACACACGAAAACCGTCTCGATTAATCTCAATCAGGAATGTATGAAAAACTTATAAACCATATTTACATTTCTTGTTTCTTTCAAACGTGCATAATTGAGAATTTGTGAGGACTGTTTCCATATGTTTTACAATTAGATACAAGTAGTATGCAAATTAGATGCTCGACTTAAAAAAACCAAATTCACTCAAGATTTTGCACCCTTAAAGTGTGTGACGTTCTGTGGCTCATCTGATTGCACGCATCGAGCGATAGTTAAAAAGATCTAGTTCTTACGTACAACTAACGACCTATCATGTTTGGGATTGAAACACACATCTGGAAAATTATGAGAATACTGGCCCTGGATTCGTGAACCATTCGGGAGTCTGGACTATTTATGCGTACTTTTCAAACCAACATGTCCTGAAATTTGTTAAACTGGAATTCGGACCAGGACTCGAATTTCGTCAGCCCCGAATTCTCTTATTTGGACAGAGTGGATAGATTTTGTCGACTTGAACTCTCCCTACGGATGCATCAAGTTAACATGGCAACACTTTCTCCGGTCGACCTTTCCGAATTTGCGCCTGTATGATTCCGCAAAATAAAAACTTCAATTGAAAAAACCGCAAGAGGCCATTTTCGCACTTTGCGTCAAACCGATTAGCAAAGGCTTCAAGTGTGTACCAAAGGATTCACCGGACTTTGTCGACTGCCAACGTGTTCTTGGAAATTTGACCCTCTCGGGAGCTATTCTATATTCACTATCATTCAAAGGATCAATAATGCTGGCTCTGAAGGAGACGATCTGCACGCTTTGCTTGACAGATTCTACCATAACCTGTGAAAAACAATAAGAACTCCACCATACGAAAGCAATAGTACCGAAGATGATGGACTGTCCGGTTACACATCGAGTCAGGTGGCCGGAACAATAAATTAGACGAAAGGATAAGCGAATTAACGAGATATTTATGTAATCTAACTGAAGCACTCCGGATATGATTTGTCGACGAGGAAGATTGCATTTTGGCAATCCGTTTTCGTGATGGACAGTTAACAGCTTGAGTTGTCAGACTTGCGGATGCAGATACACCGGAGAGAATTTTGGGATAAAAAATTGATTTGTCAATTAAGCAATTAATTTCTTACCAATGTCGATTCCACAACTGATGCACGCACAGTGATATTTGCACAAAAACTGGATTGTCAACAACAGATGGTTTTCTCGCCGTTTGTTCGTGGTTTTCCCACCGTTCATGCCAGGCATCTGGGATTTATTGTTTTGACAATCCGGGTTCAAAATTTGCCCACATCGACAGCCGCGAGAGCATGTATGGAAGTCACATACACTGCGAATGACTGTTTGACATTAGAATCGTTGTCTTCATTATATTATTAATAATCCCAGGTTAACAATACTAATATACTTTGCCTCAATTTACGAAGGAAATTATATCGGCAAAATACACCTAACGGACATCAATATTTTGTTACTACTAATATTATTAATAGTGTTACTATTTCTTTTATCGCATCCACCGCCAATACTACGAACAGTAATTTTACTACTACCACTTGTACCACAGTTAGGGGTGACACATTGTTTCTATCAGTTGACCTTGGATATCGATTATTTTCTATCATAAATTGCAACTCATGGAGAAATGCAGTGGTCACTGGGGTTTCTCCTACTGTTTACCGCTAGATAATGATGATAACGATAATGATGGCAGTGTGGGCGATTCAAATAATGATGACGATGATGTCAAGGAGCACGACGATGCGTTGTTTATACGATCAAAAGAAAATCGAACCTTGGATTACACCTCGGTCGCACATCTCCAATGTCCAGAAATTTTCAAGCAATTTGACTCTAGACGTTGGTGGGCAGAATGCTGGCAAATGTGGAACTGATCCGAGCGTGAAATGATTTCCAGCTCTGCGAATTTCAAACTCAAGCCTCGACAAATCCCACACAATTGGACCAAGCGGAAATACCACACCACGTGAAACATTGTTCGAAAAATTCACCACAACCAATACACGCCAACTCCAAACACCAAAATAAAATATTGCCCGTCCAAATAACGTCTATGCATAGGTTCGAATCCAACCGAAATCGATGAATTCTTACATTTGAATCAATTCTACAACTCAACTTTGTGCAAATAGCATGACCGAGCGAAGTGCAAACAACACCCGATGATCACGAATCTCGATTTCAGTGATTCATTATAATCGCAGTATATCATATCAGATGATTAATAACAAGGAAGCCAGAAAAAGCAAGTGATAGAACGAAAGGACTGTGGGACGTTTGGCGCAACGGAAAAGTAGCACATATGTGACCCAAATCGAGCTCGACTATAATCGGGTATCAGCAGCTAAATTATCCTCCGCTGGATTGGTGGGGAAACGGACCACGAGAAATTCGATTGTTAAACGATTATTTTCTGAACAAATAAAGGAAGATAGTACAGTGGAACGATTTCACCCTTGACCGGATCCAAAACAGAAGCAACCCCGAGTGAAAGCTTTAAACAAATTGGACTAGCAATTACCATGATTGCTCCAGCATTCAGTCAGGTCAAATGAGGTTCACACATCCGTTCGGATAAACGTCTAGTTGTGCAGCCTACACACAGGTGAACGGGTGTAGACAGTAGTAGGATGCACCGTCTTGAACGGTACAATTTAATCGTAAAACGCCACACCACCTTGCATGTGAATGGAAATTGGGGCTTTGCACCAAGCGGTTTCATCAATAACACCTGATAAATTAAGGTACACAATGTCCGTTATGATATCTCGTTCAAAAAGCAGATTGGCATAAACAGATCGCCCACGAATTCCAAGCCACCGAATACTTTCCTCATCACGCTCCACTTCGTTGTCCAAGACAGGTTCGGATTAGAATCCGGCTAAGTGAACTTTGCCAAAATGTTCTTAATTTTCAATATACTACTCAATATGCGTCCGATTTGAGTTGTCGATCATCTTCGAGCACATTCCACTGAATGAACGATTGAAGACTAAAAACATGCATTTATGGCCCCGTTTTCAGCAAGACATTTCCAAAAGTTCGATATCCTCTGGTCACAATTTTACTGTCAAATCTGGTACATACACATATGGCTCACCGATCTAGAACATCCATACAAAACATGGCATATAATATCAAAGCATCACGTGAACAATTCACTCGAAGCACCCAACAAACTCATTCGGAGTACCAACTTACATATGGCGGTTTGTTAGGGAAATGTATCAACTCCTATTTGCCAATCTCAGCTAGTGACCATCAACGAATTTCCAAGTGAGAGTAGATTCGAGAAGCGATGAGATATATATCACACGCGAACTAATCCCTGCTCGCTCGCCAGCTCCCTCGCTCGCTCAATCGAGGACTCAATCAGTGACATTCGATCCCTCGGGATTTGTCCTCATCGCGGTTTACCGTTAACGGAACATCCGGACTCTATACCGGTTTTGTTATGTATTGTTGCGCATGTCATTATTTGACAAATAATCACGATAGCTCGCGGATACTCATTAGATTCTGGTTTTCGATAAACACCTTTCAAAGGCATCGTTTATTTGCCCGTGGAGTGAATAATGGAGTACATGCCGGGACAGCAACGTGTTCTGTTGAATATTAAACTGTGCACTGAATACAGTGAGAACGCAAGCCAGATGTTTTTGGCTACCACTTCTGTTGATACTACTACAACTGCTTCTACAATTATTGCTGCAGACGCCAATACTACTGTTGCTGATACTAGTAATACTGCTACAACTAATACCATTACTACTATCAGTATTACCACTATCTCTATTATTTATATGTTTCGCCAACAATTTGTGATCTGTTGTCCAACGCTGAGTTTTTTCAGATATTAACTTACGAAAAGTAGTAGAGCGCTTATTCTGAGAATGTATACGATGAAAACAGTTGTAAATCTCGTGTTAACTTACGCAATCAAAAGGCCCATAAACTGAAATGTTGCACCAAGATATTTGCGCGCAGAAAACCAAATGAACGCAGTGTGACTTTGTATAAGTGTTTGCTAATTTCGTTGAAACTAAACCGAGTTGTCATACAGTATCCTTGTGTTTCCATTTAGTACTTACGCAATCACTTACTACTTTCATAGCCACTTTCCTCGGATTTAAACTCGAATTCAAGAAGCACGCCTGCCATTCAACTATTTTTTTGAACCTTTTCTCGACTAACCAACTGCAGTTCCACATGCATCCGTTCAAAAAAGTTTGACTACGTTCAGTCACATCATTTAATCAACCATCAGGCAAACATATACAAAGCAATCAATTCTCGCATTGATGAAAATGACCTTTTCTATACATCATTTTACTTTTTTGTATATTCGCAACCTGATTTCCATTAGCTCCGGTTACTTTTGGGAACTCGATAATGGGATCTTCCGATGTTTTTAGTCCAGTCTAATCTTTCAGTTCTGGTTTGGCGAACACCACTCCGAACTCCTCAGCCCCGGCTCCAATTTTGTATTTATTGATAGCTCATATCTGGCTCCATCTCCTTGTTAAATATAATACATATTCTTATGTGTGGCTTCTGACGCACTCTTATTGAATGGTGGATCACGTTCGTAAATTGCTCGAACTTCTACTAAGAGACACGCTTGATGATCGCAAGGCGTAATTCTCTCAGAGCTTCTCAGATCAGGGAGTAAATATTTTTCAACAGCAAACTCTAATTTGGTAGAGGACGATCACCGATTTCTTAACCAATACACTTTGCAAACTACCGATGAGCAATTGTCTAATTTTCTTCTAATATCAGTGACAGGTTTTTCCTGCGAAAGAAGCATTTGTTATGTCCACTTAAATCCGGCGGGGATAATAATCAAACATGCTATTTGTCATCTTTCCCCAAATTTCCAGAAGTTCAGATCACATTGAGGTCATTCCAACGGTGGTTTTATTTTCGGTAATCATCAAATTGCGACAAAAACGAACAAGTAGATTCAGCTTATTGATTTAGCAAGAAAATAGGCCAAAGAACCAATCGATTTGCTTATTGCTAATTAATTTTGAATGAAAAAAATTGATCGAATGATGATTGGTTCGTGACTTTTTGTCGACCGAGTTTGTTGGTCGCACTTTTAGACGGTGCGTGCACACTGTACCTGCTCAATAAATTTTATTATGGTTAGAAATATTCTTTATTTTGCTAATGTGCAAGTAATTCATCGATGGTCATCAAACCTGAAAATCAACAGAAGTCAGTCAAATCGGCTGAAACGTCCTAAGCAGATTTGTTTTTCATAACCTACGTGCTATTTTGTGTTCGATGAAAACGTTATTATTATTGTGCCGGTCGGATTCCAATTATTTTTCAATTTCCTTGTGAGTTGCAACCATCTGACATATCTAAAATAGAAGAAAACATGGCATATTCAAACGTTCAACAAAATATGAAACGATTTTGACTCTTTTATGTATTAACTTTGATAAGTTACAACTAATCCAGCCTATTTGGTTTCGGCCGAGAGTATCTTTGTATCCAGGCACTTTCTTCTCTTGCATTTGCTACCTTGTACTCAAGGTCGAGTTGAGGCTTCGCGATTGGCAAAACAGTCTTTGTTGTCTAATGTACAAAGCATTCAAGTGTGATTTTTATTTTAATTTTAATTTTAATTTTAATTTATTTATCCCCTATCATTTCTGTGATGCTTTGCAGACAACTACTTCAACGTGAACGCTCCGCGAATTTAATCATGGAGCTTGAAATAAAAACAGAATTGAAAGTCCCAAGCCGGTTTGGTGACTTCTATCATGCAGGTCAGAAAGCGAGATTTAGAACCAGAATTCACTGAAAGGAAAATGAGATATTCCAAATCAAACTTCTTCTGCTTGCTTAATTATAAGATTATTATGTTTCAATGAACTCTCATGATAACTGTCGTATAACTTGTCCGTCTAAGCCGAATAACAAACTTACAGTTAGTGGCTTTAAAATAACAGAGGATTGCAACAAATACACGCGGATTTAGTGATAACGAGTGAAGATCGTCAATGTGATGGCAAATAAAACTGGAAAAACACATTTCTCTCTGATTCCACGGAATCTAGTGTCCCCTAGTAATGTAAGTAATAAACGTAAAACAGGTAATAGCATTCCGCAGCAACTCCATTGACCAAGCACGTAATGGTTACTACTACAAGTAGTATCGCCGCAACGAGTTCCGAAATGGTGGATTCTCCGCTCAGTATGCTCAGACAAATAATAGATAGGTCATTTTCTGCCTCGCCCGTGATTCTCGTCAGTGTGTTGATTCAACACGAAAGACCAATAGACACTCGACAGTTATGATCAATACCAGTCAACACATGAGATTCCATCTTTCCGCTCCGTCACGTGTTTGAGTGTCCGTAGACAACAACAGCTAATATTGCAGTGCCCAATAAGACGACGAAAGAAAGTGGTTGAAGTCAAACGGCATCAGATGTTGTGGTACATTCAAACATTATCTAAACAAGATGAGTTTCAGTCCACAGCACTTAGCATGAAACTCAACTAACTAAAAAAAATAAGACTAAAGACGACTGAAAGCCTCAAATACGGTTTATACATTTTGCGCACATATTTTCCACTACTTACAGACATAGTGGAAGACACTGAAATGACAAGTTCAAAGTATTAGTGATTCGCACATTCAAGGTGGTTGGTGATTAAAATGTCAAAACTCAATACAACTTCAGACCATTCGTAGGATTAAAGAAAAAGCGGCACTTGCCTGCTACGGCCCATGTGCATTTCACGATTCCTCAATGGCACCGCAAAAAAGGATCCACGTTCTAATAGGTTTCACTTAATTGAACTATTGCCTAATCAGCATGAAACTACGCTATTTGTAGTGAATTTATTCAGTACTCGGCTGTTTAAATGAATTCACAGTCTGGAGTTTTGCTGTTCACATCTATTGTTTCAAACAAGTTCGGTAAGGTTTTCGATAGAAACTGATCCGAATCACCGTAGTTGTTCTCGTATATCGAACTCTTCGAAGATAGGTAGCTTGTGGCGTGTGAACATTCCTTCAGTCATTTGATGGTAAAACTTGCATTGAGAAAGACTACCCACGGTAGTCGAAACGTTATTGCACAACATCCACCAACAACGCTGTGTTATTAACATTAAATCACTCACAATTAAAACCAATACATGGTGCATTGAATTTTCGATAAAAATCATGTGGTCCTGATATAGGTAGCTCTAATTGTGGTAGGTTCAAAACAGTTCCGTGGTAATGATAATCTAATAGTTTTGGCATTTGCATGGTAAAAAAAACTTTGTCGCGAATACCAAGAATTTATTCAAAGATTCTTAATATCATATCCATGTGTAAACTAATAAATCCCGTTGGACGGGATTGATATTGGTTTTCAAAACAAACCAGTCTGAACAAGGAAATTGAAATTTTTCAATGTAGCATGAAATTTTCATAGGCTTGTCTTGGACGGATCCGAGGATTTGACCTAAGTTCATATTCATAAATGCCAACTAAACTGTTTGTTCGACGGACTCACCAATTCTATCGAATATTCAGATCATGTTTTGCACCTGTATTTACATACAAAAGTTATCTGTCTAGCACCTAGGATATTTTACTTCAACTGAGATTTTTTAATAATCCTGGCCTGGACAGATTGCAGTTGACAATGTGTGTAGTTCATATCAAGGATGACCTTATGTTCAAACTATTCAAATGCTCCATGCCAACTGGTTAAGTTATTTCAACGTGGCAGAAAAGAAATGAGCAGGAAGTAATAAAACCTCTCAGCAACAGAGTGAAAGAAATGATGAACTGATTTAAGGCACTGCCTAATCTACTTTTCTATGTCGAAGCACATCCGGTGTTTCAAACTAAGTCCGCACCTCGACGAATGAACCATACCAGGGTCATATATTTAAGCACGAAATCAACCACATTCAAAAGTTGGCACAGACTACACGCACAATAAAACAAGGAATTCAGTTATCCCAAGATGCAGTAGAAACTGCTGAGCGCAATAATTCGGCGACTCGCGAATTTTGTTGAGAAGTGCACAGTAAATGATGACTTGTAAAACGCTGGTAAAAGGGACAGTTCAGGGGGAAGATTCATCAGAAAAATTATCCTACTCTGTCTTTTCCATCTAAATTGTTTGCTCTGACACTGCACAATTTGATAGGGTCCTTTCAGAGGATCAAAACATAATCCAATGTAGTTGCGTAGAATTTGTCCTCGTGGTGAAGGAGATATTCCATTGAGGCAACAGAATAGAAGACAAATAAAATATAGTCTTTCCAAAAGTCGTTCTGCATTAAACCCAACCAGAATTTAGTATACATGTTGCCATAAGTAGAATGACTTTCGTTCACAATTGATCGAGTCATGTGAAAGCAAGCCTATCTCTGGATCAAGTTTCATATAGAAGCATACTAAAACCCGAATCTTAATGCTATCCAAGATGTTTCATGTCCTGACGCAATAATTCAATGATCTACCTGAATTATGGGTAGTGGCAAGATTAAAGTAATTCCATGCTGCAGTTTCTGGATGCCAAATCAATAGGATCGACAACATTACTGAAGGACAGTGATAGGCTAATCGATTACCAGTGTTCAGCGACGTTGGATTCTTGATAATGAGTGCTTCAAAATTGTTCAAAACAAACCTCAGTTTGTTCTCCCTAACAATCTTGTAATGAGTCCTAATACGTAAACATCCGCTAAAATGCGATCACAACGAAATTTCTGGCCCATTCGTTCGCCAAGTAATAACTTAGCATGCACTCTATTGTTAGAAAGATTTGTCGGGTCTCGTTAAATAAAAGAAGCACCAATTCAATTACTTGATTCCCTACGCTGCTACCGACTGAAGCTGAGAGCTCTCACACAAATTTGTTCGAAGATTAGCAACATTAACTCATCAGTGCAACAGTGATGCCAATGGATTTGAAAATTCGTGCTTTTAAAGACATCTTATCCCTGAGCTCGGCTTTTAAGTTGCAACCCACAGATTCACCATCTGAGGCATGGATCCTGGTGGAAATGCAAGCCTTAGGTGGTCATAAAGCGCCGAGCTCCGATGAGTTTTTTCCACCTCTATTTAGGAAGAAGCACGGATGGAACTGGTCAGAGAAATGCAAGTTTTGTTCTCAAATATCTGGTACTCCGAAGAAGTCCACTCCTCTTTGCAGGAGTCTATTTCTATCCCCATCTTCCAAACGTCATGGTCAGTGACTATGCCAACCGTAGGGGTGTTAGCCTAATCCCAGTAGCATCAAAGCTACTTCCATACGTCATTCTCCGCAGAATGTATAACAAGAATGAAGGGCAGACTGGTGAGCGATGGTCTGGGTTTCGAGCTAGCAATGCATGCGTTAATCAAATCTTTATCCTCTGATAGTTGCTAGAGCATCGTTTTACCTGTCGAAAGCCAACGATCATCATGTTGTTGTACATCTGAATAGCTTTTGAATCTGTTGATAAGCATCTACTGAGGCACTGTTTGTCGCGCAATGGAGTACCTGTGACGTATGTGTTAGTCCTCAAATAGTTTGTATGATCATACTTTATGCTGGTTTGTGGCTTATTGCTAGTTTTCGCGACCCTTCGTTGTCTCCAATACAGTATGGCAAGGGTGATCTATATTCCCATTTTTATTCTACTTTATTTGGGGGATTAATCTACAGAACGCCTAATCTGGTCTTCGAGAATGTGGTATGTGTTTTGTACCTTCGAAATGTAAGATAGTTTTTCAAGATTGGCAGGAGCCCATGCCAGCACTCACCAGTTGTGCTGATCGCTTAGAAGTAATCATCAGCTTCAAGTACATTGCGAGCCTAATCACACCTTGAGGATGTGTTGAGGAAGAGGTTTCATCACGAATTGCAAATCCAGGGCAATTTTCATGAACTTACTTCACTTGTAGCACCACCAGGACACTCGGCTTTTCTTCACGGGAATGGTGCACAATGCCACAGCTCGTAGTGTTCTGTTTCGTCATCATCATCATCATCATCATCGTTCAGCGTGAAACAGCTAAGCAAGCCTCACTGACCGCTGCCGTTCCCCAGAGTTACAAGTTTCTATAAAAGGAGTGAATATCAAAGGGGAACAGCGAGTGGACCTACACAGGCGGGAAAACATAAGATGCTGTTGCAGACAACACACGGAACACAGTCTAACTCTACAAACGCACGTGATTTCAATCATTCTGATTCGATAGAAAATGACAACACGATCGCCACTATTCACGGTTCACTGTCATATCCTTCAGTGTCTCCAGCCAGCAGGTCGACGAGTCTATCGAACCCCAACCACGAAGGCGTGAGACACCTACTTCACCTAAGTGCGCTGTACATTTTATCATCCCACGTTGCCACGTCATCTGTTGGCCTCCACATGGCTTCTTCCATTCCTCAGGAGGAACACAAAATAGGGCACAGTATAGTAGACGAGTGTTCGTCATACGCAACACGTGACCCGACCAGCGTAGTCTACTAAGTTTCATACGCTGAAATAAGCTATTCTCAGAAGTGGCACCCTATACCAGATTCCTAACCTCAATATTACTCACCCGGTCACTCCATCCAATCCTAGCCATACTACGTAAACATCGGTGGTCGAAAACCTACAACCGACGAACATCGCCCACACGCTTACTCCACGACCAGCAACCGTACAACAGAACTGAACTGAGCGCACTGCTGCGCAATACACATGACGTTTCAATTTCAGTGAAATATCAGGCCGACGCCACAAGTGCTTCAATCCAGCGTAAGCTGCCCGAGCCTTGGATATACGCATACTTACTTCCAATCCCGAGCTACCATCGTTAGACACACAGCTACCAAGGTAGGTGAAACGGTCCACAATCGTCAACTCCTCTCCATCCAGTATCAAGTTCGGCACTATTGTCGTCCAGTCCTGTAACAGTACTTTGCACTTTAAAGGTGCAAAGCACATGCCGAACCGAGCAACCGATCTCGACAGTCTACCTAGTGCTCGCTGTGCATGGTCCGCAGACTCGAACAGGCACACGACGTCGTCTGCGTAATCTAGGTGGCATAGCTTTCCTCCATTTCCCAGTTCGACTCCTACATCCTGGAGACCTCCTAAAGCATCTTCCATCACCTCGTCCATGACGAAGTTGAACAAGAATGGAGAGATGGGACACCCTTGTCGAACGCCACTAGTTGTTTCGAATGAACGTGACAGTTCACCGTATACCCTAACGCGACCATAGGTATGCGAGTACAATGCTCGCAACAGGTTCACAAACTTAGTTGGCATACCCTTCCGGTGGAGAGCACTGAGTAGTGCTGGTCGATCCACGGAGTCGAAAGCACCTTTCGAATCGAGGAAAACTACGATCGTGGAGCGGCGGTGCGTGTGGCGCGTTTCGAGTATCTGTCGAATGGTGAATATTTGGTCGATGCAACCTCGACCTGGCCGAAATCCGGCCTGTTGTTCGCGTATATTACTCTCGCGAATCGGTGTCAAACGGCGCAGCATTACCGAAGCTAACACCTTAGTAACTATCGGAATTAAACTAATCCCACGATGATAGCTGCAGTCACTCCGTGTACCCTTCTTGAAGATGGGTATAATCAGTGACTCACCCCACGATAGCGGGATACGCTCCTCGTTCCAAATATCACGAAGCAAGGAGGTAAGTGATTTCATCAGCACTTCTTCACCCAATTTGAAAAGAACTGAGGGAAGTTCATCGGGACCGGCAGCTTTTCCCCTCTTCAGAAGCCGAATATTCGACTCCACTTCCACTTCCGTTGGGGGATCAAGTGACACCTCCCAAGGATTCACAGCTCCAGACGTCGGACTAGAAATGATAGCGTATGGCCAGTTAAACTGATCCTTGAAATGTTCTGCCCAACGGTCCAGTCCTTCCTCTCTACCATGGATGAGCTCTCCATTCTTATCGCATACGACTTCACTAACCGAAGTTCGCCGGTGTCGCCCACCGCTGTCGCGTATAAGCTTAAACAGACTTTGACTGTTACCTGAAGCGGACGCCACTTCCATCTGTTCGGCTAACTTAACCCACCAATTTTCGCGGTCATTCCTAAGGCTTATGGTCAACTGACGCTGCAACTGCCGACGCATCTTATTCATTTCCTTGCAGTTAGGCAGCTCGCGTTTTTGCTCCATTAGACTCAGCGACGCTTGCGAGATCCAGTGTTTTTGATGTACGCTAGATCTAGGACCATAGGCGAAATCTGCTGCAAAATGCATAGCCTGCTTAATTTGATCCCACTGCCCGTCTGTATTGCTGCTTGTCGGAGTTCTTAGTTCCTCGGATAGTTTCTGTTCGTAGCTGTTGCGATCAGCCGAACCAGACAAACGTTCGACAGCCAATCGGATTTGTGGCCTGCGTCGATGGCCATTCAGCTGCAGCAAAAATCGCAATAAAGCTAACGCATGGTCCGATTCGAGGTATGTGGTCAAATATGACCTACAGTTCTGGACAGAACCGCGCCAACGGTAGCTAACTGCAATATGGTCAATCTGACTCAAAGTACCTGTCGAGCTAGAGTGCTATGTCGCAGTGCGACGTGAACCGTGTCGAAAATTCGTACTAGATAGGAATAAATGATTATCTGCACAGAATTGGAAAAGTCTTTCTCCGTTGTCTGTTCGCTGTGAAGGCAAGGCGCAGCGCCCACCTAAATAGGCTTCCGAAACACTCCGTTTTCCAACTTGTGCATTAAAGTCACCTGCTACCACTACAATGTCAGCGTTTGCTCTTCCGAACAAGAGTGACGAGGTTATCGTAAAACTCGTCTTTCTCCATATCAGTGCTGCAGTCTGTTGGAGCGTATGCCAAGATAACAAACAAACTACGCTTAACACTTCTATCCTTCCACATGCCGACTGATCCCTGCAGTCTCATGGCACACAAGCGACTGTTGACTGGGATCCAATCTAAAAGGTCTACTTCCGCCTTCTCACTCAAGACTATTCCTACACCACGTTGACCCACAGCTTGAGCTACTTCGTTTCCTGAAGTGCGAAGACAATATCTTGACGAGACGTTCGGCGCAGTTAGCTGAATTACTCTACTCTACTCGAATCCTGAATTCGTGTTTCACTCACACAACAGACATCAATCGAAAGTGAGTCCACTGTCAGAGCCAAATACGCCTGTTGGCCAGCCTACATTAAAGTGCGCACATTGAAGGAGCCCAGATGCAGAGGCTGACGAGGTTTGAGAAAATGTGAGCTAACAGACTGAAAACCACCTACTACACTACTTGACAATAAACCGTTGCGAGTATCGAGTGTTGTCAATGAAGGTACTATGAGTAGGCAGAAGGCGCAAACAGACTGGGTTGGAGACAGAAGAGACAGGTTGAATAAAAGGGAGTGTTTTGTTTAACGGTCGCGAGACCTGGCCTTTTAGCATTGAGGATGCCTGACGTCTTTCTATCTCCGACCGCCAACATCCCGGAAGCATTGTTCGAGTCTGGTGGGCACATAGGTTGGGCAATGACCAGCGCATTATTGTGTGCTGGATGCAGAACTTCGTTCCCTGATAGACCTAATTGATCCACATTGACTTCGGAGGCTCAGACACGCATTGTACATGCCAATCCATTGTCTTTCTACTCGTGCTCTTTTCCCGACCTGTCGGACAAGGCTGGACGAAGCGACGTGGCGTTCAGGCTATCATATGTCTTGGAGGTCTGAAGAAGTTTGATTCCGTTTTGACATCGGCTGACCCTTCTCGCATTCGTGTTTGGGACCAAGAAATGAGGATTTTGTTGGTAGGAGAAACTGAGGTATATGGCTCAGAACCAAACTCAGTGACACGAATGCGGTAAGGCCTGTCTACAGAATCCATCTCTCTTAATTATGGTCCGAAAAAAACAAAAATCACGAGATGTGCGAAGTCAAAACCAAAAATCTATTATGGTTCACTACCTAAATCTTTGGTTCTGACAAAAACCTGACCGCAAGACAGCGGGGTACAGCTGACTGGAAAACCTTCCACCTGGATCAATTGTTCTTCTACTCGTTCTTCTGATTGAGCTACCAACGCAGATCAAAACCCGACCAGGAAGACCAGAAGACTACTTCGTCAGGTCTCTATCCATTAAACTTCCGGGTATGATTGGATGTTTGCCTTGAAATAAGCTATCCTCTATCGCTCGCTGGATCATAGATGCACAGAGGCCATCACGCCAAGTCAAGATGCAGGTGCGCTGAGACGGTTTTGCTTGATTTTTGTTTTCAAATTTCGAACGACCCTAGATCAAATAACAAAGTGAAATGGTCAACAAATTTAAAACGTCACACGATTTTGATCAGTAAATACGACTAGGAGATTTTAGACTTTGGACTTTTGCCTTTTAGACCTAAGTCAGACATGCTAACATTAATGCCCTTTGTATCTGCATGCTTTTGTCTTGAAAATGATGTATTAGTTATTTCACAAAAATATTCATCGTTGAAAAAAATAGATTGGAATTGCCCGTTGGTTTGGATGTTATGTGTTCGCAGTCGACATAATCAGTGCACCTACTAAAACGTGAATTACGAGTGTAAAACCTAAAACCCATATACCTATTCTGTATTTTTTCGTTTCTTCTAAGACTTACTTTCCACAACAGCTAATCAGCTTTTTATATCCTGTGCTGTTCGGACTCAAATACTAGGGATTCATTTTCGTTGCTAACCGCTTTCTGAGCTTTTTTACTCACGGTCGTCGCAAGAAGTTGGTACGATTATTTGAATTGCCCGCATGGCTGATTGTCTCGTCCCTAGCTGTCAGGGTCACAGACTTACTAACACGAAAATCTACGACTAAGTTGGAATACCTTATTCGGTGGACATTATCGGTCCCGTATTTATACTAGATAATTATGCGACAAGTACCACAGCGCATCAGAAATTTCGTCTCTGGCTGATGCCGGTTCAACATGATTGGTTAAATTTTGACCAATCGTTTTTCACTTAGGGATACATGCAAGTCCCTAGTGAGTCCAGCATTCTTACGGGAAACTAAACAGTGTGCAGCTCTTATTTGTATTGCCTTTGAATTTCTATTTGAGCCATAAGCAAGTTCGGGAGCTCTCCAGCCCACGGTTTATCTGTAGGTCACGCAAAAGTAAGAATTCATCAGTGTCTGAAGGTCACAGTTTGCAGTCCAGCTCCGAAGCCCATTAAGGCATTACGGCTGACTTTAATCAGAATCACAAACTAGCACATGACGACACTTAGTACTCGATAGCAGATCACAAAGTGTTGGCGAAACATATAAATAATAGAGATAGTGGTAATACTGATAGTAGTAATGGTATTAGTTGCAGCAGTATTACTAGTATCAGCAACAGTAGTATTGGTGTCTGCAGCAATAATCGTAGAAGTAGTTGTAGTAGTATCAACAGTAGTGGTAACCAAAAACATCGGGCTTGCGTTCTCACTGTATTCAGTGCACAGTTTAATATTCAGCAGAACACGTTGCTGTCACGGCATGTACTCCATTATTCACTCCACGGGCAAATAAATGATGCCTTTGGAAAGTGTTTATCGAAAACCAGAATCCAATGAGTATCCGCGAGTTATCGTGATTATTTGTCAACTAATGACATGCGCAACAATACATAACAAAACCGGTATACAGTCTGGAGGTTCCGGTAAACGGTAAACCGCGATGAGGACAAATCCCGAGGGATCGAATGTCACTGATTGAGTTCTCGATTGAGCGAGCGAGGGAGCTGGCGAGCGAGCAGGGATTAGTTCGCGTGTGATATATATCCCATCGCTTCTCGAATCTACTCTCACTTGGAAATTCGTTGATGGGCACTAGCTGAGATTGGCAAATAGGAGTTGATGCATTTCCCTAACAAACTGCCATGTGTAAGTTAATACTCCGAATGAGTTTGTTGGGTGCTTCGAGTGAATTGTTCACGTGATGCTTTGATATTATATGCCATGATTTGTACGGGTACGCTAGATTGGCAAGCAGTGTGTATATGCACCAGATTTGACAGTAAAATTGTGACCAGAGGATATCGTATTGTTGGAAATGTCTTGCTGAAAACGGCGCCATAAATGCATATGTTTTTGGTCTTCAATCGTTCATTCAGTGGAATGTGCTCGAAGATGATCGACAACTCAAATCGGACGCACATTGAGTAGTATATTGAAAATTAAGAACATTTTGGCAAAGTTCACTTAGCCGGATTCTAATCCGAACCTGTCTTGGACAACGAAGTGGAGCGTGATGAGGAAAGTATTCGGTGGCTTGGAATTCGTGGGCGATTTGTTTATGCCAATCTGCTTTTTGAACGAGATATCATAACGGGCATTGTGTACCTTAATTTATCAGGTGTAATTGATGAAACCGCTTGACTCGAAGCCTCAATTTCCATTCACATGCAAGGTGGTGTGGCGTTTTATGAACAAATGGTACCGCTGAAGACGGTGCATCCTACTACTGTCTACACCCGTTCACCTGTGTGTAGGCTGCACAACTAGACGTT
Source organism: Fasciolopsis buskii (assembly GCA_008360955.1). Lineage (NCBI taxonomy): Eukaryota > Metazoa > Platyhelminthes > Trematoda > Plagiorchiida > Fasciolidae > Fasciolopsis > Fasciolopsis buskii. Next base: position 31,903 of record LUCM01003319.1, read on the forward strand.
TATCCGAACGGATGTGTGAACCTCATTTGACCTGAATGAATGCTGGAGCAATCATGGTAATTGCTAGTCCAATTTGTTTAAAGCTTTCACGCGGGGTTGCTTCTGTTTTGGATCCGGTCAAGGGTGAAATCATTCGATTGTACTATCTTCCTTTATTTGTTCAGAAAATAATCGTTTAACAATCGAATTTCTCGTGGTCCGTTTCCCCACCAATCCAGCGGAGGATAATTAAGTTGATGATACCCGATTATAGTCAAGCTCGATTTGGGTCACGTGTGTGCCACTTTTCCGTTGCGCCAAACGTCCCACAGTCCTTTCGTTTTATCACTTGCTTTTTCTGGCTTACTTGTTATTAATCATCTGATATGATATACTGCGAGTATAATGAATCACTGAAATCGAGGTTCGTGATCATCGGGTGTTATTTGCACGTCGCTCTGTCATGCTATTTGCACAAAGTTGAATTGTAGAATTGACTCAAATGTGAGAATTCATCGATTTCGGCTGGATTCGAATCCGTGCATAGACGTTATTTGGACGGGCAATATTTTATTTTGGTGTTTCGAGTTGGCGTGTATTGGTTGTGGTGAATTTTTCGAACAATGTTTCACGTGGTGTAGTATTTCTGCTGGTAGAGCACACTTGGTCCAATTGTGTGGGATTTGTCGAGGCGTGAGTTTGAAATTCGCAGAGCTGGAAATCATTTCACGCTCGGATCAGTTCTACATTTGGCAGTAATCTGTCCGCCAACGTCTACAGTCAAATTGCTTGAAAATATCTGGGCACTGGATATGAGTGAGGGAAGCGTAATCGAAGGATCGGTTTCCGTGTGTTTATGTGAACAATTCATGATGATCATCATGATAACCACCAACCAAATCGTCATCCAAACCATCGCCTGAATCATTATCCGATCCCCTATGATCAATCTCATCGTCGCCATCATCCGAGTAGCCATTAGCTTCATGCTTATCGTGCAGCAATCACACCAACTCCAAAATCCGATCATGTTCAAATATGGTTAATTAACTCGTAATACTCGATGCACGATCAAACTCTCTTGTACCTTATGACTCCAAATACCTGACGGCAAGCACTGTTGAGATCAACCATTCTCTATTTGCTGTTCACTCATGTTCCAGTCATGGATTAACCGTGGTGGTTTGGCTTGAAACCAGTCAAAAACTGCAGAATATAAAGTTCAACATTTTGTAATAAGTGAATTGAGTTATGGGATCGCAGGCCGTGTTCTGCATGGCTACACGCAAAATAAACAAACATGCCCCGTAGTAGGCGTTAGACAACCTACCTCAAGATCTGTATTCCTCCTGCCTTCTTCCATTCTTTCTGTCGTCACTCGTCCTGGCAAACATTGGAGTCCCCGTGGTGGCATGATAGAAGGTGCCCATTCAACATCCCAGCAAGCATTTATATTTCAAAGTCATGGTGATATCAGTTGTTGAATCGCAGCAGTTGCGGTCTTTCTTGACATGGAATACAAAGAAAAAATTGAATGTTTATCAGATTGTCACCGAAACAACAAGTTTGTTGAACGAAGCGGACGAAAATGACCTTGAATTTAACTTTCCTGGTATTGCTGATTAAAATATCCCACTACGGGGAAATTTTCTCTGTCCATTACTAATGCATGATAGTTAACTTTAGATAAAAGTAGTACATTTCAAGTGATATAGAAGTGAGTATGACTGAAAACCATTTGAAACACATCTTCCACAGACAGACCTAGACTTATCAGGGCAATCTTGCACTCGACAGCATCAAACTCGAGTTTCGCTCTCTTTAGAACTGGTCAGGGGTTATATTTTCACCACCACAAATAGGGTATGAACTCGAATTTTCCAACCGGAGCGCTTGTTTACTACCGCAGCTCCAATAGCTCCCTTGTCGAAAAGTCAGAAGGGTAGAATTAAGTTTGCTCAAATGTTATCCTCACTGACAACCAGTTGCTGACATCTTTATTTGAAAACTGGAGTATGTGTAAGATTGCCCGGGAAACGTGTTGTGTGCGTGTCCTACGAAGTGGCATTCGAAGAGCAGTCATTCGGACCTAACTGAACCAATCCCATACTGTACCCATCAGTACTTGTGCGAACTAATATCAATATTAAGATTAAATTTGCTCTTCTCAGCAAGACGTTATTCTTGTTCGACATGATGGATAAGAGAACGATGTGTAAAATTTATTTTTGCTTCCTTACCTTTTGGGGTTCCAACCCAGGATAAATGCTCGTTGTCGCACCGAGTAGGGATACATGAGGCACTATCGACTGTTCATACCAAGCCTACACTTTATGCCTAGTCATGCATAGCCTTAACCGTTAGTCTACTCTAACTTCAACCACTTATACTTGACTATACGCAGATGCACACAAATTTCCATGCCATCTGACTTGGCTGGATTGCATAATCAATTTGTACAATTCCTAATCTCTCACTACGCACATCGATCAGACAGTGAAGCTCTGCGAACGGTATTCAAAGCATCCGTCGTAATTGGGCAGCCCATAAAAGTGCCCCGTGTGCCCGAGGTCTTATGAAACAGTAGCTCATAGGTTCTACGTCATATTGCGAATTTCACCAAACCAACAAGTGCCTGCTCGGTTAGCTTAATGGCTAAGGGGTCTGACGATCAGTCATCCCGGGGTCCGTATCTCGGCACACACGCGATGGATATGAATTCCAATAAGGACGAAACACATACAGTTGTTCTGTGGATTCCTAATTATGTGTTGCGTTTTGACTATGGAAGCATTTTCTATATCTCACTTAGGGATTGAAGACTATTCAATTCAACAAAACATGCCGAATAACACCGCTTTGATAAACAAACAATCATTTTTATCGTTTTTTTTATGTGATTCCTGGTTGGCACATGAATAAAAAAGGGGGTGAACGAATTCCAACCAGAGAATTAACTCAAACGCATTGGGGTACGCATTTTTTCTATTTGGCAATCCTAAAAATATGGTCTAATGCTATAGAAGATAATTTGTTTATCACCGATTAGATTGTATAATTGTCCGTTTCTGGCCGAAAAACTAAAACCAATCGAGTCCGTTTTGATGTCAATAGGCAAGCAAAAACTTTAGTGGTATAACGGAAGAAGAAATTAGTATATTTCCCTGATGGATAGTTTGTTTTCCGAGCCGTTTACAGTTCAGTGGATGGACAATTTGAAATTTACATTCGTTGCAAGCATACCATCCAAATTATCTCGGGTAATTGTACGAAATTCTCTTTTTCTCTAGAATTGTGGATTTATATGATACCGTGCTCGTGTTCCAACTGAAACATTCCTACCCGTACCCCGTAGATGTTGAATTTTTAGCATTTATCAAGTCACGTGACTTGCTCTTATCCGTCACCACAAAATGATGTAATCACGCGAGAAAGAAGCCGGAATGCAAATAGAAATGATAAAATAGTTGGAACAAATGAATAAGTAAAACGCACTAAGGATGTTTGTTAGAATACCCAAATTGTAAAATATTTCCGGTCAGCCGGCCTTACCTCGTTTCTCACGACGGGCAGAAGCTGCCGAGTGCGTGCAAATGCATCCTCGTCAACAAACACACAAGAAAGTAGATTGTCTTTGGTTGGTGTTTAATTCCGACACAAAGACATGCCACGGACAATCAAATGACAAAACAAACAGCAGATACTTACTGATCGTCGGACTTGGCGCTTCGTTTGCGAACATTTCCTCGGCAGTCGAGATGAAATCGTCACACACGGAAGATCCAGCCTCAACTGATGATGAAATATGTGCCATCTAGTTGTCAAACTGAGAACCACACGAAAATCAACAAACGGACCGAAGACCAACACAAATTTCCAATAGTATCGGGACTCAGATCGATGTACAACAAAAGTTTCCAAATAACTAACAAGAAACGGATGACTTGATTTGCTATCAAGTGTGCAAGAAACATAATAAACAACAGAAAAGTTTGATTTCCCATCTAAACTTGTTTCGTTTGGTTTTCACTAAAACAATGTGTGAGAACAACTAAAAGGTCTGATTTGATCGGTAATTAACGAAGACCGAGTCACGACAAATCTGAATCACAATGATTCGTTTTCGAACAAGTAAAACAAGACAAGTGAATAACAAGAAACAGGAACATAACATAAAAGAAACGTTTCTCTTGCAGACCAAACAAACTGAACAAAGGACCTATTACATAAAACTGAGCCTCGGCCCTCGGTTTCAAAACATGAAAAAAACATTGAACGGTTCCTTTATAAGACGCATCGGGAGTTGTCAGTAGTAGATACGCGTGCTGCCTCAGAAGTGGTTCCAACCCCGGAGATGAAAGCTTAAATCTGAGACCCCATCGAAGCTCCCCATAGTGTCTACAATGTTCACTCTGCTCGCCAAAGTATCGACTCCTTTGAGACTTAAGTATAGAACCAACTTGTTGGTTTCACCAATCGATTGCTTATTATAACATTGTGACAATTTTCTATAAACTTTTGAAAACCATTATAATTACTGTGGCGACTGTAATTGAAAATCAAAATTAGTTATTTTCATCTGAGCTCCCAGTTGGGATAAGATTCCTCACTGATGATCTTTAACAAGTTTGAAACTTCTTCACAATCGTTCCATCGTGATTTCCGTTGTTGGTTGAATATTGTGATGATGCATGATGAATCAATTGTAAATCCGTTCAAACCCCGCGGCTGCAGAATACATCCCTGAATGTAACGTATAATCTATTGCCTTATCTCTCTGTCTTTACTGTAAAAAGCAGCGAATGAACCGCGCATACCTCAACACGTTTGAAGCAAAATTTTAAATTTTGCCAAACTGCTTGTTTATTTGTTATGAATGAACAGTAATATCGTCGATTGCTCTGAATAGGTGGATAAGTTACGCGTACCACAGTTCCAGAGACGTAAGCAGTGGAGCTAAGAGTCCATACTATTTTCCTTCCATCTTTGATACCAAATCAGCATTCTTTGCGGAAAAAAACTGTGACAGCACCCCTAAACTTATAGTGACTCCTCTAAGACAAGACAAGCTATAAGACATACACTGGAGAAGTATGAAAGTTTGTCGACACTTGATTATTAGACTTGACCTCGACAGTCAGTTTACCACATGTTGTCAACTTCCCTGGCTTGATTACTTCGGATCACCAGGTGAACCAACTTCACAAGGGGAGTTCGTCAATAACTAGAATGAATAACCGCTTTCTGTGGTCGGTGGTGGCCAAACCAATAAGGTCATGGCCCTTGGGCTTGAAGGTCGCGGGTTCGAGTCTTGCAAGCGCTCGTCAACTTCTCCAGTCGACAGTCCTTTGTCGGTAGCAGTCTTTTACCTGAAAATGATTTGCACTAGAAAAACAAGGATTAAAGTTAAAAAAATATATTGCTGGAGATTTTATCTTCGATTCATTCGGAACTGAGAATCATTTGAAGCTGTTTCCAATCAAACGGGTAATGTTTTGATGCTGGTTGATACGCCTACTGAACTTTGGCTCACGTTGGTTATTCTATTTCAGTACTTTCCAAATCGGTCACGTAACCCTTCGAAGATCGCTATTAAAGTGCATATCACAAATTTGGTACCCATGACGAGACCGATAGATTAAGAAGATTTTGGTTAATGACCCAGTTAACTAGAATAAATTTTGTAATCAAATGAAATGACCAACTCTGTTTCTTATCTGTCAATGACTTGTGATCCCATTGTGCAGATAATCTGTCTTGTTTAGTTGGGGTACGAAACATTGTGATCAGTATTCTTTCGCACCGAGAGGCAGGTTTCACCATGGCATATTCGATTTGATTTTACACGTGTTGATGCCGGCTTCTACGGGAACTGATCTTTGGCTCACGTTGTTTTCCTTTTGTGCTGTTCACTCTAGATTGTGAGATACTTGAACCCACCGGAAGAGCCCGCCGAACTGATAGCTGAGATAAGCCTACGACAGTCCTGCAATTACAACAGTCCGGTAACACAGACATGCCCGTTGACTGTTGCAACATCAAACAGACTTTGCATATCACTACGGTCGAGCTCAAAATATTTCCATGAGCACTTGCTTAACACTGAAAGATCATTCTTATGAAGGATCAGATATCGTTCTACTTAGTAGTCAAGAGGAGTGATATCCTAGAAGGTTAAACTCAGGGCTCCAGGACAATGAATGGAAAGAACAAGAGCAGTGGGACAGAACCGGAACTAGCCCAGCAATTTAAAATTGCAAAGAAACCGATTTCTGATGTGAGCAGTGCCTCATAGCATTCAGTAGCTCAACGACTATCAGATTTATTAGAAGCTACCGTGTTCAGTACTATTGGTTGATGGATACGCTTTGGTTTGTTGAACTGGTATGCAGACGAAACATCAAGGTATTTGTGATGGTTTCCCCGTGAATTAACATCTTTGTTTGCTAGCTTCCATTTGCTAAAGGCCATTATATGTTTATATGATTACGTAATAACAAGCAACACTGACGTTGGAATATTCGTAACCAACTTATAGGAGCAGCTTCTCTTATTTACCGGATAGATTGAAGGAAAATGTCGGCAGGCAAATTGAGGGGGATGGGATAGGTTTACATCTAGGACCGTCATTTGCTGATATTTTCTTTACCAAAATTAAAAAGGACTATTTTTCTTGCATCCTAAAGGACCTGCTTCTACAGTGTGGATACCCAGATGGAAAATACTTCAAGTGATTCATCATTAGAAAGTTTAAGTAGGGCACCATTTCTTTCACATCGGATGTTGAAAAATTAAGTCTGTTTTATGATCGCTTTGACAAGAACGGATGAGGGAAAACAAATTCGCGATGTACGCTGAAAACCAACGTGGTCAGGGCTGCATACCCAGTTTGTTAGTTTCACTCTAATAAAACCAAACAAAACCTTGTTGACATTCTTGGTACGTGAGTCAAAAAACACGCCTCAAAGAAAAATGCACAGACAACAAGGCATTCATAGATAAACAACGGATACCCGGAATGTTCGGTCCAAGTAATCATGTTAAAGAGACCTGAAAAGTCACCTATAGCTGCAGCAAAACGAAAACGGATTCTTTGTACATATCACTTTCTGGTAAGACGCCTTGAAAAAACGATCGTCTTTCTGCTTCATTGAGTACAAATTTTACTAGCTGGTCAAAAATCCCAAAGGTAAATTGCCTACCCTGGCCACATTTACGATGGCATATTCTTTCGTTTGCCCGAGTTTGTCAAGTTGCGTAGATAAGAATCCGAAACAATTTTTTCGGCGGATCAAGGAACGGAAGCCGGCGTAAAAAGAGACTCCTTTCAGTGCCATAGTAGCACATCGTGTTGATAAGTGGCATGTCGTGAACAAAGACGCCCCAAGATGATCTTTTGTTTTTTACTTCCTTTAATAATGGAATAACAATGCATATCATTCTTCAGGAGGGAGGCCGCGGTTAACATAGGGCCGCCGAGTGGAAAAGTTGACCGGCGGTGAGAGGATTCAAACCCGTGACCTTCAAGTCCAAACGCGACGACCTTGTCCGCTTGGCGACCGCCTGTCGTAGTGGGACTTTTCCCAGTTTGAGAGATGCTTTGTTTAGTATTAATATACAATTAATCCCACAAAACTATGGTAAAAAATGATTACCATTTCAGGCAATGGATAGAACGTAAAAGTAACTGCTCTAAGTTAGCGTTCGTTTAAATGGACGATCGCCTTATGCAGAGGGGGCCATCTGTTGATCCGGCCAAGAAAATCTTGCAAAAAAAACAGTAAAAGACGCGGAGACAGTGGTTTTCATTTCAATGCATCAACAACAATTAATCTTAATGCTAAGATGAAAAATATTTGCCATTTGGGGTGGCCTAAAGCCATCAGAAAATGCGACCTTACCATATGGCTCAAATGAGTTTAAAAGTGGTCATAAAAAGGGTAGTAATTAGGATTCACTACCCACTTTCTATGCTCTTAAAACCGGTTCTTAAAATCATTTCAGTTACCGTAGGCAGGCACAATCGTTTACTCATTGCAATTATTCCCTCCAACTCCATACGATAACACTCGATTCTGTTGATTTGCTTTTCTGGACAACTCTGTCAACAAACAATATTTCTGATAAATTTTGTTCGCTTAGTTCCAGCTACTTAACTGCCTAAGCTTGAAAAGAAAGAACAGACTCGTTCGTTTCGATGTTGTTTACCGATTCAGTTTTGTTCAAATGAAGTTCTCTAGGGATTAACCATAAATGGTGAGTCAGCTTACAGCAAATATCAACACTGAACCTTTGGATGATCAGGACCGTTCAAGATCAGGAAAGTTTAATGAAAAAAGTATAAACGTGACACAATGCCTGCGCAGATCTTAAACTTAACAATAACAAAAACACAGTATATGAACAAATAATTCGGTAAAACAGACCAGAGACTTTCCCAACGGACGTCAAACCACGTTCCCAAATGGTTGATCAAAACAGAGTTATAAAATACGGCTAATAATTATCCTGAATTTGACCCGAACTCAGCACTCGCAAAGCCAGTGATAACTACCGGGTATGGAGTTGACATAATTTCATGTTCTAAACTGTCATTAAACAATATCGATCTTAAGATTTTAGCTTTCAGCGAAGCGGATGACGTCAATTGTTTGTTATACCGATTTTAATGTTTATGTCTGTTCACTGTAGTCCATAACTGAATATTGTATATAATTCACTGATTGTTTTACTTAAGCGGTTAGACAGAGCAATACGAAATATTGAAAACCCTCTACTATGCAATCCAATTTTTAAGTTAGGTTTATCCCATGATGCGACCCGACCACAGTGAAACAAAAATCAAATTAGTCAGAAAAAAGCAAATTGTCGTTATCGTAAGCCAGGGGAACTGACGCTGCAAACATTTAGATCAGTCAGGTAAGTTTTCATATCACACGATGAATAATTTTGTGGTAACATGTAATCTCCTACAACTAGAACAGACAAGGTATCCAAGCTTAGTAGGGTCACTTTCAAAGTCATTGTCGTACTTAGGCTATTCGTAGAGAAGCAATCTATCAGTGGGATTCGATTGCTATGATCTGGCTACCGCGAGACATCAAAATCAGTAACAGATATCGTCGTGTGGTAAAATTCAACATGCTACTGAAAGCCTGTCTAGGTTGCGCACTGGCTAAGGCACTCGACTCAGAATCGTTTATCTCGGGTTCACATCCCACTTCAGGCATGGTAGACACGCATTGGTGTCAGTTCTTAACAAAGATGAAACAGGCGTACACTTGATTAGTGGTCAACTGAGTGTTGGAATCATAGAATGAATAATTCCGTGAAATCAATGAAAATATTCCGGTCCGATAAAAAAGATCAATGGAGATTATCAAAACAATTAAGTCTTATACTTGTTAATCGGTAATGGATACGGATGATAACAACTATACGTGGAAACATAAGCTAAGGGTGCATGATAGAAGCAAGGAGGATATGTGATGCAAAATATGGGTCACTAATCACGTTCAACATTTCAGGTCACGTGACCGTTATGTCCATTGAAGTCCAACTGTAGAGAAATATGGTATTTTGCAACACTGAAAAAATTTTGCACCATGTAAATATGCAGATCATAACTTCTTCCGAGTAGTACGGGTGGTTCATGATTTCGTACGTGTTTGACCGCCCTTTCCGTAGAAATCTCCGGTTAAGCGGTCAGTCTTACATTCGTGAAAGGTTGAATCCTATGGTCAGTTAGCAAACGGTACACATAACAGTACTCGGATTTTGCCCTCAATCGTAGAATACAAGCAGTTTGCTCTCAGGACAGCTAGACCGAATATCACTGAATGAGATTCCTTTAATTGAACCAGGTCTGCCGCTCAAGCAGCATTGGAATACGGTTTACGAAATGATAAATGGATGCAACCAGTCGATAGTAATGAGGATAGCCTTGGTTCGAAGGCTGCCGTACGATGAGATGGAACAGTAACGACACAGCCCAATATGGCCCAGAATATCAGAATGACGAGACCAGGAGTTCAGTAAAAACATAGGTAATCGTAATTCGAACTGATCAGGCAATACACGATTGCCGGGAATAAAAATACCGAAGATTAGAACAATCAAATCAACCGGATGATTTGATCCGGGAAAAAGAAAACGCCCAAAAGAAAGTGACACGATTTACGAATGACATGACGATTAAGCTGTGGCGTTGAAAAAATCGACAAAGCACAAAGGAAAACGAGCGAGATGGCAGCTTTGGAATCCAGCCCACGAATCAGAATTCCAACGAACAGGTCGAATTGGCCAACTGCCGTGTGACAACGGAAGTTCGTGCGCAATCATACCGTACGCATACCGATTTTTTGTATCATTGAACGGATTCGCATTTACAACTCACATTAATTGTCCTGTCTAATTGACACTATCCATGAACGTTGCCAAAATACATTTTTTTGAGCACTGAACAACTCGGGCCATAATTCATCTCGTTCACTGATTGTAACCTAGGCACCTTAATGGTTTGGCAAATTAGTGCGCTGACAACGTGAATCCATCAGGTGCACGTCAGATCATTCATTTTCCCTCGTGTTCCACAAAACAGCAAATACTTTTTCCATTCACGTCCTATTTGCTATAAATCACAATATCCGGACCAGATGTGTTTTTTATGAACAAAGAATTAGGTTGGATACACGCACGCACACTCGTTTAGGCCGAAAAATAGAGTAAGGGACAACGAACGTATGGATGTGACATTCCATGCGGTGGACCGAGTTGAACACCGACTTTCGTCAAACAGCATCGCGTCAGAGAATGAAAATTCGACCTACTGGTTTGAATGTCATCAGTTTTTTTAATTCTAAACCTTTTGGATAATGGTTGCACTTCCCCTTTCCCGGCGTTTCTAATGAACGACCATCAGTATGTCTTAGCAATCCGCGTAGACCTATTTCTAGGACAACGTTTTCGGCGAGTCAAATTGTGCAATAGAATATGCGATGGGTTGTCCAATACATGAACACGTTACATAACCCTTTTCGATATGTTAACAAGGCTGCCTTGTGTATTTCCGTTCTCGAATTTGCGTTGTCCTGCATGGACCTCGAACGTGAGATAGTTTGTCCTGTGTCATACAGGTTGCGAAAAAATTTTCACACCAAAATTCATGGACAGCTTTAGGATAGCATTGTGTTATCCAGTGGCATTCGTAAATCATGCTAGAACTAAACTTGTCATTGTGCATCTGCTGCAAATTAGAAAAAAAAATGTAAGGTTAATGAATAATCAAGCAACTCGGGGGGAATTTAACCATCATGTTTCTGTAAAGACTAAATGGTGGTAACATACCATCGTGATTTGTAAGCTTGGGAAAAATTTAATTGCTTTCTTTTGGAATGGGACAATCTTGTTTAAACACTGACTGATTGCTGGGGACAAAACCTGACGGTCAGGCCTGTTGATAAGACGTATTAGTGACTTGTGATGTGCTCCTAACGTTTTGTGCCTATAAAATCAAAAAAATGCAATCATCGGACATAAAAGGCCTGTGACAGTAAATGAAGGAGTACAAATTATATATTTATAGTGTTGTAAAGGAAACAAATGAACGGAATTGTGTGAATTCGAATGGCCGAAATTCACGCAACCTTGGTCATGCTATCCATTTGGTTGACTTTGGATGAAAGTTCCTTTATTGTTATTAAGACGGATCAAACAGAGAAACTGCGTCTAAGATCTTCCGAAAGTAGATTTTTCCCTGGGTTCATGTACAATTGAACGAGGATTAAAAAACACAACAAACTGCCATTTTAAATAATCACTCATCAGGTTTTTGATAAGATACTGGTACTGGCCCGATCGTGCACCTGAATCCTATTGTGTGCACCAATTAAACTTGTAGCTGTGGGATAAATTATGCAAGTCGAAAACACGAAAAAAAATTCTGTGAACACTTAAAGGAACGTAACCCGAAAATGGCTAAAAACAAAGGATGAAAAATGAACAAACAAACAAGCACCTGATTGAATCGGATAATTTAATCCACTTGGGAAAGCTTTCTGTCCTGTCTGCCTCGTTAGTTGAGAATCAAAGAATGCTAGAACAGGAAAAACAAACAAATCTTGCCCACTAACAAAGCGTTCTCAATCAACCTGAATAATTTCCGTCGATGGACTCAGAAACAGTCAGTAGGATAGCTCTATTAATCATGGTCTTCTGGTTGCGTTACCAATGCCCCAGTGAAACTGATACGATGTTTATCAGCAAACAATCTTGATCAAGATACCAAATACAGTGTAATTAATTTTTTTCTCTCATCACATCTCAATACTCATAAAACGAGCTGAGTTTAGCCAGTTGTGAAACAGTGAAAACATGCCCATTTGACGCCATCTTTTGCCATGAGCCCAGAGAATTCGGTTACCGTAGTTCCCAGTTGTCAATAGAGTTTTCGACAAAGATGATTGAAAAATAGGAGGAAATACGGTAATTTTGAATAGTTAGTTAGAAATAGCTGGTCCCTGGGTTTCCAACTTCTATCACAAATGGTGTTATTCAAACTTAACTGAAGGCATTTCCCAATATCAATCTTGCTGTCACGAATCACGGAAACATTGGACAGCTCTTTTGATCATGTAGTTGGTATCTACCAGGCCGGAACTGAAACATGAGCATCAGCCATTACTCTGCCAGCGGTTTATCGAAAACATTCAGATTGCATAATTTAATGTCCATATCTGTCACCGGATTTTTCAGGCTGCAGACAATTAAACGCATCGAAGCGAGGACGAACTTTCTTCTGCGGAACAAAGACATTAGGCAGATCTGAACGAAATCTTATTGCTTGATAATTTGTAATAACAGAAGGTCTTATGGGATTTTCCAGATGATTAGTCTCACCGTATCATCATCCAACTTGTGACGAGAGCTCACGGAAGTAGTGTATTCAAAAGAGAGCAACAGATGTGTTTTGTTATCATCTTACGTATGCAGAGTTTATGAATTTGTTTTCTGTCGAGGTCCATTACAAAACCAGTTTTCGGTGCGAATAGCACATTCCGATTCGCAGCGTGAGGTCTTGTTTTTGGACGTCGACTTCTCGATTGTTGTACGATGGGATTCTCATTCGCTCTCCAGTAAATCCAATAGCTTCAAACGTTTGAAAAATCCCACAGAANTCTGTGGGCTCAGAAACAATTTGTCCAGACTCTTAAACTTCCCTGGCCCACTTGTCACTTTCCGACAAGTGGTTTACAATCTGATCGTGTGACAAATTGATCAATTACACACATACAGACGCATTCTTAGAGTTGTGAACTGATGTGAATGCAAACGGACAATTTTCCGTGAACCATCTCCAAACCATCTTTAATGTTACATATTGGCATGAATACGAATAACCGAAAACGAGCTTGTTCGACACGTTGTGTCGTATTGTTTTGTTGTCTGTTTAAACAACGACCTTGAAAATTCATCCGGGCAATTCAATACTAACAACAACTTATATTTTCGACCTGAAAACATATCTTAGAATTTTCCAGTGCTCACATCTACCTGGATTAGTAGTCTGAGGAAATGACACTCGCTAGTCGTCTCTGGTTCGGATTCGTTAGAAAAGGCAAAACACGGTAGTCAAACTTGCCCTCATGTGAAATGATAGATTATTTCATGTTTATCCTCAACGGGGAAAGTGGAACACCGATGAAACTAAAAGCAAATTGAAGCGATAGTAATTCAGAAAATTCGCGTAAGCAAATCAAACGGAAACCGGGTTCGAAAACGAGTCTAAATCGAGAGTGAGGGTGAATGCGTGCATATCTTCAGAATGCTGTTATTATTGATATTTGTAAAATCGAGAGTTTATTTTCGTAACCAGTTGTAATTAGTTTACAGTTTCAAAATTCGATTCAAATGGGAGTTGGGAGCAAATGCATATGATTGAAGTCATTCATTTTTTGCGAATGATAGAGACAGGAATGATGTTAATCGAATTCAAGGTCTCGTTTGTCATCAAATAGACATCCGCATAAACGCAAGAATGAATATGATGACAGGGTCTATTAAATCCAACTATTTCAAGTCGGCTTCGCAACTGTTTACAAACATTCGAGTGACGGTGGATTCAGAACAAACGAAACAACCGTGGACATCGAAAGACAAAGATTGGAAAAACGATAGGAAGGCGAGAGGCCGCCGGAATCACGTGAGTTGTTCTCAAACCCAGTAGCACCGTGTATCAATGCGGTTGATGACGTTTGTCTTGGGTGACCATTTTTTATTCTTTTTACTTCCCTTATTAATGAAATAACAATGTGCACCATTTTTCAGGAAGGGGGTCGCGGTCAGCAGAAGGCTGCCGAGTGGGGAAGTTAACCAGCGGTGGGAGGACTCGAACCCGCGACCGTCAGAAAGCCACGACCTTATCCGCTTGGCCACCGCCGGCCATTCACGATCCAGACGATCTATCGCCTCTATTTTCATCGCAGTAAACTATTAGAAATCGCTTGTGGAAACTTTGAATCAGATGTGAATAACGAATTCGGCAATCCGCTATCAACAAACTTTGCAGAAATCCGATGCAGACTTATCAAAGGTTTAACTCGACCTAAGCAAGACTGCAGCTGACTCACGAGATCATCTCCGCAAATTTAGGTAGGCCAAAATAATGGCCAAATTCTATTGTGGGATGCAAATCACAGGGATGAAACAAAAGTGGAGTAGAATTTTAGGGTGATCAAATTCCCGATTGAAAAGCGAGTCCATTTTGCTGGTGATTCATCCAGTTAATTTTCCAGTCATAATTTTGAATAGGTCTCAAGTCTCGATTCCCTCCTCCTTTTAATTGAAACGTTGTCGACCTCTTGCATTCCATGAATTGTCAAAAATCAATTACGGTGATGGAAGAATACATGGGTCATGGTATTGTTATTCCCATAGCACTTAAGTTTGTTGTAAATGCCGCGGCAACAAAAATATCTTCAGCACTGAAGTATTCCGGGATATCATCAACTGTGCTGAGAAGTAAGCTAAACGAAAAAGTCGAAGATTTTCTATAACTGAATAGTCTCGGGTGACAAAATCAGTGCTGGCTGAAAAGGCTCCTGCCAGACAGAAAATCATGCATACATTTAGTCAAATATTTTCAACTTCCGTGAATCTTGTAGGTTCGAGGACCGGAGCTGGAATCATTCAACCCCGCTGTGCTGCATGACAAGGAATTCTAAAAGCGAGTAGCTTTTGGAACACAATTTAGGTCAGCACAATATCCTGAAGCGAATGTAAGATCACCTTTTCCTGATTTTGACATTCGACTACTGTTTACTCGAGTATCCTCACCCACGTAACCAACCTATCTGTTGTGAATGCCGACGGGTTGGGACTTTAGACTACGGACGACACAATGCAAATGGTCGCGTCATTATCTGCCCGTTCTAGGAAACCACCGCCGATAATACCTGCCTACACGGAGGCACTTATCTCTCAATGTTTGGAGTGACTGCATTCGTGAATAACTTGACCACTGAGTCCAGTCGAGGTCGTCGACTTACCGCAATCCATCAATCTGACAGTTAAGTTGCGTTTTAAACAATTATACTAGGATCAATTTCATGCGTAAACTTCTGATCCCTAATAGACGAACAGGCCTTACGAGTTCTCTTCTGGCGACAACATGTAGTATCACGATTAGTATAATTCGAGTATGGTACGTAAAGGATAACGTGATTCCGGAATTCATATTCGAATCCTCGTTGGCTATCCTCGGATTGTGGCAGTCAGCCTCCATCAGCGAAACCACATTCAATCAAACTGACTTCCAAATTCGTAAGAACATTTAAGACTTTCAAGGGAGCGTCAACTCGAAGAGAATAAAATACAATCTTCTACAGAAGCTTTAGGGGACGCAATTATAGAAGGGATATTGCCCGATTATATATACATATACATAATACATATTTAATAACACGTTAACAGGGCTTAAGGGAAATTAGACAAAGAAGAAAAAATGACATATAACAATAAAGAAGTCGTTTTCTGTGCATTTTTTGCGGTATACATTAAATGAGTATTTTGATTTTGTTTCCTATGTTTTTAACGGGACTAGTTAGACAATCAGATCATGCAGCATTCACTTCACTAGCTTCAATTCCGAGTTATATCTTTCAGCATCTCAAACCAAAAGCAATCCCCATTTCTTGGACCACAACCACAAAGGCAAGAAGCATCAACCCCGGCCAGAACCGACGCAAACGTCTTCATGTTTCTACGCTAAGTCAAATCCTGACCGCCACATCACTTCTTCCGGCACTGTCCACGAAAAGATCGATGATGGACAAGCATGCGTGAAACGGTTCCGAACCAAGGAAGGCGATATGGTATGATTAACTCAGCCAGAGAGCAACTGTCTGGATGCAACAAAAGACGAAAAACCTCGACATTGCTCGCTCAACGTTCCCGCCAAAATATAGCAATGCCTCGGAAACATCGGTGGTCAAAACCAGAAAGGTGTCAGGTATCCTCAATGCTAACAGTCCAGGTCTCCCGACGGTAAAGAAGAACTCGACTATCAGCATCAATGTGCATTTTTTTCTTGAATGAAAGCCGAATGGGCCACGGGTGTCACTGATTTGTGAAAGCTGCCCTGGCTTTCGCAGTTCATGATCATCTAAAGCGTGTTCCAATGCCTGTGCATCATCAGTCACAAAGGCGATATCATCGGCGATCTGGAAGTCAAAACTCTGTCCATCGGGAGGAATTCAATACTACCGTCTAAAAAAACATAAAACATATAGTGGACTATCCTTTAGGAAGAAGTTGAACTGGGAGACAATGAAAGGTGGCGAAGCTAGCCACAGGTCCTAACTCAACCCGGGGTATGATGGTAAATTCTTTGAGGACCGACACAGGTAACCCATTCTTCAGCCAGCAGTGCCTCAGTGCAGACTTATCAACAGAATCAGACTACGTAAATGTGTAAGCACACGGTGATCATTGGCCTTTGGAAAGTAAAACAGTTTTTGTAACCGCTGTCGGAGGGTAAAGATTTGATTGACGCATCCATCAGCAGCATAAAACCTGGACTGTTCCTCACGAGTTCGTCATTTGCTCGAGTTGTATAATCTGCGAAGAGAGACGGACGAAAATAGATTTAACTTCATTGAAATTAGGTTAATTCTTTTGTGGTTAGCGCACTTACTACGCGAGCCCTTGATAAATATGGGGATCTTTCCTCGGCGGATCACCTAATACGTTCGAAACATCATCTTAGATTGCATTCTCCACCGGTTAGCCTCACCATTTTGAATTAAAATTTACGCGACAATCAACAGTTCGTTTTCAAAACGTGTGCACTTCTTTCCTAGCCAAAATTTAAAGCATTTTATCAAATCCTATCGGAAGTTGTTGCGTTTGTTTTTGGTAATTTCGGGAACGGATAAATTCTACATCAGTTGGGACAGACTGTTTCTTCGATACGTGTTACTGCCCATTTATCATCTGTAATTTGTTCGCAGCACTGAATAGGCATTCTTTGTTTTTCCGAACTCCGTCGTCCAAACAATCACGGACCTTGTCGTAAAGCTAATAAATGTTAGTTCCCGGGATACCATACACTAACAGTACTCTTAAACTTGGCAATAGAACACTTTGAGATGGAAACCTAATGGAACGCAGAAAGAGAATTTGTCTTGTTCTGGATCTTCAGCTCCATTTGACTATTTGTCTCAAATGTTCTGGCCATGTTAGATCGGGGTGATTTGCAACAAAAATATCTTCGTCACTGAAGTATTCCGAAATATCATCAACCATGCTGAGAAGAAAGCTGAACGAAAAGATCGAAAAGTTTTTGCAACTGAATAGTTTCGGGTGTGGAGTTTGCGTAAATCATATTTTGACAAGATCCACGAACCAGGTTCTACCGTTCCAACAAGCTGCAGATTTTTTACGCACAATCGTCTACTCTCCTGTTCTTTGGTTCTATTTGAAACGAACTGGTTTGTCATCAAATGAATATCAGTCACGGTACCGAGTTTCAGTGAGTTGTTAAAATCGCTTTAGGAAAGAACCTCGCTTGTTTGCTAGGTTCCAATCACGTATGTAGTACAAAACGGATGTAGGCGAGTTCCCGAGGAAAACTAGACATTGTCTTTTAAACCAATGACAGGGTTGATGGGTTGTCTTTCGTAAAAGGCACATTCATAACATTTGTCTTTTTGTGACAATATGTGTTCCCATTTGGGTAAATTCCCTTTGTTTTCAGAAATGGTTAGATTTTATGATTATTTTCAACGGAGTACAATCTATGATACAACATTTGACCGGGTGTCCTGTGAATAGTCCTGTTAGAACTGGAATCAAGAAAGTGATGCTGGCGCGTGTACAATCAGTCGGTGCCAACGATAGTTGGAGAATGGTTTTTGTGAATTCCGTAATTCGTCCGTTGTTTAATGCAAGCTGAAACACACAAACATGCTAATGTAATGACAAGTATTCGTGCACTGTGTGACTGTCTCGTCGAGGGTCATTAGGGCTTCGCTGGTTTATTTCCCAAATTTTGGTACATTAAACTGACATTTCATCGTCCACGTTGCCTAGCGATTTTCTTCATTCAGTTCCTTGGCTCATCCTGGACTTGTTTTTATGCATCTTCATATTCAACACCCAAAATACCACTTTCATTTCACAATGCCGTTCTGTCAGTTCATTAGATCAATCAAGGTTTCGTGTGAGACATACAACCACGTCAAACACAGATACTTCAAGACCACACAGTTTAAGTAAAACAAATGTTACAACAGGACACCCAGATGCTAATTTCTTTTTGCATTCTCGCGTGCTAATCATTCTGTATTTTGAGATGGTCTAGCCTGATAGTTTTAATCTTTCTTTCCTCTTGCTGTCTTTTATTTTTTGGTTCATTCCGATCGTTACTCATACCCCGGAACTTAAACAACATTTTGGCCAAAATCGACGCATTTTTTTATCATGATAAATGGACAACAGTCAAGAAGTTGTGAAATTCCATCAAGAAATATCCATAGCATCAGATATTTCTGAGTAAATGTGATCTTTCTTCAAAAGACCACAAGGTTGCAGACGAACTGATGTGAAATTTTTTCCGTGCAAAACAATTCTGATGCTGAGTACGTCGAAGCACTTAACCGATCATTCGTCAGGGAGTTAGGGTCTCGCATTTCCAAAGCGGTTAACGATAGTTCATCGACAGTGCCCGTATTTCTTCTAAGTCCCGAAACATCACCGTGGCCGAAGAGTTTGAGTTTCGCATGCTTCATGGAATGTGTGGCTGCGCTATCCTTCATCACTTTCTTGACTTCTGAAAAAAATAATGGTCACCACCTCTGTTCTCAAGAATGACTTACTAAATTTCGTTCTGTTTCTCCCACTTCAGTTGCCCAAAGGTATTTGCATAATGTTGGATCGGAGAACCATGACACCCTGCTTACGTTTTTTTAAACCTTTTCATTGATTACTGGTCCCCACAGTCCGCCCCCGACGCTGTGGCCATTTTGAAACATTACATACTCTTGCCACTATATAAAAAGTAAAATAGCCACGATATGCGTCCTCCATAATAAAGAGACTTTTAGCTGCATCGAAAACAGCAATCTACTCTGGTATCTCCAGAAGACAGATATTGTAACTCCTTTTACATTCTTTGCTGACCGACTGCGTCCTCTACCGTTGACAGGTCAACGATTGCAATGTGGACAACTGTACATCTGATAATTCTACCCCTGATTTTCACAAAGATGCCCCAATGACACCGTGTAAACTAAAAACCGCGGCACTTATTTGTCGAGTAGTGCACTTTCGGTTGATTGCATTCGCAGAAATTCGAGTTTGCAAATCAAGAAAATGGAGCCAAACAACTTTCAAATCGGTCTTTTTGAACTAGATTTGACAACAAATCTGCAAGGTGGGGCAAGATTCGATTTGCTTCTAGTTAAGGCACCAAAAAGTTGATGATTCTAGTAACCCATTGGCAAGCGATGGGTGTCATCCAAGTCACCAAAAGGCATTTAGATAGCCTAGTGTGATAATGGACCCAAGCTTTAATTTGGTCATGCTAAGCAAAGGTCACAAGTTCTTTCATGTGCTGACAAACCCCAATGAAATCCCTTGTTCTCACATGTGCTTCGTCTCACCGAACTCACGACTGTCGCATATTCCTTTCCTCTAAATTACCTGAACGCATAAGGATGATTTATGGATTTCCTATGCTTTTCGTTCTCCTATAATGATGTACTTGTAAGACAAATCATTAAGTACACAATTGCCTAACATGATGAAAATCGTCCAGAGCTAATCACAAAAAAGCTACTTACCAAATCTCCCCTGCCTGTTCACAAACTTCGGCCGAACTGTGCTTCTCTTTCTTGCACACACGCACACACACACACACACATACACACATACACACATACACACGCACACCAGCTACGATCTACAAGCACGCATTCCAAGCTCATTTCTATTTCACTGTCCCTTACCTAGAAACGCCAGTAATCAACTCGAAAACTTCTACATCACAACACGAAGAAAGACTGAACTAAAATCGATCCACCTTTCATTGCTTCAGATATCGATTGGACAATTTGTTTTCTCTTTCTTTGAGAACATTTAACTTGATCACGTGAAATTTGAGTTTTCATTCTAAGGGGTGCATGAGCCATTTATGTAGATCGAAAACTTACTCAACCAGCTCAATGGGAAAACGTTCGATTTGTATTTATTAGTTTCACGTTTACATTCGAGTTCTTAAGAATCAAACAGGGCTTCGTCGGTAACTTGTTGTTGAAGCGAGCTTTAATACTGTGTAGTAAAACATTCTGAATCCAAGTATCTTGTCAGAAAACATGCCCAATAAAAGATCATCAGAGTTCCAAATATTTATTTCCTCCGGTAATCGCCTAGGCCCAACGGGCTATAGATGTTTGAATCAAGGACGAGAAAGGTCGGTGCCTCACAGTTAAATCTACAAACTCAGTGCAAACCAGGGACTAACATTGCAAGTAAAACGAGGATCAAGCAAATGCTGTTCTTCTTTTTATTCGCCCGAGGGAGGTGAATACATCAGCAAAAAAATTGCCTAGGTAGAGATGAAACTGGGTTGAAAACGGGCTGTATCACGAGACTAATACAAACTAAGCCATACAAGCGTCCGAACACGGGGTTATAGCAGACCGATGTCAGTAAGGTAACTGAAACCAGTAACACGACCTTTTTTGTACGATTTGTAGCTGTCTCATGCTGTACCTAGTATCTGAAAAACGACAACTGAATTTTACTACCACGAAGCTTCACTTACTCTGCTTATCAAAAATTTGTGCGCACTGAGCCGGTCAGCGTACAACGAATTTGGGTCTATTCAAATTATTTCATTCACAGAGAACCGAGGAAGCCTGCAGGACGAAGAGATGTGGATGCTGTGGCTAATGCTCGATTCTCAGACGGGCAGAAGTAATATTCGTTTCCGTGATTGCATCCACAGATGTTGGACTGGTATGGGGTTGCACTTGATGGTGTAGAACAACCATGATTTGACTGAAATCTAAATATTCACTCAGCAAATACAAGGGCCACTCACCTTGCATTATGATCCCCTTAATTAGGTGTCTATTTTCGTTAACTTTGAGAGTTTAACCAAACCAAGTGCTTAATTAGATAAACATTGCATGAAAAGTGTTATTGTTCTGACTCCTTTTCTAAGTAGAGCATTAATTTACATACATCACTTTCGAGTGGAAGTACACCGGTAACTATGGCCTGTCACATGTTTGAAAGAGTGACAAATCTAAGAAGAATTTTAACCCGTGACTGTTTAACTGTAAACCAGACGAGTGTATCGATGGAAGATTAGTATTGTATTGGAGCTTGCAATAGTAAGAATTGAAGATAAATGAATAAGACTCGGATTAGTCAACTATATATATATATATATATATGCTCGATGAAGCACAAAGAAAAATGATCGTCTTTGCTAATAGAATGTTTGCATGAAATGAGAAGCTCTCTTGAACAATTTGCTGGTTTGAAAAGTAAACAAACAAATACAAATTGGAGAACATGGGTATAACCGTCAGAATGACCTGCATGATTCCGTTTGCCAACCACCCGGATGTTGTTCCGCGGACCTAATCATTTGGAGCCTACCGGATATTCTAAGATGCCCAACTAGGAACCTTATCCACACACGAACGAATCAAGACTAGTCAGTTGTCAACTCGAAAATACCAGCCCCTAATTATGCAGCTTACTCAACGTCCGCGGCCTCTAGAGCCTACACGACATTCAAAAACTCAGGTTTAGATGAGCGTTTACGTGAACGGTAAGATTTCTGCATCTTACTGCACTCTGGTATAATCCATTACGTTTATAGTTGTAGGTTGGTATGAGAGTAGGCTTGCTTGAGTATTGCTTTCAAGAGGTATACATTTGGTTTTCACAGAAAGATCCGGCCAACAAAACTAAACCGCGGCTGGTGAGACTCTCAGCGTGCCGTATTCATTGCACTAATTCTAAATTTCACAGGTTTCGACAGTCTTCGGTTGTCGTGTTTAACGTGTCAAAATCAGCCTTTGCCAACTGGAAAACCAATGTCACAAGCATCAAATACGGGGAATTTGACCAAGATTTTAAGAAAATAATGAATATGTTGAGTGGCATGAGAAAGAAACTTTGAACGGAAATCAGAACATATACAAAAAAGTTGTCACGACATTTTAGAAGTCCTAATAGAAGGGACAAAAATGCATAAAAAGAACGGCATGCTAAGGACTGCACGATTCCAAGCTGGCTAATAATAAAGTGATTTGTCAGAATCGAACGCAAATGTATGATTTACAGCATCCCTTGGAGATGATCCACTTGAGGCGACATAACCCGGTAAGGAATGGGAATGGCAGGCCAAATGCAAAGCAGAAAAAGACATAGCTCGATATGAATCGTTATGCGAAAGACAAAGTAGCGCAGAAATTTCCCGAGAGCAAAGCAAGCACATTGCCACAAATGTTTGATTGTGAAAGTATTCGTGCAATGAATCATAATTTTACATATATATGTATATGTACTAAAAAAACAAAACATAATGATCAAATTTTCAATGCATTTGTAATGAATCAGATGAAAATGCCATAGAAACAGTGAAAAAAACAAAGAGAAATTGGAAATCAAGATGTTCTCACTTCTATGAACGAAAAACTAAAAACCCCACCAAATAATATTGAAAATATGAAATCCAGACATTTTATAGCCCCCTAATTGCACATAAGTCAAAACGAGTGATTGACGCTCAGCATAATATCCAATCCGTTGGACTCCACGCAAGTTGATCATCGAATGCATCCACGATTGGTGTGAAAAGTTCTGAATCTAATTCAATCAATCTGAAGTCAGAAGTTGGAAAAATATTTGGTCACAAAGAAACCAAAGATAACAAAATGCATAGTTTCCTCCGTAAACAGGAGATCGAGGACGATAGCGAAATACTACCGAAAAAATGAGAACACATCACATTACAAAGATTCAAAATGCCACACGTTCCAGACGTAGAACGATCAGTCATATTCACGTTCACATTTATGAGTGCACACAAAGGCTGTCATTCACTGATAGTTGGAAACAACATCACGCATAGGAAGAAAAATCCAATGATTGGCAAATATTAAATAAAATACCTTGGCAACAATCCGGCAGTCATCAGGTGATATCCAGTGGAAGCGATCAAAATTAAGGAACACCAAACATGCTATGCCAGCACAGAGGTCTCGCACGAAATGACTATCGAATGCAATCAGTCAGTACGTACAGGATGACATGACACAGTCCAAATAAGCCAAAACTCGCAAATGATTTCGCACGTTCAGTAAATCTGACGGGATTAGTAAAGAATGTAAGATAAAAAAACATAGTGGAAGCAAAATTAGCGTAATAAGAATGAAAGAACTAATCGAACAAGAGAAAACAAAACAAGATCGATAAACCTGTTGGCAAAAATACCAAACAGTCATAAGCGTGTGACTGTGAAAGCAAATCCATTGAGATCAAACAGACAGTGACGACCGAATATACGCAACGATACGGGAGACATCAAACATGGGAAATACGACATTCTGTCCCATCCCGATTGACGAACGATTCCACTTGCATTTGGCCGTTGGGTAAACAGGATAATAAAGTGGAAATCCGAAACACAACATCGGAACAGAAAACAGCAAAGCAGGGACCGAGAAAAACGGGGCTTAGAAAATAAACAACAACATCTCACAATGAAAATAAGTATCCGGCGAGGGCCAATTGGATGAGGTCGTGGCGACTGGACGTGAACCACGCGGGTTCGAATCGACCCACCGCAGGTCAACGTCACCACTAGGTTACCGTCTGCTGGCGACGGCGCCGATCAAGAAAAAATGAATTATACATATAAGGCTTTAAAAAGAAAGTAAACGATAGAAAAAAGATAAATTTGGAGTCAAACAAAAATAAAATTAGAACGAAATAAATGATGAGACTAGGACTTAGATAAATGTAATCACTAATCCCATTCCAACTTGATGAAGTTTCCAAATAACACGTTCCAAAAGAGAAAACCGAATACACCACCCCAGTATGTAGGGCGACATTGAAAGAAAACCGTGAATATTATCCAATTCATCGCAATACAATCCTTTCATAATACATTCAAATAGATGAATTATTACTACAAAAGATTTTCATGAATACACGGGGGAGAGGAGGATGGGCGTTAATGGCTGCAATCAAATTGTTCATTTCCAAAATTTGGCTCACAAATTGGCATTGGTTTGATTCGAACACGCCATCCAACTAATTCTTGTTCCTCGTCCATGAATTCCTGTGGGCATCCTCAACGATTTTTCACAATCCAATTGAAATCCTCATTCACCCATTCGGTTTTCTGTTCATTCCTGAACTCTCCACAATTCTATCTCCGCCCCATCTTGTCCAACTCCCCACTCCGTCCACTCTAAAACATTTCCGTGCTTCATATCTATTCTGCTCCCGTTTTGGCCCTACCCAATCCACGACCGTTTGGTTTTAATAATTAAGGAAACCACTTCCAAGGACGGAAATTGTTTGGGTTCAGAGTAAACTTTGGAATTAACTATTTTGGTAAAACTTGACCTGGTCCAATTCATATTTTCATTTGCAGGACGCATTTTATAATGCGATGTCACAGTTTCCCTGATCCAAGGAAACGGTAAATCATGGTTTTGTTTACGACAGTTCCCCGTTTCCAACCTGTGGATCACCGTGCATTTTCCGCTGATCGTTTATTACAGAATGACTTTTTGAAATCCTTTCCGCCGTGACTTTGTCAAATTAAATAGCTTGGTTTGATTGGTACAAACTACTTTAACGTCGCCCCTCAAGCACGAAAAACTTGTTACCATGTAAAATCTTAATCCCGCGTGGGAAAACTTATATTCCGCCTGTGAAAAATTCCCTTTCGAGTCCCCATCCCTCATTCCCCTCAAAATACAAATTCCTTTTCCTAAATGCGTTTTGTTCAAGCCAAGACAACATTCTGGCCCTTTCCCGTGGCATACCTCTTGCAAATCGGATATTGTCGTACGGAATCCGGACCCGGTTCCCTTAAATCCTTAGGCCGGGAAATGTTGCCCCAATCGAGAGTACAGACCGGTGGGAAAGAAACTTTTTTTTTCTCCAAATCCCCGTGACTCTTCCCTGTACACATACCAGCTTTTCTGTCACCCGAAGCCCACAAGCAACCGCTTTTTTTAAACCAGAAAATCGGTGGATCCTAATTTTTGCCAACGTAAGGATTTTTTTTTATAACGGGCTGGGCCCACAATGGGAGCGAAAACAATGGACAGGCCTCCAAACAGAAACCGAACCTCTTAAAACGAAATGCCCCCGGAGTTTGTTTAATTTTGATAAAATAGATTGTTCCACTAGACATATTTCGAATAGTTGGCGGTTTTTCACTTTTATATTGAGTCATTTCCAATCCACATAATTTTTCGTGGCACCGCGCTGTCGTTCTTAATCTGAAAATGAAGAAGCTACATTTTTTTCTTAAGAACATAACTTGGATCTACCTGTAAGAGGGAACCAAGCATATTCTGAGATTTCTGTTTTTCAAGCCTTGCAGTAAGAATGAAAACTCGAAACCCGGCATCCAGGGTTTTCGGTATCAAATCCGCCCCTGGGCACCGGTCCTACTCGATACCGGACAAATAGAATTTCCTTAACAAAACATATTTGTCACGAAATTATGAAACTTGAATAAGGGGACCCTACCATTTTTGAAAAGGGAATAAATGAATTTTTTGGGAATTTCCCGGTTTTTAAACAATCGCATGTTTTCCCATTTCGGATCCACTTCACTTTTACACTCCCCCGGTTTCAGCCCACTTCTAAGAACGGTTCCCTAATTTTAAGGCAGCTTAAATCCAATGCGGGACAAAATCCTTTTGATTAACCAAAAAAGGTGGACATCGAGAACCTAAATACCGGTCCTTG
>LUCM01003319.1:68924-86226 GCA_008360955.1 Fasciolopsis buskii
TGTTTTTGAATGTCCAGTAAGCTAATGTTAATTGACCGCATGATGTAGTGTTCCGGGTCTTAGATTTTGCAGATCAATCGGGGCTCAGATTTCCAAACATGTATTCTAAATATTTGTGCTTGACCAAATCGATCGAGTTTCAATACGCGAGAAAAAATTAAGCGGAAAAGTTCAAATAAGGTTTGCTCCAATTTCTCGATAATTATTTAGGTGTAACTATCAAATAACTCATTTGCTAGTGGTACGTCAAAGCTTACCGTGAAACGTGGTGATAGCCGTCGAGAGTGATTTGCTGACTATGATTCGCAGCGCTATAAGTCAACCCCACTGATCTACTAATGACACTGTTCACCTCGTAGACGTCCCGGGCTCGACCGTTCTTGTCCAAAAAAGCTGATTGCGGCCGGTCGATCATTTCTATTGTTCTTCACTTGAGTAACGTTGTTGTCAGGCGACCATCTTTTGAGAGGGAGAAATTGTTGGCAATTTGAGCACAGTCGCCTATTTCCAAATAATAAACTATTTCGAGCATAGATGTTGCACTTAGTGAACCCGTGCTTGTTTGAAGGAAGGAGGAATGATTTCATTTAGTTGCTAATATAACATACCTTGGTTGCAAAACTGAACTCGTGAAATTTGCATTTTTACAATGTCGAGGCCTAATCTTGGCAAAAAATATCGTATTCTCTGATTGAAAATTTGTTTGCACTTAACGTTTCCGGTTCACTACCTTCTTGTTGTTTTATTACTAAAATATGTCCGATAATACTGTTTTTCCCACTCGTGGTCTCGTCACTTTCTCTGATCATCAACAGTCGATGTGGTACAAAATCCAACAGTTGCAAAGTGGATGTCTTTTAATGGCGCATTTCGAATGCGGGCACAATTCGGGGCTGATTTCGTTTATCCTCGATCCCGAACGTACTTGGATCTCCTTTGCTATACGTCAAACACTTTTTTGGTAATTTAGGTGAATCCCTGTGTCATTATCCTTTTTCCTACCGGAGAATGGAAATAATCGACCGTATAACGAATGAAATTTTTTCTAAGGTCGCTCGTGGATTTTGTGCATGTTTTTTTCGGAACCGAATTTGAATTCGTCAACTTATGATAAGTAATTCACGAAACAGACGATATTTTAAATAAAAAAGACTTAGAAATAAAACCCTTTCAGTTGTTCTTTTTCCAGTGAATTTACTTCGATTTAATCGAAATAATTGCGTGGGTGAGGATAAAGGATCGAATGTTCGTTTGCACCATCTGACATTTCAAATAGGCAAGATAACGTAATCTGATTATAATTCATTCAAATTTCCCCTACACTGTTAACTGATTTTTTCGTTAACCACAGTGAAATTCCAATGGAAAACTCTTGACAGGCAATCGTTACCCCCGGCGAAACATATCGCTGCAGTTTCCGTCAGTTTCTTTCAGTTGGAACTTCCAGAATGGTCTATCCTTGAAGAATGAGATCAAATTCAGCCTGTCACAAAGGTATTCGCTACAAAATAGGAACATTCACTCACGGTCCCCTTGTGACGACTTAGGAGGATTTAGAGAATGTCATTTAATCAATAACAGAACAGTCCTCACCTAACCACTCAGAGGCTCATTTCTAGGTCTTCAAATGTGTATGTATTTTATGAAAATGCGTTAGTCAGTTAAAAACATGGGTGATAACGACATGGTAGTGTTCCCTAGATAACCCGAAAACGAGTGGACTTGCTTTGTCAATTATCATCTCATCTAAGATTTGTTTTGGAGTCGACGGTAGATGGAAGGATTTGGAGAGAGTGAGTTTCATCAGCCATCACAAATAGTTTTTTGGCTCACGGTTGAAAGCCATGAAGAGGAGTTGCAATTGGTTCTACTAAGCTCTGGGCAAGACAGTTTGCTAGCATGAAATGTTGATCCAGGATCTGTTATACGGCGCGAAAGACGCGTCATTTTTACAGTATAGTTAGTTTGTGTTAGGTGGAATCTATCCGGTTGTTAAGTAACCTAACTGTGCCGGTGCTTAACCTTCCAGGATAATCAATATGGATACGTTCAAATCAAAGTCTGAACATGGGGTCAATGTGTTTTGTTCCACGGTAACATGCGCACGAATGAACACAAATCGACACTGCAGAATCAGGAGTCTTAACGCGCAACCTTAATAAGACCAATAACAGAAATTTGAACAGATGGTTGGATGCGTAAAATGTCCTTCTGATAACGCCAATCAATCTTCTATGTGTGATTCTTACAAGTGTGTCATTTCGGAATGACAAAGAGACGTATAGTAATAGCTCGCTTGTTCTACCGTCTTCCAGGGAACTATTTCCGCTTTCTACATCATCTCGCTAATTAATTGATTTATTCAGGCATTTTGACAAAAGTCTTTCTCACCGCTTGAAGTCTCGCCTCAAAATTGTCACTTTGCTTGGTTTCTTAGGTGTTTAATTAAGTCCCTTATCTGGCCGAGGTATAAAACGATGTGAATGGATGTAACACGACCTCCCTACGTGTGAATCACCTTCGCGTCTAGGCAGCAACACTTCAGAGAATGTTGCCTCGTTGTTCGAGTTTAATTCTATTACTAATTAGAGATTTACACTGGTCGAAGTAAACTTAAAATTACTGTCTAATTTAATGCAGATTAACCGTGACCAAATCAACAAGTGGCCGGCGGAAACTCATTCGACGGAATGGATTGTTTGATTGCATATGAGACACCATGAATCCAATTTGCACACACACTTTCATCTAACAATTCCAATCTCCAAACGGTTTTCCCTATGTGCCGACACGGCTATGAATAACTAAAAATAAGAAAACTTTTTTTTTCTTACGTAGTTCAGTGGAAATTTTCAAACAACTGAATCGTCCTCCTTTAGTCAACGAACAATAAATGTTCAGTGTATCTCCAAGTGGCCCGAGACACTTCAGAGGCTAATAAATGGAGACATTATCAACAAGGGACAGAGTTGAACGCCCTACTCGTACGTCCAATCACTACAACAAAAGTTGGTGGACCACCGCGGGTAATCAATTTGATTTTTCCAATCAAATATGCTTGTTAGCTTCACGTGACTTCGTCTTGTTATCAGTCTTGACATTTGCCGAACTCCTTTGGGACAAATTAACGACCGATTGACTGCTAAATGTGTCAGGCGACAAAGACTGAATACTAGCAAAATCTGGTCAATCTTCGATTGTCACGGTTACTGTATTTATGCTTTGCCCGGAAATGTCAAATTTATGAATTTGTTATTACTGTGATATTAAATCGAACTGACGTGGACCCAGAACAAATCGTAGCTTAGTCATTCGAAGAATGATAACACAATTATGAAGCCAATTTTTCAATATTTTGTTATTTGGTGCAATGAGATTTGATTAAAACTTGCAATTGTTTCCTCACGGGAATCTTCCTCCTGGACAGATCATCCCCATCTGTCTCGTGACTCTGCGAAATTTTTTCAAAAAACTTACCGCGTACATTTATCATTCGACCACAACCCTCAAATGTGATTACCTTAGTTAGTAGAACGAATTCTCGGTTGGAGAGAAATGGTAAAGTATGACTGTTGCGCAGTTCCGAATCGCAACACACGGGAAAACAAAAAAAGGTGAATAATTAATAATCAAAATGTTGCATGCCAGCCTCTCAGTTTCCAGCTCCCAATCCATGTTCTGCTTAATGAAAAGTGTTTATAAATTCATTACCGGCACTACAATATTAATAACACGGTATTTTCGGTACATGTTGATATTTGTCAATGTTTCCGCTATCGTGATTAACGTTTTGCGAACAAAATTTGCGTTCGAGTAACTCAGAGGTATTCTCACGTATCAGCGGATGTTTTGTCATGTATCTTTGTGTTAGCGTACGTGTATATGCGTGTGTGTGTGTGTAGGTGCAGGCGTGTTTGTCGAACTGTGTGGTGGACATCCACGGCGACCAGTTCAACTAAAATGTTGAACTCTGACATGCCTCTTCGTTAATAGGATTTGGTCTGCACAGATCTCGGAAATCTGTGCTTGTCTTTATGGCTGACGAATATGGACTGGGCATTTATTGCCAACGTCTCGAAATAGGTCTTGTACACGTTCCACATCCAAGCTGGANGACCGATTGACTGCTAAATGTGTCAGGCGACAAAGACCGGATACTAACAAAATCTGGACAATCTTCGATTGTCACGGTTACCGTATTTATGCTTTGCCCGGAAATGTCAAATTTATGAATTTGTTATTACTGTGATGTTAAATCGAACTGACGTGGACCCAGAACAAATCGTAGCTTAGTCATTCGAAGAATGATTACACAATTATGAAGCCAATTTTTCAATATTTTGTTATTTGGTGCAATGAGATTTGATTGAAACTTGCAATTGTTT
Source organism: Fasciolopsis buskii (assembly GCA_008360955.1). Lineage (NCBI taxonomy): Eukaryota > Metazoa > Platyhelminthes > Trematoda > Plagiorchiida > Fasciolidae > Fasciolopsis > Fasciolopsis buskii. The sequence goes on from LUCM01003319.1 coordinate 73,310, forward strand.
CCTCACGGGAATCTTCCTCCTGAACAGATCATCCCTATCTGTCTCGTGACTCTGCGAAGTTTTCAAAAAACTTACCGCGTACATTTATCATTCGACCACAACCCTCAAATCCGATTACCTTAGTTAGTAGAACGAATTCTCGGTTGAGGAGAAATGGTAAAGTATGACTGTTGCGCATTTCCGAATAGCAACTCACGGGAAAACAAAAAAAGGTGAACAATTATTAATCAAAATGTTGTATGCCAGCTCCCCAGTTTCCAGCTCCCAATCCATGTTCTGCTTAATGAAAAGTGTTCATAAATTCAGTACCGGCACTACAATATTAATGACACGGTATTTTCGGTACATGTTGATATTTGTCAATGTTTCCGCTATCGTGATTAACGTTTTGCGAACGAAGTTTGCGTTCGAGTAACTCAGATGTATTCTCACGTATCAGCGGATGTTTTGTCATGTATCTTTGTGTTAGCGTACGTGTATATGCGTGTGTGTGTGTAGGTGCAGGCGTGTTTGTCGAACTGTGTGGTGGACATCCACGGCGACCAGTTCAACTAAAATGTTGAACTCTGACATGCCTCTTCGTTAATAGGATTTGGTCTGCACAGATCTCGGAAATCTGTGCTTGTCTTTATGGCTGACGAATATGGACTGGGCATTTATTGCCAACGTCTCGAAATAGGTCTTGTACACGTTCCACATCCAAGCTGGAGTGTTCTAGTGCTTCAAGATCAACATGAAATGCAAAACGATCGTTGAATCACTATCAATTTCTGTTCACGTCGCCTTGTCGGAAGGTCAGTACTTCTCATTTCTTATGTGTTCTTCTATCCCTGTCTTCAGTTGTCTACCAGTTTCTGCCAGATATTCCTTACAGCTGATTTTACAGATACAGATATAATGATCAAGAACACGGTGTCGCTAGGTTAGCATCCTAGAGCATTAAACATCCGGAAGCATGTTTAGATGTGAAAGTCATCAGTAACTGCTCATTACTGCCTCATAAACCTTTGTTCTATGCTGAATTCCGATTGAGATCAATTTGACTTTATCCTCCCTTATCTCGGCTGCTCAAAGACACACGCTCAACTGTCTTCGTGTAAGACGTATTGGGTATTGATTATCTTATAAACCTTGTTTGGACACCTCAATTTCTACTCACAGTTGGTGTCATCATTGCAAAATGTTTCACCTATCGACTGGAGGAGGATACAAGTGTTCACTTTATGTATTGGTGATGAGCTAAACTGAAGCGCAAGACTCGTTCGAGTGTGCGGTTTTTCCGTTAATGCTGGTAATGAATTTTCGTGAGTGTTCAACTCAAAGACAATCATCTGAAAAACCGATGACCCTATTGGCGTCTTCGGCGATTACTGTACAATTGATAAAGCTACATTACTAGTTGCGAGGTGAAGAAAGAAACCTTTTTCCTTCTGACCTGATGACCACAAAGACGTCATAGAAATACCCCAAGTAGGGACTTGAGGGTGAATACAACTTCTGGATTTCGTAGAATTTAGGAAGTAATTTGCTATTACGGGGGATATGTGCAATACCTCATCAACGCTATCAGTGAGCCTATGGTAATTCGTTCATTATTTCAGAGTAATGTTAAAATTGATCGGAAAACCTAGCCGACTAGGTTATTCAAATTTCGTTCACGTCGATCGGAAACGGGATTCATTTTACGTGGCTACATTTCTCCATATTTCGTGAAAGGCTCGCTGATTATTCGTGCATTCGTCTTTGACTCACAACACAATTTCTAGTTCTTCTTCAAGAGAAATACGTTATTCTCCACTTCGGAATATATTTGATATAAATCCGAAGAAATTTGATTCATGTGGACATAATTGAAATTCGAATTGAACTGATCAGGAGCACGTTCAAACAACGCGCACCGCAAGGAAAAAATCCTAATCTAACGATCATATTTGGCCTAGTGAAATTAGTTCCTTGGCACGAATGATAAATACGGTTGACACTTGGATGTCAACTCTGTGAGCGATGTTCAGTGACAGAACTCAAGTCATTCAGTGCCCACTGACGCTTGCAACGGAGTGGTCCACCATATAGACCATGAGCACACGAACGGAAGAGAGAGCAATTTCGTGCAGCCCAATCACGCGTAACTTTGTGTCCGCAAAAAGACTACGAATCTTGATTTGTTCCAAACAACAGCAAGCATAAAGTCTCGAAACTGAAAGAATGAACAATACTTCGTTATACTGGCTGGGACTAGTTTGACTAACGGAATTTTGACTTTTCTGGTCCGCCTTGGAAATTTTAAATATTAGATCGTTTCTGAAGATTCCATCATTCAAATGCATCCGCCCATTCATTTCGAATTTGTCTACTTTGTACCAGTGAATCGGATGGCAAAATGAATAGTAGTGAAGTTCGAGACAGCCGTGACTGGCATTGGTCAAGCGGTCAGGATCCGAACGTCTGAACCCAGTGTTTGCCGGTTTGACTCGTCCCAAGTCGATCATTTTCCTAATTTGATATCCCTCTGTTAACTTCTATGGTTACCCTGAAAATGATGTCTATTGTTCTTCTCGTCGATGGATCCATCACAACCGGAAAAAACATGGGAGAATTTTTGTTGCACTGGCCCATCTCTTTTGTTCTACATTCCCGTGAAAACTGGCAACTCTCCAGGTGCATGCCGGTGGGTGGGTGCTGGAATGCAAATAATGTGTGGGCCATTTATCACGTGACTGTCATTTTGCTTAGGTCGCGTGACTGAGAGTTCGATTGAGCTAGCGACCCACGTATTTGACTTCAGTTCATTCAAACCGATTTAGGATCCCGTTTGGGGAACTGATATTTCAACCGAACATAGGTTTCTCAACTGTACAGAGTGGCTAGTAACTTCCTGTTTGGAAATGACCAATTCTACTGCATGTAAATTCATTGAAAATTAAAATCGAGTGCGATGCTACCCAAATAAATGACACAACTAGGTGGTGCTAACCAAGATATCAACTAAACCAACAGAAAACTCAATTGGTCAATCAGTGTTTTTCAGAGTTCGAGATCCATTGATTTGAATTGGGGTGTGATTTCAGACACGGTCACTTACATCTATTCAATCATTCGGAGAATAACGCGAATCACTAACAGTACAATCGATTTTACTCATTACGAAATTCACCATGATTTAATTAAGTTAACGATTATTTATTTAGCAGTTCATTACCATAAAATATGGGGCTGACCCGTGTGATTATCTATTGATGAACATGATTTTGTACAATTGTGAATGTCATCGATTCGCTGTGGTATTTCCCCTTTTCGGGAGCCCTTCCGTGATGATAGCCCCTTTTCTCAATTCAATCCATATGATTATGTCATTATTGAAATGGGAAGTTAAAATATCAAAAAGCAAAGAAAAAACTACCCTCAGCATGACTGGCCATGTTCAAGGGGTTAGATGTGTCACTTCGAAAAGGTCAAGTGTTCAAATCCCGGATCCGCCTGTCTACTTGTTACTAGGCCCCAACTCGCTATGACTCTGCTTGTTACCACACCACCGGACCTAATGAGATCTTACGTATTTCTGTGCCATTCCAAGTTCCAGGGTCGCAGTTATCGCTCCCTCCTTCTCCGGCGGTGAGCGATCCCTGTGGCCATGAGGCGTGACTCTCGAAATATATATATATATATCACTAAAATTCCAAGAAGGATTTACACAACTCCATTTCCATGATGGATGAAGTAATCAGATTGTCCATTCATCAGGTCTCGGGCTGAATTTTACATCCAATTCCCGTGAAGCATGAAATTTTCAGTCGCTATCACGGTTCCAACAAGTATTGTCTGAACCACTATTTTGGATGTATGATGAATCTCAGCACGATAGTTTGAGATACTAGTCCCCGATCAAATCAACGCATTTGGTCTTAGAAATCTGTTTTCCTGATTGTCCAACCTCTTACCATTTTTTTTGTTCATTCTTGTGTCACGTATGAGTTACTGACAGGCAACATTCCACGACAAACAAGGTGAGAATGGATCTATGATTACAAAGATACGAAATGAACCAAAATCTGGTACCTGGGTCTATCATGACAATGCTAAATGGTGTTCAAAGAAACTGCATTGCTTGAGTACTCGCGATTAGTTTGTCAACTAACTCAGATGGATAAAGACTGCTTTTTTCGGAAGAAGCGCGCTGATGATTTGACTAGCCCAAGTACTCATATTTATATTTGGATTATAAATCTTCAGGAAAAACTACACAAGGTGATGAATTTCTTTTCAAAACATGCGATTTCTTTGTTTTTCGAAAGCTCAAAATGTGTCTCAAATCAATACAGTCGATGGTCGCAAAATCACGCAGTCCAGGGGCCAGTTGTCAGTCCCGTCTTAGAACAGACACTGCAAGCAAATACTTTTAAATGTCACTGGGACATGAGTGGGCAGACGGTGTGAATTGACACATCAAAATATGATCACTTGTTTTATCCTCACAAATTTCTAATCTACGGGTATTCATTTTTCTGTTGAAAGCAGTTGTCGTGAAAATGGCAAACTTTGTTTTTCCAAACGTGTTTGCCAATCCCAAACGGTCCCGGGTTCCGTGAAAACAAAACGAATACATCTAACGACGGATTTGCAGAAAAAAGGTGTAATGATATGTTTGTACAGAATAATGATTTGTTTTCTTTACTTCTCAGATCCTCATTTTCTTAATGTTTTCTTTTTTCTGGGATGATATCTGAAGCCATTGCTTCCGTGTCTGATGGTCTTTTAGAGATTTTCATTCCACTTTTTGTTTTTTCCGCTAATTCACGACTAGCTGTTCACCTCAGTGTACACGGAAAAACCTTCAGAGTTGCGTGGAATTAAAAATTTGCAATTTGGTACAAACGGAATATGATTTTTGTGAGTAATTATTAATATAGAATGGCAAATGTTAAGAATAGGAACACTAACATGAAATACTCTGCAACTTCGAATTTTACATAACTACTACCCGTTTTCTGTCCAACTGATTAAGTGAGATGTGATACGGATACCGGTTTATTTTTTTTTCGTGAGGCATACATGTGACAATCAATTTAGTATTTGAATCAAGCTGAACGTTTACGTATACTATATAAAGTCACAGATAAGCGAGTCACGTGAGCAATCGCTAGGGCATATAGGCTACACAAAAAAATTCGTGGACGAACCAAGGTGGAGTTATTTACACAAGCCAAGAGTTGGAAGATGTGAGCAAAAGATTCGTGAATTCAGTATGAAATGTTGTTGAATCCCCACCCATTGGATAGGAACCTAATCACGTAAGCCTTTATCAGTTCATCAGTTGCCAGGGTAACATGGAGCGTATTTGAATAGCCCAAAATGCTTCGACTTAGTTTTTTAGAAAATCTAGTGGAGTAGACACAAGCTCTACAATGTGAGTAGCATGCATACGTGGGTTTGAATCTCTTCAGCCCTCTCCGAAAGTCAGTTACTAGCACAATCACGAAGGCTGTGTTAGTTTACTACCAATGGGTGCTGCCCAATACTGAATAAAAGTAAGGGGACAAACGCAAAGTCATGCTTCAGAATAACCATGGGGAGAAAGAAATCGTTTGAATGCAGAAATTTGAGTGACTGCGCAATGCAGTCAGACTACCTAAGTTCGCGTGAATTCGAATTCGGTAATCTAACTCGACCCATAAGAAATGGTCAACTGGCCAGAAGTTTCAAGCCTTTTTATCAAGACAAACTGATCACTTGGACCATTTACAAAGGAATCGATCCGAAAGCATGTGTAACACATGTCTCAACAGTATTAACCGACTCGAATATAGTATTTGTTTTCATCGAATGGATTCTGTGACCAAATGCGGTATTTCTAAAGTTAAACTTGTACAGGTTCGGTCAGGATAGCATTGATATTCTCATAGGGTTTTTGATCCCTAATCCAGGCTGTCAGCAATCAGTTTCATGGGTTTGTTGTTTTTTAACAATAAACTGGAAATTTACAAACAACATTTCATACAGTTGTGTTGATTAGTCACTTCGCATCGCAAATGTGACCTATTCTGCAGATTGAATGTCAATATTCAAATAAGATCAATATTTTGTTCCCCAAGTTTGTCAGTAAACCGATGAGAACTATCACTCGCTGGAGTCGAAGTTCGTTGGAAGTATATCGATTCAAATGAATGGAATCCACAGGTTACTCCAGTTTGCCTTCTATCGTTCGTGCACAAACATGGACTTGGCTGTATGGAACATATTTTGGACGTCTTCCGAGATCTATAATAAGTTGGGATTCATTATCGGGTTTCGAAAAAATTGATGGTCACTCAATGGAACTGTCCCAGTCCGGATAGATTCGGCGAGCAGAGGGAATATTGTTTATGTCCAACCGTTCAGGTCTGGTCAGTCAATGGTGCCAATTGACGAGGTTGGGCAAACGAAACTTAGTCCTAGATTGCAGCCAAAGTGATCCTATTCAGCAACGACCCAGATTAAGAATGGAAATCAATCGGAAATTTTGTGTCTCAAAATTCTGATTCAGATCAGATCACTGGTAATTTCGTCCACGATACTCACACGCTTGTTTTGTGTAATTATTTGCAAAAATAAGCATGGTCTTAGTCAGTGAGAATGTAGACTAGCTCGGATAAGTATCGTGTGACCAGATCGGCATTCCAAGCGATTTTGTATTCGCACTTGTTACCTTTAATCAAACCTGCATTTTGCCATAACAATGATAGATCCATTTGATCTGGTCATGGATTCTTAGTACGGTAATGAGGAAAACAATGAATAATATGCTTCAAGCAGAAATCATTCTCTTGTTTGGGAAAGAAAACTTGTTGATCAGTTTTTCTACTAAAAGCAGGTGGACTTGTACTATCATTTCCAGTCAGCAAAAGATTCTCGTATTCATATTGGACAGGGATTCCATGGGTAGACCAATGATGGTGACGATTTTATCACTGAAACTACTCACTGCGAAAATGATTTTCGGAGAGAAGAACCAGACGTTCTAAAAGATAGCCAACCAATCATTGATACTTTCTCCGTGCATGAAAGTATCTCAAATTCTGGAAACATCAAGATAGGCGCAGCTAAAGTGCTCAACTTTCTAGACAGTTGTTTTTATTTCAAAACTGGACATTCGGTAAACTGTAAAAGACGAACAGTTAGAGAATCATGAAACAAGAAGACAAACGATCGGCAAACTCACCAAGTGCTCATAGAATGATTCTGTTCATAAAAGTACACATTCATGTGAAATATATTTTTAATGAAATAATTCATCGTGTGATATTATTGCTCAACTTATCATAAAGAAACCATGGAAGCACTGTACAGTTGTTTCATCCTTGTTTGGAATGAACAGCAGTGCATATACACCCCGCCCGAACTGGGACGTGAACCCCGGGCCAAACGAACGACTCTGAGTCGAACGCCTTAGCCATTACGCTACCGGGCAGGCTCTGAACGGTTTGTTGAACTTCACCACATGATGTTGCACCTATCCGTCACTGATTTGCACGGTTACTGTCCGTTAGCTCACAGCGATCGACCCCTACTGATAGATGACTTCTGTGCAGTTAGCCTAAGTACGACGAAAGCTTGGGATATGACCTACACAGCTTAATTACTTGGTACATGTTATTTGTCGGAATATATTTCTCTGCCCTGTCAAGTAAACAAAAAAGCAGCAATTCCGATTTCGTCTTTCCAAACCACCTATCACGTGCTCGTTTGGAGAGTAGAATTGGAGAAACATGACTTGCTCAGATCTATTACTGTTAAAAAAGTTCATCTCGCATAAAAGCTATTCAGACGGGCTTTCAACCGATCAGGTAGTGCACCGAGTGTACGTACGCATATTATATCATCAAATTAACCCGATTCCTTCCACTCTCTGCTTCCCCGACTTCCCTGAAGGATCACTGTTTCAAGTGCACTATGAACAAATAGGGAACAGTCTCGAGAAAAAAAAACTAGGATCAGTAAAACTGGTTAGTTTGTTCGTGCCCCATTCAATGGCAAACTGTAATTCTTTATTCGTCACCTAGCTGACAAGGAGAAATTAGGTCTGACTGGGTTATGATTAGTGCATCCGCACTGAGTTCGATTTATCGTGTACCGGAAAGCTTTTCCTTTGGTTAGTTACGCTATTTTGGGATTTTCTAGCGAAACACTTTCAGAAAGACGGCCTGATCAACAATACAACGTGGTTGATCATTGTTACTTGATAAACTACCGTAAACTTGCCACGAAGACAACAATTTTGTGCATAAGAATACATTTCTTGATCGATTAACAAAACTTGTCTGACTGTCAAAATTAAGACAGGTTACGTGACATGCAAACAATGAAGCTTTAAATGGACCACCGAGTCAATACTCACAATATAAAAAGCATAAATTGTGGGAAAAACTGTAACCTACTCGGAACCATTGGTGCTGAAATATAAGAATCAAATTATAAGTTAACAAAAAAGTTGACTGAGATACAGAATACAACTGGAATTTGAAACAATCAGGTCCTAACTAAGGGCCCAATTAGACTATGCCCGGTCTCAGTATGTTTAAGTTAAACTCAGCGTCAGAGTTCAATCAACAAATCCGGACGGCCGATCTTCGATACGCGGACTCGTTCTCGCACCCCAGGAGAAAGTTCTACCTTGGCCAGCATACAAATCCGGTGCTCTTCCCACGGGCTTCAAACGCAATGCGGTCTGAAAATCACGAACCGGTCACAACCCAGCCGAAATACTCAATCGGCCAAAACTAATATAGCAATCTACAGGCTGCATGCTACACAGGTAGCTTCCCCTTGTACCGAACCGATGTGTTGTGATGTTATTAACGATCGATGAGTTTTTCCACTGGCCTAGTATGCCGCTTGAACCTTAAAAGTAAAACGTACAGTTACTAAAAGTCTGTGGATTCGAGAAATTCGACAAACTCTAGGATTTATTTGATATCTGTCCAAATGCGTCAAACTACAATTGGTTCAAATCCAAAGTTCGTTATATTTTAAGCAAATTGTAAAGATGGTTTGTCTGTCTGGTGAAGTCTCGTCCGTTTGGAACCATTTTGTACAATGACGTCTACCAAGTTACAATCCTTTCAGGAAGACATACAATCCAGATTTGCCTTCATTTCTAAATTCACGGGATCCCATGTGGGAAAGTACAAATGTCACTCGATGGGTTTGTAAAACAAATCGTTTGTTTGACAAGTTCGGACAATTTTGCAAAAATTACTTATCGTTCGGAATAAAATCCAGTTTGGGTCAATCGAACTGTACGTGGATAAAAAATCTAAGTCAGAATCGTACGGTAATTTCGATGGATTTGAAAATTTATGTTGCTCCCAGCTCAGACTGTTGGTTACCTTGGATTTCGTGTCTGCGATCGTGACGTTTAGATCGTAAACGTTTCATCACCAGTCAAAGTGATATCGTCAATGTAAGTGTCTGAATCGTCATGTGATTCAAACTCAAATTCATTTTCCACTTAACTTCATATCGCAATCGAATACGATTTTGTAGAGAAACTAATGAAGGAGTGCACAGTGTGAGGAAGGCTGAACAACAGACTACCCGGGTACTACCCGGGTACTACTCGGGAAAGCGACAAAATTCGAGAGAAAAAAAAACAGTTATTCAAACAAGATTATTTGCATTTTTCGGGCATTGATGCTAATCTAGTTAGAATTATTGGAAAAAGAGCGTGACGGACTAAATTCCCAAAAAGTCTGTTGAGTTTAGCAAATAGGCATGTCTGAGAAGTGAATCATTGGTACGCATTTGTTATAGAAGTCCGTTTTTACGAGCGCCCGTCAGTTGCTGTCCTAAATCAGTGGCTATATGAGGTAGCCTTGTAGGCCCATCAGTCACTGGGAATCAGTCCGGGTATTCCAGTGGCCAAGAGTGACCTTTCGTGCTTGGGTTTTGGCGGATTTATGTCCAAATTCGGGTGCGCCAGAGACCCCATGCTACGGATTAGTAATAGGTACAAAACATATCTAAATGGTCTACCTAGTTTATTTTGCAATCTACTGGATGATCTTGGCTGGTCACAATATCAAACGAACAAATAATTGCACCAAAACCAATCGTTTCTGAATGTACACAGAACGATTTTAGATGCAAATATTTGCGGGTTCCGTTCTGGCTAAGACGCAGCATTTTAGACATACGGGATGCAGTCTAACAACTTGAATCTTGATTGTAGCTAACCACGTACGCAATTAGTATCATTGTCTATTTTTAAGTTTGACAAATTGGTATCAACACAGTGCCCAATTTAACCTCGTGATAGATTTGGTAGAATTTGTTTATCTACATTGTTTGTCTAAAATACGACTGGACAGAACTTGGAACAAATCAGTCCGAAATAATCAATTTTCGAAACCTTGCAAGTTTTTTCAAATGATTCCCACTTTCAAATCGTTTATTTGTTCGAACCAGACGAATTTATGCATATTTCTTCAAGTCCCTTATTTATATAGGGTCGTGGCGTTTGGACGTGAACGTCGCGGGTTCGAATCCTCCCACGGCCGGTCAACTTCCCCACTTGGCAGCCTTCTGCAGGCCGCGGCCCCCTTCGTGAAAAATGATGTGCACTTTTATTTCATTAAAAAAAGAATGTAAAAACGATTAAAAAAAGATTATCGCTTGACTAGGTCAATCGGGCATTTTCGTGAACGTGCATACATTTTACCAAACCGCAATCGTACCACCCAATTGAAGTAAACTTCACGTCATTAGTTTACTCAAATAAAAGACGATCGAGGAGAGGATTATTGATGAAAATGCCCATATTTTGCTTTTCCCTGGCAGAACTCGTTTTCTGTCAGAAATAACATCTGGTGTGTTCAAACCGTTTTTAGATGAACGGTAAACGAGTAGGGTTGTAGCTCAACGACAAATTGTTTTCCAGTGCGTGAGTAGGGGACAAGGATGACTTCAACCGTGAGTAAGACATGAAAGTTTTCATTCTGTACCCATTACAAATCACATAAAAGTATACAAATCTAAAATGCACGTTTGTAAGTTCAAGTCAAACTTATTAGTTTAGACACAACCAAAACTGAGTTGCGCCACTAGTTGTCTACCGCGTAATAGTAAATGGCACCGTCAATGAATGGCTTGACGTCGACTGGTTTGTTTGAATTTACGGAACTGATACAGGAATTGACAGGAGCGTGATTTGAATTTGAGTACGTGAAGACTGTTTTTCCCCGGGGACATAGTACAAGACAAAGAAACTTGACTGACATTCTGAGTAGGGTGCAATGAACTTGAAACATTCCGCTATTCAGTGATCTTGCCGTTTCAACAATCACTCCTTCTGGGTGGCGTTTGCGTGTACGTCTAAGCACACATACGGTCATGCAGCTAAGATTTGGTCCCCAGGGAACGCCTGAAACGGTCCACACACAAAACAACAGGAAAGAATGAGGAAACGGGTTTTTCAATCCCAAAACTGTCATTTAGCTGATTTTAAACGGATTTTTTCAGCCTAGCCACGTAATATGCCTTATCGCTAAAACCTAATACGACTGTCTCCCAATTTCATTTTGGGGCATCCTATTGTTTGTCCACTGTTCCGTCAGTAGGCAGAGTAAAACGGTCTGTACTTATGAACAATCATTGGTTAGAAAAAGAAAATTTGTTCCCCATTTTACTCCGTTTTCACCGGCAATCTTCCACCAATCACGTTCACAACGAATTTCATGTTCTTATTTCATACGATTTTTTTCCAGCATTAGTTGCCCACTCGACTAAACTTTGTCGATTATTTTTCAAATGTATCTGAACTTTTTCTGGAAGTGAATTTTTTTTAGTTTCACCCCACCCGAATTCCTCCTCCAAGATTATTATGATTTGATGAAGCTATTGCGTGCAAAATTTAATTGAGAATTATTCTTTTTCATTCATTCATTTATTCTATAAATATATATGTGTGCTCAGGCTTATAGGTTGAAAATTATAACAATCACGCAATGTGTTGTCAAAGCTTACTGGAACAACCGGCAAGTCACATGGCATGTCACGTGCCATCTTGCCGAACCTGTACTTCATCAGCACTGTCCCTCTTGAATATAGGAATGGGGAGACGAGTATACGGCAAAATTCTGGATCATTGGTTAACCAGGGAGATTTGTGATTAATACAAGTACAATTTAAACATCAACTCGATGAAGATCAACTGAACCAGTAAAGGAATGGGATTTAGGGATCTAATGTTTCCGCAAAACTTGGAATGGAATCATTAATTCGGTGTGAGATAACTTCGACATCAGTAATCGCCACCCATACTGCCTGAATGGTTGCTTTATTTTGAGAACATGTTGCATTCCAATGAATGATGACCGCCAGTGACCACGTGCGCCGAAAGTCAGACATTTGCGTAGACCTACACAGCCGAAAATCACACTCGCCTTGATTAAGTTAGTGGTAGAAGGATGGATTTGTTTAGGAAAACCTCGGGTTTGTAACAAAAAGAAATGTGAACGCAAAAGTGATGATTCAAATGTCCACTCCCAAATAATGATTAACATAAGCTGCTAGGACCGTCAAAAAAGTGTCAAACGATCAGCCGAATTACGACAAACAATCCTGGATGCAAAGTGAGATAAATTACCTTTATGCCAAGTAGAGATACCCAGGGGAATTTCGAATGAGTTAAGATGTGGCTAACACCTGACCAAAGACACCATTTGACGTTGGAGGAGTCGGTTATGCTACAAACGCTCGAAGAAATACTGATGAATATCTCTCGCTAACCGCCGGCCGTGAGGCAGGTAAGATCGTGGCATTTGGATTTAATGGTCGTTAGTTCGAGTCCTCCCACCGCTGATCCAACTTCCTCTATTTGGGAACTCTCTAATGGCAGAAGCCCCATTCTTGAAAATGGAGTACATTGCTACTTCATAAAAAAA
>LUCM01003319.1:97313-196101 GCA_008360955.1 Fasciolopsis buskii
AGCTCGTCTACCATACCGTGCCCTATTTTGTGTTCCTCCTAAGGAATGGAAGAAGCCATATGGAGGCCAACAGATGACGTGGCAACGTGGAATGAGAAAATGTACAGCCAACTTAGGTAAAGTAGGTGTCTCACGCCTTCGTGGTTGGGGTCCGAAAGACTCATCGACTTGCTGGCTGGAGACCTTGAGAGATATGGCAGTGAACTGTGAACAGTGGCGATCGTGTTGTCATTTTCTATCGAATCAGGAAGATTGAAAGAATGCGTTTGTACAGTTCGGCTGTGTTCCGTGTGTTGGCTGCAGCAGCATCTTATCTTTTCCCGCCTGTGTAGGTCCACTCCTTGTTCCTTTTGGATATTCACTCTTTTTATAGAAACGTGTAACTCTAGGGAACTGCAGCGGTCAGTGAGGCTTGCCTTGCTGTTTAACGCTGAACGATGATGATGATGATGATGATGATGATGATGATGATGATGATGATGATGATGATGAGGATACCACATCCACTGGTAAACTATTCGATCGGATTTTTACTTACTTTCTATTTGGCATGTGGAAGAATAGTGAAAGAAATTCTTCATGTAAAGAATGCCTAACTGCTCCCGAAATCACTTCACTGTTCGTAATGACAAGCTTCTCAAAATGTCGCTAGGAAACCTAGGAGTGAGTTCCTTATCCACTGTGAAAAAGTACGTCGCATATCACGCGTGATCTTGAAACTCAATGAAATAGGCAAAAGCACGTTGAGAGAGAAGATGTAAACATCGTTTTCAGTTGGTTGTGATATCATTTTGGATAACAAATCAGTTTCATCTGGCTCCGTTAATTTGTAAAGTTCGTAGTCTTGCTCAGCTTGTGAGCAAATCAAAGTGATTCTCACATTTCACAATGAGTGAACTAGCCCACTACGGTCTAATTTGTGCATTCGAGTGAAAATCATTGAAGCAAGAATGGAGGCTTTCTCCTCCTAACAAAACGTTTTCAGTTTCTCAGTTCCAGAAGGAGGACTGATTACTGCGAGCATTCAAATGGGCTTGCAAACAACGGACGAAGCAATGAAAAACTTGAAGTTCTAAGGTGTAAAACAAACTCATCCATCCATACTATGGGGAATAATGTCCGTCAAAAGAAAGGTTGGGTCTAGGTGAATGCTAGTCACAAGCATTTTCGCCGTTCTGTTGCACATGGAAGCCCCGTACACAAGGAAAAAACGAATTCCAAGCAAACTGTAGGTGCTCAACGATGAAGGATAAAACAGAACATGCTGCTGTTTAGGTAAACAAAGGCCACATGCAAACCCTCATCTAATGATGACACGATCAAAGGGTTTTGTGCTTGGCCCTTTTAAAATGATGGGCAAAACGAGTTATTTTCTTAAGTGACTTCTTCAATGAATATATATGAGGATTGGTTGTGTGAGATTAGTTGATTCATGAGGTTTTCATCAAGCGACATCCTTGTCCAAATTCACAATTTGGACACCGGTCCGATCATCACTGACGGGATGAGTGCCAAATATCGGAAAAAAGAGAAATGTTTTTTCTGCCACTTACGTTGCTATTGGTAGTTAAAGTCTGATAGAATTCCCCATATTTTCCCTGGTCTGCCCTAAGCTCAACTCAACTGTTTCCAACACAGGCAGCATTCCGATGTCCCAGTAGAAGTAATCCCTAATGTTAGCATGCCACAAAAGCAATCGGACCAAACCAAACACGCACACATTTGTTTCTTTTACGATGCTACTGCTTCAGTCCAGCTTCGTTGCGGTAAAATACCAACGAATCACCGCAGTGACACATTCTATCTAATCCAGGTGTATGCGCTGGCTAGAATGAAGACGGAGGATGGTGGACTGAAATCAAAAGTTCAGTTGCGCACGGACACAGTGTGGGAATTCAGTTTGCTTTCGGATGTTGCAGCTGTATTTCGATCAGGTAAGCACCGACACAGTCAGAGCAGAAGCGAGATTCACAAACCACTGACGTCAGGACGCATGGACGGTGCGCAACCGCTGAGTCACTGGTCCGTAATCGCTTGCGGTATCACGTGATGACATGCTGTCCATCAAGCTGAAGCGACAGCCGACAGAGGAAAGAGGTTAAACTGCAGATGGACACATTAGGCTGAAACACCACGTGGACACTTGAATCAAGCCTAGCAAATGGATATGAGCCATAGAAGTAGCTGTTCCGCTATGAGGATTCGGGCGCAGATTTACGTGTTATAAAGAAAGAAAACGAATGCATCCAATTTGGAAAACCGCCAAGCATAAAAGCCTCAAATGACCACATCTATCGAATTGGTTTCCGGGTCCATGCTCGTAGCGGAATTGACGGACGTAAACACATTCTACTGACAGAACAAGACGGTTACCTCAGGTGTACGTGTTTGTCTAGCCTAGAAAACTGCCCCCATTGAATGAATATCGATCCGAAGTCGTTTTTTCAGATCATAAAATCAACATGGCCGAGGACAGAAAGAACTTCCGTCAACCAAACGGGGTTCGCGACAAAGCTACATAACATTTGACATAGGGCAGTACTCGAACTTTCTCCCGGTAAATAGGCCCTTCACATTTGATGGTCAATCCTATCCGGGTACCAAGTTCCTACTCAAGCAATCAGAATAATCAAAAAGCGCATTAAGCAACAGCGGTGCACAGGAAGTACGAATTGATTTTAAATATCCGACAGACACTGTCCAAAACGACCGCAATCAGCATCTATACATGTATACATTTACATGTATACATGTATATATATTTATGTATGTATACATATATGATGTGAAGAGTGTGTACATGTTACATTCGTAAATGGAATCGCCATGTCATATGTATTAAACAGACAGCCTCATTAGCAGCAAAATTGCTCGACCGAAATTGCTTAGTGACTGGGTGCACCTGGTGAGGTGTCTTAAACTATTGATTGGGACCAGCTCGATGACTTTAGTCAATCAAATGCCCAAGTATCATGAATCGAGTTGTCCAAATCCGCCTCGACTGAACGGACCAGGTTACTACTTCCCGACATAGACTCGTACTTGCAAAATGCACCCGTTTATTTATTTATTTTCGTTTTTCATCTTAGATACAATTGACAGATTAAAGAAATAACTTGTGGCTTTCTAATTACACCATCGTAGTCTCAGCGATACTAGGCTTTGATTGTTAACCATGAAACGATTTACATAACAGTCAATTAAATGAATCGTGAAAAGTATTTCGTATTTCCGCTACGGAGTACACTCGACTTGATGTCGGCGAATTCTTTAACCGTCCTTCAAAAAATAAAACTTGGACGATGAATATTCGACTTGGTCACCACTCGCATTATCACCCCACTACCCAGCTTTTGTGGTTTGTGAACCCGGTTGCACCAGTTTGGGATAATTTTGTTTCTGGATCGATTTCCCCGGGGCAGTTTCACGGGAATTAGAAGCTGACCGCAAACCTTCCCGTTCTTCTCTTGAATGATGGTGCAAACTGATTAGCCATTTATCGCGCAGTTAATGCGTTCGTTGAGAGTATTACGTCGACCGAGATTAATGTCCATCTGCGGTAGGTTAACTGATTGTTAAGGGCATTTGTAAAACTGATCGATGGTGTTTAAGTGGCTGGAATTGTTCGGTTTCAAATCTACAGACCGTGCGTCAATTATCGAAATACATTCATCCGACTATGATTCTGTCGTTAGGAAAGGACGCAGCATAACTGTTGCAATATTGTGCTGTAGATATTTTGGTTTTGGACTTTATTGTGTGACATTATATCACCTTGTATTGTGTGGAAGTCTGCACATACTAATGTTACGTTTCATTCGGTTGCATTGATGAATGAAATACTGCCCGAGTCAGCCTATAAATGTGAGGAAGATGTATACCACGAAGGTAAGCTCTTCACGTTTACCACTTGTGTGTGCCCAGTGTAAGCCATTCATTAAACCTAACGGCCGCAGACACTTTGAGGGCAATTTTATTAGTTTTCTAACTCCTACGTTTGCTCGAATACCTGTTGTTTATTTTAGTTGGAATATTTTACTGTTGTCGACGATAAATAGGCAACAGCTCATTGTTAATCAATGTTGACCTCACCAAAATCCTGACCAATGCATGTACGAGGTGTCACTTAACACTAACCCTTACAGACTACCCAGCCTTGTTCCTGTAAGTCAGTCGGGTTCACATTTATAAAAAGGATAAAGTTAGACGATGGGTACATTGTCTGATCAATAGTTTGTTGCGAATTTCCCTTTTAGTTTGGTCAAATGATAAGAGCAAGTACCATTGGGAATCATCAAATGTGGCGTGCTCTCACTGGAAATCCGTTCACGAGGAAATCTACCTCCGTGATGTTCCCTTTGGAGTTCTGTTCCACACACCCCCCTATTGGTTCGCCGATGCGAGAAATTAGACGTTTGGCCATGACGTTTGGTTGTACATCAATAGGGTCAGGCGAACGTATGATCAAGAATTTCGATTCTTTAATATCCGGAAAGAGGAAACTCTGAGAAAGATGTCTGGTAGGTAGCAGTTGTATATATGAACATTCACAACAAGAAATCCAAAGTTGATGAACTCCGGCACCTACGTGCGATGAACTTGGGCGAATGTTGAATTTTTTACTGAGGATTAAGCTGACTAGAATTTGCCCTTTTTCCAGAAAAATAAACATTCCGTGGAGATATTTTCAATCACTAAAATGTGCCGTTTTGGAACGGGGCTAAAGAAAAGAGTAACAAATGAGACAGTAACGGATCAAATCAACCTCACCTGATAGCTGATTCGTGCCTAACAGTTTTCGTGTTATTTCCCGATGCTCGTAAGCGCTACTGGTTGCGAGAATGACGTACGATTGTTGCGAAGATGCCATTGAACAAAGCAAATGATTAAGTGACTTGAATGATCGATCTTTCGGTAAAGCATGCATGCAAAGAAATGCCGGTGTCATGACAACATGCTGAATATTGGTATTGTGCAAACTACCCGTCACGGCATACACAAGATACGTGGTCTAGACACGTGAAAGTAAGAATATGGGAGAGGTATCATGACGCAACCTATTTGGACAAGCAAACGAGTGTGACGTTTGTGGGCAATAAGGCAACCCTAGGTTAAATCAGTAGTCACCATGCGGCCGGATAGGACATCCACAATCGATTAATGGAATAAGCAGAAAAAAAGTGTTTTCAATGATCCGTAGTGACAACCGCCCAAGGAAAAAATACAACTCATCCATTCGAGTGCAAGTACATTCTACGTGTTTAGCTGCGATCAATACACCATGGGTAGATTTAAGAATGTCATTACACATATTGATTAACTTTTAACGAAACTGACTGGTTGATCGAACTTTGATGAGGATCATTTTTTCACAGAGCAGCAAAAAGCCAATTAAATGATAAACTGAATAGCTGGCTAGTCATTGGTAAGATTATTTGATTTGATTTTCAAGTAAAGAAAATATCTAAAAAATTCTCAGGCAATAAAATTAATGCATCGTGTTCTAAGAAAACCCCGGTCATTTTTTTCTACTTGTCTAGCGTGTTTGGAATGCATGTAGAATAAAATAAACGACATGATTTTGCTCAAACCAGACAAGGGACGTGGCGGATTTTTTTGTTTGAAAGCATAAACTAGATTGACAGACACGAATGCGTCTCAATACTAACCGAGTTGTGAGTAGTTTCCGGTGATTTGTTATACTCGCTACCGTTTCCACACCGTTTTATGCAGGTGACACATCCATTTTGTGTGTTCGTAAGTCCGAAAGATTTGGCTCATTTGATCCAGTTGAATAGAACGGATGCAAGAAGAAAAGGGAACTTTTTCAATCTACTATCTGTTTTCCATTCTGCCAACAAATAATTTAGTAGTTTCGTTGAAATAAGACAACGAAATGTCAATCACTAAGTGATTCAGATCCCGCGAAAGATTTTAACTAATAATTACTACATCATTGTGACGTTTTCAACTGGTACGCCATGTGACCAACAGACTTTAAGCCAAGAAACCTCAATTGAAAATTCATTCAACTAAGAGTTGCGATCTGAAATTCATTCTCGTTCACGTCAACACATATCTCGTTTGTCACAATATGGTACTAAATACGGCTTTTCAAATGAAATTTTCCACTAGAACAATGAACAGTCATTGAAAGATAAAACACATCATCTGAACGGAAAGTCAAATTTTCGTACTAAGGAAGAAAAATACAGGCTAAACACTTTGAAAACGGGTAAAATCATTGAAAAATCTGGCCTAATTGACCTGAATAGGCAAGTCCGGTTTGAGTAAAATGGTTGACAAAAATGAACAGCTTGAGAACTCGGCTTCAACATTATTTACTTATTCAAGAAATTATTTTTCCAGTCTGAAGCTAAGCAGTCCGTGTGCGAGAAGGTTATACTCAGGCGTAGAAGGCATCTACCACAAGGGTCAATAAAAAATTGGAGCCACGGCACACTAACTACATCGATCATCAAAAACCGTGCGAAAATCGAGGCATGCAAAGATCCGTCTTCGGAGCGTTTCCTATCTATATCATTCCAATAACCCAGTAAATAGTGTAAATATTAGATACATCCAGTTTCATTGAGAAATTTCACCAATGCATGAATGCGCATGATCACAGGTTGTTTCCCATCCGTGTGTAAGCGTTCGCATACGAGATGATTCTGATTACTCGATTGTACTAAAGGTATTGAGAAATCCCCGCAGCATATTGCGGTTCGCAGAAGCATTTGCTATTTGCTATCCTAAGCCTGATTTGTGTATGCAGTTGAAATTTGCGACAATTTTCGACTATCGAAGGTAAAGAGTTTAGTGATAGGATGACTGCTCACTATCTCCCTTCTTCTTCTCCACGTCTGCTCAACTCGCGTGATTCCGGCGGCCTCTCGTCTTCCTATCGTTTTTCCAATCTGTGTCTTTCGATGTCCACGGTTGTGTCGTTTGTTCTGAATCCACCGTCGCTCGAATGTTTGTAAACAGTTGCGAATCCGACTTGAAATAGTTGGATTTAATAGACCCTGTCATCATATTCATTCTTACGTTTATGCGGATGTCTATTTGATGACAAACGAGACCTTGAATTCGGTTAACATCATTCCTGTCTCTATCATTCGCAAAAATGAATGAGTTCGATCACATGCATTTGCTTCCAACTCCCATTTGAATCGAATGTTGAAACTGTAAACTACTTACAACTGGTTACGAAAATAAACTCTCGATTTTACAAATATCAATAATAATAGAATTGTGAAGATATGCACGCATCCACTCTCACTCTTGGTTCAGACTCGTTTTCGAACCCGGTTTCCGTTTGATTTGCTTACGCGAATTTTCTGAATTACTATCGCTTCAATTCGCTTTTAGTTTCATCGGTGTTCCACTTTCCCCGTTGAGGATAAACATGAAATAATCCATCAGTTCTCATGAGGGCAAGTTTGACTACCGTGTTTTGCTTTTTCTAACGAATCCGAACCAGAGACGACTAGCGAATGCCATTTCCTCAGAATACTAAGCCAGGTAGATGTGAGCACTGGAAAATTCTAAGATATGTTTTCAGGTTTGAATTGCCGGATAATTTCAAGTCGTTTTCAAACAGACAACAAAACAATAACGACACAAGTGTCGAACAAGTCGTTGTTCATTGTCGTATATTCATGGCCCATATATAACAAAGTATGGTGGAGATGATTCAGGAAATTGTCGGTTCGCGTCACACATTTCACAACTCGAAGAATGTGTGTATGTGTAATTGATCAATTTGTCACATGATCAGGTTGTAAACCACTTGTCGGAAAATGACAAGTGGGCCAGGGAAGTTTAAGAGTCTGGACAAATTGTTTCTGAGCCCACAGAGGGGAGTCAAACAAACAGGCAGATACGCCTTCGGCTGTGTTCAAGATGCGACACTTGACAGTTCTTGATTGTCTGCTCCTAACTTTGTGGATGGTGCGAAATGCACTTGTCACGTTCACTGAATGATTTGGCTCAACCAAGCCGGGAGGTATTCACGAACGGGATCGGAAAACGCCTGGTCGTGCGACCAGTATACCTGGTCCCTTGA
Source organism: Fasciolopsis buskii (assembly GCA_008360955.1). Lineage (NCBI taxonomy): Eukaryota > Metazoa > Platyhelminthes > Trematoda > Plagiorchiida > Fasciolidae > Fasciolopsis > Fasciolopsis buskii. The sequence goes on from LUCM01003319.1 coordinate 105,385, forward strand.
ACCATCTCCAGACCATATTTATTGTTATGTATTGGCATGAGTACGACAAACTGGAAACGAGCTTGTTCGCCACGTTGTGTTGTTCTCAATGTGTTCTGTCGGATTTTTTTAACGTTTAAAACAATACGAGTGGAATCACTGACTCCACTATCGTTAAATTTAGTCTGTTCAGGTTCAGATGCGGTAGTTTGGAAAGGAAAAACAAAACGATTCTTCATCATGATCAACCAAACATAAACTCTGTCCATTGAGAGAGTTCCAGTTAGCGAATATGTTTCACACACACAATGTGTTCCACGATTAGGCACTCCATTAGCGACTTCTGAACTTGTATCTAATTAAATGAGTGAATGAGAATTAATAATACGAATATCTAAAGGAACATTTAAAATTACCATGCCTAACGGAACTTGCCAACGCCACTGACGGCACAAGAACATCAATCGACCGGATTTCCAACTGTTGACAGTTCTAAGTAATAAAAAAATAGTATATTCTCATTTCCAAATTATTTAGACTGCTTTCAGTTTCCTGTACCCGTCCGGGGGACGTTTTTCGTTCTCGAACGATTTTCTGTTTAGCAGATTTATTTATTCCATGCAAAACCAACGCTGACTAGTTCGACTAGCCGATTGTTGGTTTGTGGACAGTTCTGCTCAAATTTTGCCATTCCGCCATCAGTTTATCAGTTCTATTCAGCTCTAGGAAAAACAAAACTGGAACAGTCCAAGGTTGTTTTATGTCTTAGCAAATCATGGAGGACCACGGTTTAGGCATTTACCACCCAAAACGGTCAGCGGGTCTGAGAATCGAACGTCTGACAGTTCAGGAGGATAATAGACGCCTGTCCCATCGAACTCGAGGTGAGTTCGCACTTCATTGTAACTGAGCCGCAGGACAACGTTGTTTGCAATCGGTCGTTTTCGTATAAGCCCATCCTGTACGTTTGTGCAGCGCCCTTCAAATTTACTCTCTCTCTTACAAACTGTTCACAAGAACCGTGAAAATTTTCACACCTAACAAAAATAGTGTTCAATCAACTTTATTAGGTTTTAGTCAAAACGTTCCACCCAATAAAACCTATTCAACAAATTAAAGGACATGAATTTCGTTAATTTGTGCCTATCAACATTTTGCATCGACGAATTGTGCACCGGGAAGCAAAATCAGCCCAAAATATTCACATTTCGCAACATCTCGACGATTAGACAAGTGTAGTGTACAAAGTCCTGTAGAATCTAGTCGGTGAACAAACACTCAGATGAACTATATCTAACCATTCATTGCTTCATACAGTTTTTTCATTGATTTACTCGAGACGATTTGCTTCTGCTTGCGTTGAAATATACCTGTGAGGTAGGTCACTCTTTCCAAATTAGGTTACAATGGGTAATGCCTCGAGTGAAGATGATAGACCTACAGAAGCGCACAAAATGAGAGCTAAATGTTATCGGCTTTAATCAAAATGCCAGCCTACTAGGTGAACCAGCAACAATGATGTACCGTGTGACATGATATGTTTCTTGAAAATGTACATGTATCAAAAACAATCACTCTACTAGAGATCACTTTAAGAAAGCATTTACCTTCCGGTACTATTGTTTGTAACAAATCTATCGTTTGGTACCGCATACGAATTTTGGTTAGAATTGAAAAATCTCGAAAACAGTCAGTTCAGATTTCCATACTTGAACATATTTCTTTGTATTTGCTTTTTCGATTCTAAGTTGACACCATTAGCTTTTCATCTTGCGTTTCTGAGTGAAATGAAAGTTGTTTAGTTAAACAAGTATGACAGACATTGCAACACAATAAAAAAACGCTACAATACAATACAGTAAGTGCACGTGAAACATTACTATTTGTTTTTTTTCATTTCATCAGGACACTTGATTATTCACCCGTCCTTTTCGCGATTTCGGATTTAGACTGAATGTTCATCCTTTCTGATTGATAGAATCACTTTTCTTCTAAATAAGCTTGGAAAGTGAGCACAAAAACATGCACGTGGGCTGCTTAATTCAGGAACGACATAACTGACAAACCTGGAATGCGAAATCCAATAAGGAAAATATTTTTCGCTTCATCTGATCATACAATTAGGAAGTAGAATTTCTGTCGTTGGCCTTGGGTATCGGCATTAAAACGATCATGCAGCTGGACCCGAATCCGAGACCGTTCGCAATCAAAACATGTATTCAACTTCCAGATCACTGATTTGTCTTGTCAACAACAACAAATGCTCGCCATATCAACCTCCCCTTTTTTCCATCTTCTGGCTTATGATTTCCACTAAAGTAATGAACTTAATGTTTCCGCTTCAATTCACTCTTAATGAACCTATTGGTTTAACGACCCAACATTCATATCTTCTTACTCCTCGACCATATTCTGACTTCGCTTTACCCACTGACCTTCGTCACCATGTTGGGCAATCGGATATTTCATTCTTTCCCGTTCCTATCTAATCAGTGATCATCAGACCGTATCGGAACATCAAGTTTCGTTTTATGTTACCGCGTGACGGAATGGTTTCACTTGGTTTGCATTAATATTCTTTTCGTTAAGATTCGGAATGATGTTTGTTCAAACGTATTCAGCTGATTGATAGCTTTGGATCAGTGCATCATTCCCTTAGTCCACCTTTTGGTTAACCATAAGCAATTTGGTACAGTCACTTCTGTATTGATTGATTATAAATTTACCATCTCTGTGGCATTTCTTGTTGTTTTATTTGAGCAGAAAATAGCCAAGGAATTCGTGCCACGTCGCCTCTGTATAATCAGCGATACTTTGTTAATATGAATGTGCATTTTCTTAAGCACGCTGACCATGAGTATTGTCGAAGGGGTAAAATGATTATCCGATGTAGACTCACGCTTCTAGCAGGCCAGAAACCGTGACCTGAACATACGATTTTCCTAGATTAGACGTGTCGATGATCCGACGGATAGAAAATCATCGATTGCTGTTAGAACAAGTAAAAGTTCCATAATTCGGACAGCTTAACTTCAAGGTATAGATCGTTGAAACCAGTCAAACCCCAGGAGTAATCAGGGCTGATTTCACACGATGAATTCCCTAGTAGATGGTTCGTGGAGATTCAATAGCTTGCTTGCATATACAGCATCGTACGCCCAAAATAACGCAAAAAACACCAATTTCATAACTGTTTGATTAGACCACCTTTGGAACGGTTTGGATAAGCTAACACCGTTAAACAGTTCACTATGCTGATTTGCACTATAGACGAAGTATTAGCAGAATCTCTGAATGATATTACAAATCGGTTTGAGTTCCTGCAACTGATACACCCGAAAAAATGTTACGGTGATCTTACTGATCACGTTCCACGTTTAGAATTGTTTAGAAACATGAAAATGAAGATTGCGTACATATATATATATATATATTGGCAGGAACCGTGTATGGTTAGTTCACAAAAAGACAATGGTCTGAAATGGTCAAATGTGTTCGACGTAACCCGGCCAATCAACGCTCTCATGTTGTGCACAGAATGACAACTTTGAGGGACACAAATAAGTTAGCTCTGATCTGACAGCCGGCCGATCTGCAATGATAACATGAAATTTGATCCGTGGTATTCGAAACTATACGCTTCATAACGAGAACGTGGTGCTCTACAACATAATGATATGAAAGTCCACCATGTTCGATTATGTCGGACGACCATGGAACAGCCGTACAATTTATTTATAGTTTCTTATTCGTGAGTTGAGTTTGGATATGGTATAATGAATCTTCCGAGAAGTCCAAATTATTCCACAGAGTCAAAATCGACCCTAACCCCTCGTTTTCCACGTCACGTTCTTATTTAAAAGATACTCAAAACGGGAGATATATAGTTTGAGCATTTTTTTCTACTGCTGAACGGGAAATAAATTGAGTAAGTACAAATAAAATTAGAAGTATGATCAGTTTTTCTAGTCGGAAATTCTAAGATATATTAGCATCGCACTTTCTAGACTAGAATGCTCTTCTTGCCAACGAAGCAAAGCTGTAAAAATCCTTTGATTCTTTGTTCATATTTGGCGCTAATTTTAGAGTGGAGAAACAACTCACAAAAAGGAATTCAGTAGACGTGAAAAAGAACTTTGAATTCGCGCACAACGCCGAATTATCGACTGGCATACCTTATCGTCTGAAGTTGGATTGCTCGTTGTTAGTTCAGTCAATTCCCTATCCGACGGGAGTAGTCAGTCGATGAACTTATAAAAAGTAAACGGAATCACACTTGTTAGTGTATCAAACGGAATAAATAGGAGGGTAAAATTTTAAATTAGACAACTTTTGTATCATGTAAACATCCAACTGTATACAGTAAAATGTAAATGAATAGGATTGTTTTGGATTTCAGCCGAAAGGTAACAGTGCCTTATTTAAACAAGAAAACAATCGATCAGTCGACTCATGGTGCATGCATTTGTGCTGGTCTTTTTGATTATCGCTAAACCGGAATGAGACGGAATACGGCCAGCAAAACAGACACCTCGTTGATAAGATGAAAGAAGAATCGTCGACCGCATTCACAAAATAGCATCTTAAAACAACATGCACCGGCGGTATGCAAACGAATGAGGTCGTCACGTTTGGACGTGCGGGTCGCGGATTCGAACCCTATTGCCACCGATCAATTTTCCCAATTAGCGGCCCTCTGGTGACCACGGCCCCCTTCCTGAAAACTGATGTGCGTCGTTGTTTCGTTTATAAAGAAAGTGAAAGATAAAAAAATAGTGTGCACAATGCAATGAGTACAACCATCGGAAGTCATTATTTTTCCAAGACGGAATTAAGTGCTAACTTACCCAAAGCAAGCAGAGTTGTACTTTGAAAACTCATGTTTACGTAAGACATACTGAGCCAAACACTTGACTAAATCATTTTTTGTTAGTATTAGGAAATTGAATGTTTTCAGGAAATAATTCACCATATAACATCATCACCCAAGTCGTTATCTCCTACTACTAACAGAGACCAAGTAATCAAGCTCTGTAGGTTATGTCGAAAGCCTTCGTCGTACTTAGGCTACATAAACAGAAGCGATCTATGAGTAGGGTCGATTGGTGTGAGCAAGCGGACAGTAACCGTGCAAATCAGTCACGGATAGGTGCAAAATCATGTGCTGAAGTTCAACAAACCGTTCAGAGCCTACCCGATAGCGTAATGAATAAGGCGTTCCACTCAGAATCGTTCGTTTGGCCCCGGGTTCGCGTCCCAGTTCGGGCGCCGTCCATATGCACTGCTGATGATTCCTAACACGGATGAAACAGCTGTACAGTGCTCCCATAGTTTCTTAACAATGAGTTCAGCGAGGATATCACATGGTGAATTATTTCATGCAAATCTTTATTGATAAGAATAGAAAAAAACAAAATCATGAACATTCCAAATCCGGGTTCTTCAGGCATTCCTGTCTCGAGTTTGCAGTCCTCTCGCACTTTCCACACACGTGATGTTGACATACGTGCCGGTAAGATAAAGCTAACCATAGCAATTGCATTTAATTCCAAATTGAATACATTTTTTACACCAATTTTTTCATTGGCTAGTTTGTTTTGTATGCAGTCCATGGCAATCCATCACTGAAAAGTCAATGTCTTTCAAACAAGAACATTTACACGAGTTGAACGAACCGAGATACGTTGGAAAGCACTGAACGAACAATACTTCATTCCACTTAAAATTCCCAGTTTATTCTCTCGATTGCTAGATAATATCAGCAATAGACAAATTTGTTACACTTCTATCTAGGAGACACTAGATACAAACCAGACGAAAAAACAATTATTACTCGATTTTGTTGCAGACTACATTAATTAGGGAGTAGAAAAATGGTCATTACTACATCCTTCTCATGTATCATTGTACTGGACAGGTATAATTCGTATGCTTTCTTCTTTTTGTGTCCAGGCAAACAGTTCCATTCCGTTCTAATCTGTGTTAGCAAAAAAGGAACTAATATTCAGCCCCGTTCTCATTTGCTGGCCAAGAATGTACCGAAAACCGGCAATAGGCTAACAAGAAACTCGTTCGCTTTGCTTCAATTTCATATTCCAATTAGTCGGTTTGAGCACGTTAGATAGTCGTGCATTAGAATCTGGTCACTTGTCTCAGTCAACACCATCGGTCCCTGGATAGGCCAAGTTGTCAGGATAAGGTGCGACAGTACCAGTCCGCAAGTGGTTTACGTTTTTCGTGTGTTTTGCAGAAAGTCAAAACTACATCATTGTTGCCTAGTCTCGATAAACCGCGGAGATATGATCACATTTGATTCATTACCCATATCGACTCCTTTTGGAATGTCTTTATCATCGTTAAGGACCCAGTAACGTAGGTGGAGTTCGTCCAAAATCAAACGAGAGATTCAATGCGTCATTCATTGTTCGTCTGACGCGTGGGAGGAGAGAAAACAAAGTTGTACAACACACAGCTTACGCTTACTTGTAAAAAGAACAGACGAAGTTTGAATCAATCATCCACGAGATGTTTTCCAAGTCCCCGGAATGGCACTGAAACAGAAACCTTCTGTATCTGTACGCAATGGGTTGATTAAAAATTTGAAGTAACTGAAGCGCAAACAAAAGCAACAAAGTTTAATTGTCCGCACTATATCCCAAGCTCTTTCCAGTTACTAGAGAATTTTGGTCTATTCTAGCTTCTCCGGAGTTCATTCATCGTAAGTACAGACCTCGTAATAAAGTTAGCCAACCATGGCTAATCTTTTTTAATCTTTTATCTTCCATCATCTAATTTCTTCATTAATAAAACAACAGGGTACACAGTTTTTCAGAAAGACGCTCGTGACCCACCAAACGGAGAAATAGACGGACGATGGGAGAATCCAAATCCGGCAACTTCGGGTTCAAATACCACAATGTCGACCGCCTTACTGACGCCAGTCAATACCATAGCCCTAATTCACAATGCGAATTCGCATTTCCAGCATCCGTCCCGTTAACTATTCAAAGTTAACCAAGTAGTATGATGATGGTGATAGGAAAACAATCAGCCTTGCCTACCTGTTGGAATTCAAATCCTTGAGATACAAATTCACAGTGATTCACTCGTTCGAAAATTCCGTCACGACAGAAGACTCCCAGAGATCTTTTGTGTCAGTGCCATATGCCTTCGCTGATTTTATTTGTTTGGAAAAGTACTGGAGTTCGTTAATAAATAACCTAAGAACGGTGTATGAAGCTGCTTAGACATTCGACGGCCCGGAATTCGGAGCATCTCTGATTACCTACGGGTGAAATCCGCTACAGTCCAGAGTAATTGGTGAAAGGAAGTCATGACTAGCACGAACTGTTGACGGCCCGCATATTTTAACTTAGGATTTGAACGGTGGATTCAAGATCTCCAGCCTAGGGTTCTACTGCCACGTGAACTTCTGTATGCGTGCAATCCACCAACTTCCGTTTCCGAACAAACTACGTAAAACTGGGCAAGCACTGTTCGGAGGTTTTCTAGTATTTGAACTTGGAATCTGCATACGGGATTCGATCAATCACGGCAAGGAACGGATACCAGCTACCAATTAGTACTGTTACACTTGACCCAAACTATGCGAATTAAGTCAACAACAAGGCCATAACAGACGGGGGGGAAAGTTCGGTTTATAATTACGGCTCATGAATTTATAAACAGTGTTGGAAATATTCCGATTGATGGCCTAGTTTCTGTCTAGCCTCCTTCGAGGGATTTTCGAATTTCACGATCATTTGCCGTCACGGTTCCCCCTGGCTGCTTGTCATCGCAGACCAGTGTGCGAAATGGACGTCATTACGCAGTCACAGTGCAATTTTCCTACTTTCAAATTTGGTTTACAGAGCTACTTATTTGCATACATGTAAACGGAAACAGGATGGAAAATGAAATTCAGAATCCCTTGGTCCGAATTAGTTCTAACCTCTGCGCACATACGGGTGAGCCCAATCATTCTCAGTAGAAATTTCATCTATCATCTGAATTCTTAAGTTCATTCATAAGAAACGAACATGCCATCATCTCGAGTAGGCCAGTTCCCTCTTCGTATGCAGGTCAAACTTGATTTCTGGTCCACTTAGTGTGAACATTGAAAAAATCATAGGCAAGTGCACGATATCCGCTCACAATTGACATTATTTTCGATTCTTCTGCAGAACTGGATAACACCCTGTTTTCGTAAGACAAGGGACAGGCTTTCCCCTCCATTTTGAAATCGTGTCAAATGGTTTAGAATTTCTACTCTACCGGTTTGTCCACGTCTCGTCTTTATAGATCTGAAATGTGATACAACTCACACTAATAAGTTTGTGCACCTGTATCAACACATACTGACACATTTGTGAGGGAACAGACAAGGCTGTCAGTTCTTGAATAATTTCGGCATCGATTCATATAACTGAGATAAGATTTGTCTGCATGCATCGGGATGTCGTTTGCAATTATTCTGAGGTAAAGGAAAACATCGTGTCATGTTCATTTTAAAAGAAGAAAAGCCAGGAAAGATAACTGCTTGAAATCGCACTCCGATCAGTCACGAATGTGTTTGATCAACGTGGATGAACATCTAGCATACCAATTTGGAGAAATAATGAATATATGAATGCCAGTCATTGGACTATGCAAAAACAACTGCGTTGGTCAGTGGTACTACCTAAGTGGAAGAAGTCTAACAAGAAGAAGACCGATAAGACCTCGACGGGAACATCAAACTGTAAGCTTCTAGGAAACCAGAGCGCGTGAACCAAATGTTAGGAGAGGGACAAAGTCGGTGACGGAAATAACAAAAGAACTCTCGTTATCAAAATATGACAAGAATTCTGTTATGAGATAATAAGGACGGGGACATGAAAAATCACATCACTACTAATCTCCAACCATTGTTTTGAAGAATGTTGTGATTTCCCATTCGTAATTTCAACCAGGCCACAACAACCATTCCTTTGATTAAATTTCTTACGGGTTTTCGTCATGTCCATTTTAACTCTTCCAAAATCGTCGATCGTTGAGCACGAAATTCGGCAAGCCAGACCTCACTCTGACTGATACGGAATATGAATCTCAAACAGAAGAGCCTCAGAGAGCCGTCAACAAGAAACGTGAAATAATTCTAAGCAAAATGTTTTTAACCTAATCAGTGTAAATGCATATTCGATAAACTCGGGAAAATCTCACCCTGATAACAAAAATGGCCGCATCGTAATAGAAACATTACGTCATTTTTTCACGCATTGTCTGGACTGAATTGACATATTGTAATTTGAAGTATATAACGGATAAACCTGTAATGGAAAATACTTTGGAATCGGTCGCAAAACGCATACGAAATTACGAGTGATTGGATTGAAAATCAGCCGAATTAATGGAGAACCTAACAAACGAAATAGAAAGAGGGACTCCAAGGCATAAACTTCTTCAGTTCGTATGAGTTCGAACTTCATGTCAGATCGATACCAGTTGGGTGACAAAAAGGATGAACCAGTTCGCAAAGCGATCAGAGAAGAGGTGTGATGCGAATTTCATTTATCTGTCCAAAAAACGGACGTGATGAGAATGATGTCCACAAATTTTGTTTTTTAAATGACCATCTGTTCGACACATTTTCTTACATCGGCTCTAATTCGGCCTGACAAATGAGACCAGTCCGAGAATAATCGCAGTTGCCGCACATGACATGACCACTCACTATCTTCGTTGACCCGTCCTAGACTAAAAAAGTAAACACTAAACGAGACAAGTGTTGACGCAACATGTTCAACCGTTTTTGGGTTAAGCAATGAACAGCTATACCGATCTATTTTTTAACCCATATTTGTGTATGACTAATTCAGACCCGTAAACCTAATCATAGTGAATTATAACCTAATGGCATAAGTACAGACTACTGGAAGCAAAATTGTTTATATAATTGCATTTTCTCAATCTACTGAACGATATGTTCCAAGCAAATTAACTGTGCCGGTGAATTTGCCATTGTTCGATCAAATAGCTTGTGTTCTACTGTCTATTCAAAGAACAGGGGCTAATGTTCTCGGGCAAAGCGAGTAGTACACGATTCACGTTGTCTTGTGGTTGAACGACATGCAGTACGCTATCATGAAAGGCTTTTTTAACATGATGCCTGGAGGACATTAATCGCATTGTTCATTTCCGTCTCCATGGCAAACTAAAGGTTGTACGACAGAACTGTTTGTAACCCTACAGGTTCCTTTGTGAGAATTACGAGATCCTAATTTCGTGACCATTTGGTCTGTCAAAATAAACACTAACGCTAGTTTTAACCGCTCTTGGGCACACAGATTGCAACATGGGGTTCTTTATCAGCCACAAGGATGTTGTGGCAGTCACATCTTGTATCATGAACCAAACCTCGTTGAATAGTCCTTATCTGCCTACAAGTTAATGCTTTGTCACTGTTTCTACTAATAAAATGTCATGTTGGGGTATTGTAGCTTACTTTATCAAGAAAATCATGATACGATGGGTGAAACTAAATGACGAAACGTTTGCTGCAACATGAAAGATGAAAGTATGACATGATTAAACTCGCTGAACACATTTAGAAAATTGTCTTTCTTCTCAGTCACTCGGTTTCCAGTTTTCTCCCACCCGACTATACACGAATGGTCTCAGTTTCGCTAGTCAGACTAGTTTCCCATACAATTATTATCTCAGCCAAATTATTTGGTTTCAATAACCAATACTAATTCTAAAGCACGATTTCGAAAAATACTTTTCTTTTGACTGACGATACCGTCTGGTCATACCAACAGATTCTTTCGTCAAATAGCATGGGCTTTCATCTAGAAGGCATAATATCTTTTCGTCTAGGGTTCATCGGTAACCGGATAATTCGGCATGCTTACTTTTCGCGGTAGACTGATTGGAAATGCTCCCAAGGGGTTCTACACCCTTCCTTGGTGATCGAATGTTATAGCCAAGCAGGAATTTTACTTCATTTTAAAATATCCGGCAGTGACCTAGCGGAAAAGCTCGTGGCCTTTGAATGTGAAGGTCACGGGTTCGAATCCGCCCACCGCCGGTCAACTTCCCCACTTGACGACACTCTGCTGGCCGCGGCCCCCTTCCTGAAAATTGATGTACATTGTTTTTGCATCCGGTTAGTCAGTCAAGAACACCGGGATATTTTAAACGCCTTCTTGATCGGCCTTATAAACTAGACAGTTCAGCTACTTGAATTGCTGGGACCAGATGTGAGCTGATTTTGTCCCTCGTAAGAATGCTGCCTGATCACCATTTGAGGCTCACAACAATAGAAAAAGCCGTTGGCGTCTGATTGTGTCGCCAAATCCTCTGTGCTTACCTTTTATTTGCAGAACTGCTTCATGCACGACAGTGATTAACGAAGTATTTTGCTTCTTAACCATTTATTCTCACGATGACAGAAAATACGAATAATGGGAGGGGCTTGGTCTAGTAAGAGGTGAAAAATTAGTCCAAACTTCTCCCTATCTAGAATTTAGTCACATGAGCCCACTTTGCACCGGTAGCCGCTCTCTTACTAGGGCCATTGGTCTGATCACTGAATTACCGTGAGCATGATCAACGGACTTTAATTGGGCAGGTATGCAAGTCGTTTTTTCGATTGCAGTAATTAGCAGGTGGATATCGTGCTAGTCACTTCGGGCAGACAAGGAAGCAAAACTAGTGTGAATCCGTTTCAGTTGGCGCTGCGTGGAGGCATCAGTCGGCCGGAAATCAATAAACGCCGATGACCACCTCCGTTCCAAACGATACTCAGTGCCAGTCGGTATCTGTTGAGTAGAAATGGCAAATCCTCAAGCCAAAATTTCTGTGCATTCAATCACAAGAGTGGAATTTTTCGTAAATCACCACAAAAGATTATCGGTCAGTCATACCAAGTATACGTGTTCTGCTTGTATTTCATTTTAAAACGAAACTTTCCTTTCGGCAAATAATTACAAAATACTCTCGAAACAAAGAAAGTTTCACGTTAATCCTAAATCTCTCATGGAGATCTGGTTCAGTTTCTCCGATTTTTCAAACTTTGGCTTTCAAACCGATGAGATCGTTGAACTGGATTAATACGAAATGCACAGCGGAAATGAAAAGATAATGCCGCTATTCTATTATCGTTAGAGGAACTCTAGGCAAAGGGTATACGCAATAATCCGGTGCATTGAGGTGAACAAATGGGAATCAAGATCAAACATCAGGTCTGATGTTAAGCTGCAATCATTCTCAGCAAGTCTTCCGGTTAAGGGGAGGAGAAGTACGAGGAGGGGGGATAGAACGATCTACCCGAAAGCGGATCCGTGTTGATTGGAGAACACCTAGTCATGGTGATTGTTGTGTATCATTCGAGGAGGACTACATAATGTCATTGAGGGAGGGTCCATACTCGCCGTGTACCTATCGGCATTGCTGCTCTTTTATCCATTAGAAACGGGGAACAACCGTTTGTGTACGCATGTATGCACAAGTTCAAATTATTCCTATACTGAGCTTCCCCAGGTGAATGTTAGCAGGCCTGAGTAGGTTAGAGTGATTCAATAGTTGCATACCACATTAAAGAAAGTAATTACTTAATTAATCATACGTGTGAATTGCCTTACAGTCGGCCTCCCATGAACGAGGATATAAGCAAGCAACTGAAAGTGGCATCCGATCACAGTAAGTTCTGCAATAGAAAAATCAAAATCAACAAATCGAAAACATTTGTGACAGTTAAACAGCTTTGCACCACTGTTTCAGGACCTTTCGGCAGTTTTGCGAGACACATCATCACACAAATACGATTTCTTCAAAAACGTGGAACAAGCCTGTCTAGGCCTGGCGTTAAACCGGAAGGTTCGAGGCTTATTTCATAACAAACGGAACAGTTGGGAGTAGTTTCCCTGGGGTAAATGACGTGTTTAAGGGATTGATATCACTTAAATTTCTGAAAATTGTTCCTAGTTTCCTCAAAAACCAAACTGAGCATACCAAAACCGAAATATGGAAAACCCAAGTCGGCGAACAAGCTCGTTTTCAGTGAATAATATTCATGTCACTACATCCTAATATATTAGGACAAAATTCCTTTTAGGTGGAACTGAATTAGCCAGATAAAAATATGCGCGCGCGGGGAATGGACTTGTGATGCTACGTGCCTAACCCAAATAAAGATCAACATGTATTAATAATTGTGCGATCTAGGGTTTGTATTGGGACGGATGGCAGGCCAGGGGAGTTGAAGCGCAACCACAAATTGTTTTTGAGAGCACAGTGGAGGATTGTGAAGATGGATCGCGACAGCGTTTGCAGTGCTCACGTGACCACATTTTGCCAACCTGGACAGTTGACGCCTAACCTAATACAAAGTCCGGTGAAAAAACATTCTGCAATCTCTTTCAGCGGTACGTTAGTAACTAAGTGAAAAAAGTCCAGAAGCAAAGTATGCCCTCTGTACAAAAATTCAAAGGTTGCTATTTCACATCTGATGGGTTCCAGGGCGTCCAATATCCATTTTGCTGCCAGGGTGATATGGCGAGTTGGTCTCTTCCAAAGTCGAATGAAGCATTCTACTTGGGTTGCACACTTTTGGAATATAATTTAGTCTGGCTTTTCTATTCTTTAAGTGATCTGGATCTTTTCGTGGCTGGAGAACTCGTTATTCTATCCTCCTGTCCATTTGCTTCCCAGCTTTAGATGGCGACTTTTCCATTACTAACGTTTTGCACATCTCCCGGAATTATTCGAAAACTTCCGATTATCAATAGATAGTAATTACATCTGATCGCAAAATATCCGCACGATCAAATAAGAAATTTGATAACGGGAAGAAAATCATTTGTAGTAACTAACTCCGGGGATTTGAATATGTAGGTTACTTATTATAGGATCAACATTGAAATAGACAAAGGTGTGAAAGACTGTCTTTTACTGTCGTGGTTTCTTTAGCGGTTCGATCAAATTTCGCTGCTTGAATAATCGGGCTTCAAAATCCTGATCATGGCGCTCCTCTTCCCAGTGTGATCAACAGTCTTTTCCAACAGTCCGTTACTGAAAACTATCCGTATGGCTAACACAGTCCTAGAAGCGTTTGCCGGGTCAACTTTGTATCCACTGCCCAGTGAATGTTGCAGCATGACACCAGTCCATTTTCAGAATGTATCTTTTCAAATAGCAACTGGTTACTACACTTTGAAAGCCGCTTGATCGTATATCAGATGTACTGAATGCTACAAGCGTACACAAGTCAGTATGGAACATACGACTGGTACGGCGAAAGAAGCTTATTCTTGGCTTGGTGAACAATGAATGGCTTTATTTTCGACGCCAACCCTTCGTGCCCCGCTGTAAACCAGCTGCTGACTGCTGGTGTTAATCTTTGTTCTAAAATTTCCCAAGGTCTATCACTTTTGGATGGAATCATAATGACTGCTTCCGTCATCTTTTAGCCTGTTTCATCCAGCCCTTCCGGTCGGTCTCGTAATCGATCTTCTTGCCCAATTTTACAACTGTCATTTGCTCAACTTTCTTTTCACCAGTCAGGTTCACCATTTTCTACCGCTGCCAATACCTATGGAAACTCGCAACACACTCCATCTTAGCGTTTTCACCTTACTTGTTTGCATTTTGAGTGAATTACTTCACTGGATCTGCGGTTGCACGGCCCCAAAATAAGTTTTCTTCTCCGGATGCTTATCGGTTTCGTCAAATGCTTCTCAGATGTTTCTTTCTTCAAGGCAGATAATTCAGTGAGATGCCGGTAGCACGTGACGATGAGATTCGATTCCAAATTGGTCAAGTTCACTTCCGATGGTAGCATCCGCTGTGAAAGTTGGCTACAATTGATTTACAAATTGTACTTCTTACTCATGTTGTCAGGTTTTGCGGATAACAAAACTTTGATCCTAGTGATTAGGCTTCCGTAGTAATTTGATCCGAAATAACAGAACAAACCATAAGAACGTGTCTCTCGGGATCGACTGAAAATATGTACTCCTCGAAGAGGAAGCTAGAAGTCAATTGACAATTTAACTTGAACTCGTTTCATCCCCGTTGCAAAACCAATCTGATGTTTTTTCGTCTGGTATCACACACGGGAACCTCGTTTTTTGCTTGATTAGGCTCGGCTAAATTCTGTTCACCCGAACCGAAGAAAGTGAATCCACCGAACTTCGTATAAAAATGAGCACCAATCAATGAATCAATTTGAACCGATCATTTCAAAAGTCCTGATCTTTTTGGAAGAAACAGTAAAAGAATTGGACAGAAATCCTCGTTTATCTGTTTGCTACTTTTCTCAAAACGTAAACCGGTCAGCATTTCGTCAGTTGGTCTTTGCTATGGATTTTGATTTCAGTAGTCCTCTACATCCACCAACGGGAGTTTACGAATTAAATTCATGGAAATAGGTTTCACTTGCCCTACACTTCTTTCATTTATCGAGAGATTGACATCTAGGTTTCTCCATCTTCCTCCAGTGATACTGTTCTATTCTTCAGTTTAACATGACCTGTACTTTTTCGTTCAGTTTTTAGTGAAATCATGAATTTGATCGTGTTATTAGTGCATCATCAACTTTATCAAAGAATGTTCTCAGTGATCGGTAAAACGATGTGAACACGGGAGATAACACAGGCATTCCATCTGATCATCGCGGCTGGTATGTTCATTAGGGTTAATCACCTTTTACCTAGCAACTGTGTGGCATGCATCAACGTTTTTGGAACCTCGTAATCAGCACCAGTGACCTTGACTTCTCTGACATGTTTTGTGATTCGGTGCAATGGGTACACGAACTGCGGCATCATATTCGCGAAATAATTACTTTGGAATAATGACTGAGCTACAACTGACAAAGTCATGAATCTGAACGTCACCTTCGTGAAAAAGTGTTGAAATACTGCTCGCTACTGAGATCGATGATCAGTCAGTAGTATCGAATTTCCAGCGCTCACCAAACGGTGGAATGTGTATGATCGACTAGAAGAAGGAATGCAAAACACGCTTTCTCTTGCGTGTGCAAATCAAGCACAACTCATGCCGTTTATGTGATGTTGTATCAATCTTGTTGGTCCTTCACCCGGAAAAGACAATTCAAAACTCGGAATCCAAACTTTTGTTGCCACAAACCAAACCATTATCAGTTTACAAATAGGTTAGAAAACGTGTAACCCATCTCTAATGGTCTAGTCAGGTCATACAATTGGTTAACGTGAACCGTATTCAAAATCCGGTTTCTGTCACCCCACGGCAAGTGGTCATTAGGGAATGAGGATTATTGCCCTGATAAGAGGACATCATAACACGAGTTGCTTGTCTAACCAATCGCTAATTAAACAAATATACTGGAAGCCTCATAGCAGAGACGATGTGTCGTCACCGTTCTACTTGTCTGTGCATCCTGCACCTTTGTCCCTTCCTACTTCTTCCTGTTTCTACTGACTAGGAAGGAGAGTATTTAATCTTCTGGCATGGTCTTGAATGACCCTAATCTCTTTGCTTGCATCAGCCACTTGAACGAGGTCATGCAATCAAAATCGATTATTGTAGCTTTGTGTCAAATCACTTATACAATTCATAGAGTTTATTAGATTGCGCATTAATTTCACAACTGTGTGGTTATTTCTGATACAGTAAATAAGAGATAGCGTTGCCAGACTGCAAACAATATTTGGTTCCAAAGTCAAAATTAATAGTATTCAATCTGGTAATATGAGGCTGAGTGCCTCGGCAAAAACAGAAGAACAATTTTAGCCATTCGGCCGAAAATTCCGTACTTCGGAAATGCTCGGTCAACATTCTTGCTTATACTTTTACAAATCACAAGTGTGAGACTGATGTTTTTCTTCTGGTAAACCTGCTACCGAAATTAACAAAAAATCTAGCATTAGAACGTGGCGAAAGATAATCACGACCTAATCATTCCTTAGTCATTTGGGACGATTAAAAATCAAGGTAGTAATCTGGAGAAAAATACGAATCCGAGAGACAGAGATGGTGATCAACTCTGTGGCACAAACTAATCAGGAACAGCTGTCCAAAGAAGCAACATCCATTATGTTAAATAATTTCTATGGCAGAAAAATGACATCTTGTCGACAAACACATGCAACCCGTCCGGACGTCAAATAGACAGCAAAATTCCCCGAGACACGAACTACAGTTCAAGTTGTTCTGCAAGACAATCGGGCCGACACTACCAATGGCGGGCCCAGAAGAACGAAGGTTAGAACAACTAGGGCACCGTCAAGTCGGATCGAGATTGCTCAGCTAGCCAAAAAATGGATCTCGTGTTGGAGTGGCTCAGAACGTGGCAATGTGCACGGATGAGTAGGACCTGGGAAAGGTAACTTGTTTCGTTATGCTCCTTGGTTTTACAACTCTGCTTGTTTGAACCTAAAGTCTGAATATCGGATTTAAAACTCACTGCACAGCTTCCGAATGCACGCTGAAAAATTATATGAAACTACGAGGCAACTGGCTCACTGAGATTTCGATTCCATAAGTTAAAAACGTCACACATGCCCACTTTCCAAAGTTCGTCGATAATCACTGAGTTTTCGTAAAATCAGTAAGAAAAAGTCAATACGTCAACTATTACAAAATGCTTCATTATAAGCACGAATTGTTCCGACATAATGTGAAACAGTGACCTGAATTGGAGTATACCACAAGTTTTTTACTTAGAAGACTTTCATTTCTAGAACTATCTGATGTTATCACAGTTCCGGGTGATTAGTCTTGTTGCTTGTTTGTTTTTTTGTTTTTTTTTTGTTACACAGCGATTAGCCAAACTCGTTCCTTGACTAATTAGTGCCATATTTATGAATTCGATGACTGACCAATGAGCATCGGTTCCAGACGGGCAACGCTTCTTGACAAAGCTTCGTCCTCATTTCTGGGCAAATTGAATTTATGTCAGCATCTTGAACACAGTACAATCGATTCTCTTTAAATCGTCAATATAAATCAACAGCAATGTAAAACAAACTTTTGTATTAGGGCTAGAATGAGAAAATAAATCTGCGGTATCTCGGTCAGATTTAGCACCATGGTCTCAGTAATGCTTAGTCAATCGTGAAAATGTTTCTCCGTTATGGGTAAACCAATTACAAGCGGGTCGAAACAACCAGACAATAAAGATCAAACTTATCACGTTTTTACTGTCAGACGCTAGGGGAGGTGGCCAAACGGGTAAGGTCTCGGCATTTGGACGTCGAGGTCGAGGGTTCGAATCTGCCCACGGGCCAGTCAACCTCCCCATTTGGCAACCCTTTGTTGGCTGGGGCCCTCTTCCCGAAAACTGGCGTACATTGTTGTTTTATCAATAAAGAAAGTAAAAGTTAAAAGAATATCATTGCACCATATATTTGCTCATCAAGTTCGTTCGAACGAATCGTACGTTGTCTTTGCAAAAATGATTATACAACGGGTTCAACAACGCCACTGGTGAAGAGTGACAGAAATGTAAGTAATCGCACAGTAGGCCACACTCCGTGTTCCACAAGGTCACCCAGTCGGCAGATTTGTTAAACACAAATTACTGACTTCATTTTGGTTTACATTTTCCCAACAATTTGTCTTCCCCTCGGACAGACGAAAATATCACGACAATAGCCTGCTCTAGTTGATTGACTTGAATTATGTTAGGTCTAGTTGCTGGGCCAGACTAAAAGAGGCAAGTTGTACGTGTTTGGTCAACCAGGATACTACATACCGATGGCGCAGTTATAATCGCATGAAATAATCGACAACAGAATGGCTAATATCAAACGGGATTTGATTATTTTTCGCTCAAGAAACTACAACTTTGTGAAATTACCGAACGGTTCGTAAATGCGAATGTGGTAGTGCGAATGGAATCGAAAGATCTTCGACCACAGTCATTCACAACTGCCTACAAATGAACAAGATTATGACTTCAAATACTTGGAGCACATTTGTTTCGATAAAAACTTTGTTCATTTTCTTACCACTGTGAATAATTCCCCAAAACCAAGGATGAATTTATTACGAAAAAATCCGATGATTTCTCACCTAAAGTCGGAATTATGATCCCAAAAATGGTCACAGATCATCAGCACGAAAATAGTCGAATACCGATCGCTTTCTATGATTTTACACATGGAGATCGCGTGGTCATCGCCAAAAGAAGTCTTGTCTGCTGTAAATTTGCCATAGGGGGCAGTTTTACCTGCCCCTGATATTCACCGTTTGCAAAAGACAATATTTTCTCATACGAATGAATTTATCTGTCCCGATGATTCCAAAATGAACGATCACAGCGTTTCGAAAATTCTTCTAAAACCTAGTGAATCAAAAAGGAACAAAGTGGCCCCTAGATGCCAAGGTGTACACCTTCCGGAAGGAATAAAGAAAGAAAGCAAGAAAGAAAGAAAGAAAGAAAGAACGAAACCTGAATAGTTTCCTCACAGGCTCCCCAAAACCACACACGTGCACAGATAACTGGGTACTTCGGATTCCAGCGATTACCACAAACCATTTCAAAATTGATCATGGCGCCGGCGCACGACCTTGAACAAATCAAAGCGAAAAACTGATTTTTTCTTGTTTTAACTTATCATAACCCAAATCGAATCGTCTGTTAGGCCGGGATCGAGAAGAGAGTAGTCCACCAATGCAAAATCTCATTAGACAGGTTTTTTTCGAATCGTTGATTTTGATTTTCATGACAGAGACGCCATCATCGAATGATTTTCTTCCTCAGAAATCTGTTTGATACTGCGTTCTAGAATAAACGGCACCAGTTATGTTCCAAAATTGTCTCCGCTAAAAGCACAAATTTCAACTCCTCACCCACAGCACCTCCAATAAAACAATTATGGCGAGAGATAGAAAAGCAACCATTTGTGAGCATATATAAAGCATCCCCAGTGAATAGTGTACACGGTTTGGTAAATGCGTTCAGCTTCTGGTTTCGTCAAGGCTACTCGAAACTCCTTTTGGCAAATTGTCATTTGAATGGAATCAATTGTAACAGTGATGCAACTAGGTCGATATAGGACAGCGTGGCATTTCGGATTAGAGAGAGAAAATGTTATTGGTGAATCACCAAATATAATTATATTCCTGCTGGCTAATCAGAACAGTTGTGATGTATCAGACGTGATTTCCGAATCACTTTGAGTCATTCTTAAATGAAGACTCAATCGGCATGTCACTGAAATCTACAAAAGCATTTACTGTAGCACGCTTCCCACCCAACCTAATGTGAATTACTAGCAGTACACAGTCATCGTGCATCGAAATGCGACGAAAACTTGAGTTGCACAAACTGGAATGAAACACCTTGACCGGTAGACCTTTCGGGTTGTTTCTGAACCATTTTTCATTGATTATCGACTATTCACGGTGTAAAACTTGGCTGTAAGCGGCTTTCCTCCGACATAAACCGGTGACTGACATCCACAATAGATAACTTCTATGTGGGCAGCCGAACTACGAGGAATGCCTTAAATACGTCTTGCAGAGCTAGACTACCCAACTTCCCTTTTGGTTGACTGATCACGGGGATTTTCAATAGATGTATTCTTTCATTACTTAGCTATCTCACAAAACAGTCTAACCAACTGAGTAGTCTTATAACCTGAAGAAGTCAAAGTTATTTCGGAAATCTTTAACTTTTCCCCTTTTGAGTAGGCTTCTATAGCTACCAATATGATTATATTAACTTTCATTTAGTTTTGCTTTTAAACAAGAGCTGCTTATTGATTGCTTCTTATGACAAACAAGGTAACTTTAACGACCATATTAGTGGCTTAGTTGATAATCTAACTATTGCAAGCAAAAATTATTGAAAATTCATCATTTTTAGACTTTAACCTACTCTCTCCCGTCATCCACCGCAAAACATCTATCGTCCTTAAATCGTATGGTCGTCCCAGTTACCTAGGTTGCATGGGATATAATTTGACTACTGCATTAGCAAAGTTATGCATGAGTTGTCACGAATCGCGCGTAGAGGTTTTCCAAAGTTTTTGCCAATCTGATTTGGACTTGGGACCCGAAATCGTATCTCTTTTGGCAAAACAAAGAAGGCTTTCCATTCATGCGCTCGTAGAACTGACATTCCGAGCAAATGGAATTTCTTTTTTTGAGTCGAAACTAAAATTTTACAATCCTAGTTACGAGTTGATTAAGGACAGCTTAAATGAAATCTGGTGTTTAGTCGTTCAAGCGATTGTCCTCGAATTTCTGTCAACAACTTGCGAACACCACAAATGTACATACTGGGCACAAGGGAAATCTCATTAGCGTTTAGGTCAAACAGTCTAATAACCAATAGACTGGGTGGAATGAAAACAAATTACTCCAGTTCTTTGTTGAATTGGAGGCTAAAAGGAACATAATATTCTTCGACTCATTTCACAATTGTGGAATGAGCAAAATCAATCCCCAATCAAACGGAATAAGAACAAACAAAAATTCGTTTCTGAAAGCGAAACAGTACAAACAATTCACTTTCGTACTGGTTTTTTGGTGTCCTATTTGTTATACGGTCGTTCATGAAACTATTCCCTTTATTTATCTAACCAACACAACGAGATGACATATTCTGCCTGATTTTTCAAAGTACGGTTTAGAATTCTAGCACCATTAATGACTTCTGCGCATCTCGAATCTTAAACGATTGGTAGGATTTTCAAAATACCCCCGACCAGTTGTTTTATTGAATCACTAGTAGAACGTTGTTTGGTGAATGCACACGCGGTCATGTTGGTCTTAAAAGGCTGGCAATCGTCAAACACCCCATCAAGCTTATCAAGGCTTAATTCTTTCATGTGGAACCTTACACTGTTAGCCTAGATTCCATGAATTTCTACTCTTCTATTCACATTCATCAATATTCACGGTCTTTCGGAAACTTGTTTTCTCGTTGATGTGTCAAAATTTCTCTCGAACAGAAGCAGCGCGGTGCATTCAGCTTGAGAACTAATCCGACCGAGAACCAAAATGACAGGTGATCAGACCACATTTCGGATCACAGTACCTTCGACTACTGAAAATGGGGGTATTAATTGAGAAACGAATTGAATTCTTCCAGAAGTCTGTCATATTTGCAAATATTTGAGTAGTATGTGCCACCAAAATCCTGCCCACTTCATCTTATTTTGTTAAAAACGAAGGGCCAACAACTACCGAATATGCCGCTAGGTGGAATGTGTCACCGAAGTTCATTGAACAGATAAGAGTGGAGTGGTAGATAGATGCAAAAAAGTGCGTCATTATTCGTAATACCGACACAATTTGCCATGCCCGGTAAAGTTAAATCCAACCAGAATAAATGTGCCGAGTCGGACGACAACCAGACTGAAAGCAGATTCGTGTACAGGAGACTTGTTGAATGATCCTGGCCGTCGTGTTTAGTAAAGCAAACGTTCTCAAACGAACCTAATAATTCGGCCGTTAAAACAACCCTTAGAGAAATATATACTAGAAACTGATCATTTTTCGTTTAACAAACAGCATCATATGAAAATGACCGGCGATAACATCCGATGCAGTGGTGAAAAATCGAAAGATGTTTCGAAGACTCAACTCATAATTAACGGCCAGAAATACGGGCTTTCTTTCTCATGTGACAGAAGATATGCTGAAATAGTATGACTCTTGTCTTAGAAAAAACCTTTTAAATTAATTCGGAATATGCATGACCTAATTTGCCGGTTACCTTCCATTAGTTGGATTGAGCGGGATACACAACATACTTCAGTGTGGATGTGCTTTCTACATAGCAGTGTGCTGGAAAGTTGATCGTGTTGGCACGCCTATCAGAATGAAAGTGACAGGAGTTCAAAATCGCTTAGCAAAAGTTGTGTGAATAACCGCATGCAACAATTCTCCCAAATACGACATTCTATCTTCTTCCCAGAGATCCTGTGGCTATCAAGTATGGCATGTAAATACGGCTCCCAAAGAAAACAAAGCTTTCGGAACCACCGGCCTAATTTATCACATCCGGTCTACACTGGAACCTGGATCTCAGATGTCGTGTATGTTCACCGCACTTAATGAGCTCCAACTAAGGCTCGAAACTGTTGGCTATCAGTGGTAAACTTGGTAAGACCGAATTAGCGTCTTTATTTTGGAGCAAAAGAAACGGAGAATAAGCCACAACGGGGAAAAAAGGGTTGACATTTGGGGAATGTTTGAAACAAGTTGCCGAAAGCATAAACTATCGTAGAATTTGGTAAAACGGGTCCACTTTGTATAGGGTAGATTCTATTTTTATTTGGCAAATTTCAAACTACTCTTGAAATCCTTCCCGGTCGACCTATTGGCTAAAGAGTTCGACAAGTAAACGTTTGTTCTGGGTTCACTACCCGGCTGGAGAAAAGTAGCTGCCTCGTACCGAGAATAGTTAACAGGGATAAAGCGATTGGGCAGTGTTTCCATGGTTTCGTAATGTGAGCCGAGCGAAGATACCGTCTGGTGGATAAGTTGCGATAATACTAAAAATTCCTACTTATTTCATTATGTTAGATGATTCTATTCGAATAGAAGGCTGATATTTTGTCATAGCAACTTTTACATAGTCAAGAAAGTGATACACAATGCATATCCCTCGGAGAGTTCATCTAAAAATATGAATCAGTCGCTACAAACGTACGGGGACTGTGTGTTTTCGAAACTCGAGCAGTTTTCTACAAATTGTAGCCACTTAAACTACCGGCAATCAGGCAACGGTTTCCCAATACGCTTCAATACACTCAAACTCTCAAACTTTACGATGACTGCTTGGGTTCAACTCGTATAGGAATAATATCTAAGGCGTCGACGTATTAAAAAGGCTCTATTATGGAAGTCCAATTTACAGCATTAAGGTGATCAAGCTATTTTCAACAAAACTCGAGGATGAAGGCTAACGGTCCGAGATTTTGACACAGTTGAATGACTTTCACTGTTCAACTCAGAGTTGGCGTCTACACACGAATGACATACGAACGACCAATGGCGTATAGAGAATTTACATCTCGCTCCTATATCAAACATTACAACACTTTTCCGTGGCTAATTTAATGGATATAAGTATGCGTGTGTATGTGCGTGTGTGTGCGTGTGTGTGTGTGTGTGCGCGCGCAAAGCTGATTTGAGGGGATTGGAGACTTACTGATTTAACCGTGTTTCGCGAGATTTGTCCCAGTAACTAATTTTTCTCAGCATAGTAAAATACCAAGTACGATAGTACTCGATTTCTAAGTGCGTGACAAGCCAGAGGGAATGTTAAAAAAAGCAGTCGCAAGCAATCTACGATAGGAAGAAGTCCCGATTAGAATGGCAAGATTCCCAAAAGAATATAATGGGACAAAATGTGTTAAACATCCGCATCACTGTCGGTATTGTTTCCGGAATAGGGAAATTTCACTAAAAGTCTGATGAATTCGAACGGAATTACTTTAATTTTACTGTTGTCATTTAGATCGGGGGATTGTTCATGTCAAATTCTAAAAATATTTTATGCATCCAGAATGTTCATTTGTTTTGGGATGTTGAAGTGTCCGAAATTGCGAACAATTGATTGTTTGTCATCAGAATCAATTCGTCCTCGAGTGAAATTTTTGTTGTTGATTTTTTTGTTTCCAATTGTCGCATTTATCAAATCAGCCGGGATTTGGTAACCGGCATGGTCAAACGGACAAGTGGACTCGAAGAGTTTCCAGTCGAACAAAACGGATCATTGAGGGGAAATATGCAAATGAGCGCGTAGCTTTTTATTTCCCCTCAGTAGTTACCAACCGTTCCTCTCATGGGAACTTAATTTCAGCGCGAGAACAAAAAACGCCCTCAACGACTGTTCGAATACAATCTAATGAACATATGACGGAACCTTTTCCAAGGAAAAGTTGTCAAATGAGAGAAATTTAGCCTTCGAAATCTATCCCACAATTTGATTGGTGTTTCAATAAAAAAATATCAAATTTTTGACCAATGAAAAATGTTTTGTTGATACGCAAAAAAGGTATCCGGTTGGAAATATTTTCTTATTCGGGGTTCTTTTTGTTCCAGAAATTCAGGCACGCTTTACCTAGGTGAACAGAATTTCCAAAAATTCGCTACGTTGCACAAGTTGCAAAAAATCTGACAATTTTGTGCTGAGCAATACTTCTGAGAAGAAAATTCCAAGAGCTTTTAATTCTTTAATTTTGTTAAAATAAGGCTATCTGTGACAAATTGAAAGCCGCGAGGTGGAATGATTTGAGTGCCAGGAAGTTAAGCAAACACAATGCGAGTCACACTTGCGTACTATCTCGAATTACAATTCAAACTTGGCGAATAATAAATGGACTAGTATTTACGATAGTATTTACAATATAATACAATACAATACCACGCACGATAGATGTACCTTAGCATGTGTGCTTGAAAATTACACCAACATCCAAGTCCCGGCTGACTTTTCGCATTCCTTAGTCATCAATGGATTGCACAACTTGATCGGCAAGAAGGAAGGATTTTCGAATGCTATTCTGGATGATTTTTCGGGGATTTTCTTCTATCGCTTATTTCCAGTTTGTCAAAGAAGTCTGTTCCATGCATGTTCTATACAATATAATGTCAAATCAACCTAGTTTTGTTTTGTTTTTCCACTGTGAGCTTTGTCCGAACTGAACTCGCGTGCTCATATTTGGAATGGGCACATATCCCAACCAATTGTATGGACGAGGTATCTCGGCTCCAATGGATTACTATAACTCAGTTCCCTCGAACAACGAAGTCCGGAAGTGAGAGGGTGCAAGCACTACCTTTGATTGGCACACGGTGGAAATACCGTAGGCGATTGTCCAGTTGTATCTACGTATATTTTATTTTATTTTGTTTTTTCTTGAAAGGGGAGATGGGTGAAACCTTCTCTTGTTTTCAATCCCATCACGGTTTTTCACACGTAATAAAGATGAAAAGTCTGCCTATTCGCAACCTGTTCCCATCCCCTGGAAAAGTCCTCCCATCGATAAAGTATATGCATACTTGAGTTCTCGCCCAGGCAACAGATAGTATGTTCAACCGCTTAACTGTCTTAAATTCTTGTGCAATTCGGGCCGAGTTGAAAATAGCCCTGGGATAATTCGCGAACCTTTCTAGTTTGTGCAAAATGACCGGGAACAGGGAGGGCTTCTCTACTGCAAACCTGATTGTGCACATGCTTAGTTCCGTATGTAGGTGTGTGTGTGTGTGTGAAAGTGACCTGAATAGGCAAAGTACAAAACAGACAACTTGTTTTGCTGTCCAGAATCGAGTTTCTACGGTGTTGACACACTGGCGGATAGCCAAGGCTGTTTTAATTTCACAATCTGTTCCGTGAAATCAAGCACCCAGACGGAATGAGAATCACATAGAAGAAAACCGTCGAAAATCTCGAAAACTGGGGCAGTTTTCGATAAATATTTCATTTAGCTGGTTTTTAGCTGGACTGGCGCCATCAAGAAAACGTATATCGTTGATTAAACATTAATTTCACACTAGCAAAAAGAAATTTCGTGCACTCATCCGAACACCACAGTGCAATTTTGAGGGTGACCACGTTGGGCCCTGGATGAGGCACTCGTCCCCTGGTACCCCACCCAAATGAATACTTTTCTAGGAAGTTCTCTGTTGAGGAAGTTCCAGGCTGTTTACAATGAATTCTGGGAACAGAGATTAATGGCCCATGCTCCGTGTTGGTTTCAATGTCTTTCGAAAATCGGTCTAACGTAGCAGAGTTAAAATCTATTGGCCGGCGGTGCCCAAGGGAATAAGGTAGTGGCGTTTGGACGTGGACGTCGCGGGTTCGAATTCTCCCCTCGCCGGTCAACTTTCCCAATTGGCAGCCCTCTGCTAGCCGTGGCCCTCTTTCTAAAAATGATGTAAATTGTTATTCCATCAAAAAAAGAAGTAAAAGATAAAAAAAGAAAAGGAATTCAATCGTGGGTTATTTTCGAAGTCAAAGACACTGAGCTTGTCAGCATATGTGGCTGTTTGGTTCACTAATGGTTCCATTCAAGAGGCGTGTGAAATAATCGGTTGTCCATTCCTAGCGGAATAATGATCTCGTGCCCGCCAGGGAAATCTAAACTAAAAGCTGATCACAGCATACTGCTACTCATTACAACCACCGAAAATGATAGACTGCAAATGTTCACCTAACAGTCCAAAATCGTTTTCGTCGAATTTCTTTCAAATAAATTTTGCTGACCTAGATTCTTCCGCCGTGCAACGATTGTCCGGAAATGAAATCAGTCAAAAAATGTATACATATATATATATAGGCATTTATGTTTGTATGTATATACTGCGGCCACGTTTGAGGAGGACCCAGCTGCTTTGAACTAGTTTCTCCGCATTGCGACTGTTTCTCTTCCTGAAGTACTCGTTGTTCCACACATGTTGAACCACGTAATGTCGATTTCGGTTACTTTTTTTCAAAGCTGCAAACATTTCCAACTTTCACTTGCCCCGGGGAATTCTCAGTATCCTGTAGGGAAAAATGCTTTAGCGATTTTCGAAAAAAAGAAGAGCATTTTTGTCGTCACAATGTTAAACATTCGGATATTTGCACCTAGTCTTTGGAAACATTCAAAAATGGAGTTTGTAAACAGAAACCCGAACCATTGTTATGAATTCCGCATCTAGCAGCACTTTACTTTCGCATGACTTATCGCATTAGCAGTGGGCGGAGTAAAAGATCGATAAAACTCTTCACAACTCTTATTGAAATGTGATAACAGAAAAGGGCAAGTCGCTTCTGTTGACAAATTATGTATTCGAATGTGAACCTGTCAAGTAGACAGTGATAACAAACCCCAAAGTGATCAATCATTGTTGTCATTGCCGAAATTAGGACAGTTCATGTAAGAAGTAAAGTGTTTTCGATGAAAATATGTAAGCGGTGTTTAAGCCAAATTAGGCTTCACTCCAAATACATATACATACATATATACATACATACATACATACATACATACATACATACATACATACATACATACATAAATACATAAATACATACATACCTATGTACGTACGTACATGCATTGTATAAATCCGTGCATACATGCAAATACTAATAAACAGAGATAGTAGCAACGGTCGTTGTTGTTACAATTAAAAATGTGTTTCTCGTTTCATGTTTGTTAAGGTTTTGCGAACGCAACTCGATTAGACGTTCCCCTTTAGATCTGTGGTAACAAAAGCTGACTGACAGTGGTAATCAAAATGGGATGTCGGCCAAAATTTAGTCACATCAAATGACCGACTAAATGCAAAAATCAATGAAATTATTTATTATAAACTTTCATTACATCAGTTACTGACAAACTGAGACGGTAAAAGTAAGTATTTTATAATGTGTCATCACGCAGGAAACCCAAGGGCACCCATAAATATCAACGTCACTGGATTTTACAGGCCAAAAATCTCTAAGTGATGGGCCGCTTGTCCCAAGTAGGTAAACACATTACAAAAAAATTTATACAGAGCTTTACTCTTCGATGACGCCAGATAATCATATTAAAGTGATATTCTGAATGAGTCTTCCTTCAGTACCAACGTTCAATTCCTCAATCGGAACGGCACCTGTCCATATACGACAATATTGGCGATCGCACATAGGTGAACTAGAAGAAACTTACCTATTCACACGGAAAGTTTGCACTGAAGTCAGGTTTCCGTAACTTCGAAACACAAGCTAATTAGTTAGAAAAAATATCCTATGCGACAACTGCCTTGTCATTCTGACCCCTGGCAACAAACAAACTGTTTAAGAGGAAAAAACAAAAGTGCACCATATGGACTTCTTACGACGTGCAGCAGGATTGGAGTAATTTTTTTCGTGAAATCGGTTCACAATTCTACGGCTCGCATCATTTGATGCTGTTCTTAAATTAAAAATGCTTTCTTTCAAAGCGATTGTGGATACATACCTGGCAAACCTCCACTGCACATGAACCGTCCAAAAAGTCGACAAATGTTTAAAAAAGTGGTCATTTCATACGTTTCAGATGAGTTCAAAACTATTTGTGAGACCTAGCGACACCCAAGTGAACGTCATCATTTCCGAGACGAAAGTCTTGCTTTTGGATTTGGATTTTCCATAGACGATTCATTCCCATTATATATATATATATATATGGTATTGATTTGTTCGTTGAGTTGAGTCGAGCAATTTGATTGCAAACGTTTCATTACCAATTAAGGTGACTTCGTCAGTGCCATGATGAAACATTTGCAATAAAACTGCCCAGCTCAACGAACAAACCAATGCCATCCTGTTGAACCTGAGCTGCGAGAAAGAACAGCATTCTTTAACCTGCTATCATATATATATATATATATATATATATATATATATTAGAGTTGAGAAGGCATACACTGAGTTAATACGTTTATCGTGGCGTTTCGATCCAAACTAGGACTATGCATATGTGCATATATATATATATATATAAATGAAGTACACCTGTAGAAACACTGACTTCTTGACTATCTGTCATTGTTTTCATGTTTTGCCCTTAAATATTTGTCATTCCTCCTTGCATCCACAAATATGCCAGTTTTTCTATGAATTTCAACCCCATATGATGCAGTAAGAATGTGGATGGATTTCTGATATGCAGGTGGACTGACCGTTTCGTGTCCAGACTCAAAATTGGGATTCGTATGACATTTGCTCACCCAATGTTATACCTGGCAATCTCTCCTTCTTTTTACAGACTACTGCCGTTATGTTTTCTCCTTGGAATAGACCTTTCAGTTTTTCATTTCTCTTTCACCAAGATGGACTAGCCTGGTTGAGAAAACCGAACCAAAAATAACTGTTAGCTGTGACTAGTTACCGCCTACTTGCAACACTTTTAAAAGCCGTTCCGCACTCAACAATACTTCCTTCCTTCACAAGAACAAAATGTGTTCCCTTTTTCTGGTTTGGGTTGGCTCAAAACTGTCATCGTTTGAGGATTACCCTTAATGTTTATCATCTCTGAACTTCTCGCCACCTTGACGGAGACTGTTCCTGTAATTGATTTTAAGAGGACTTCCCGAAACTAGTCTTCTTTGATTTGGAAGAAACTACTTAATGCTCGATCACTAATCTTGTATGTTGCCGTGAAATCAGCGAAATATGTTCCGACCACTTTAATCGATCTAGATTCCGGGTTGCCTCTACAGATTGAATCACAGCGATCAGCACCTTACGTGAAACTTGTGAGATACTGACAACAAAAATATCTCTTCAATTCCATCAAAACTACGAAGACACTGGTGTTCGATACCAAAGAGCTTTCGCACAAACCTTGCACTCGGCGTCATACCTCTGAGCTGTACGACATAGTCAGCCTTAAAGCGGCCGCGTACACTCAACCCGTTGTCAATAAGGGAGTGTCATGTCGGGATCACAAACACGTCATTCTGGTAAACGCCAATCTAGTCGTCTGATTACAGACCTAAATGCTTCCATCATCAGACATATGACCAGTTGGTGAAATTTAACTATCAAAATAACAAAACTTTTCTATGTCGACCAACCTACCGCACAAAAAAACAAAGTTCCACTTCGGATGGTTTGTTTGGGATGTTTGTAGAACGGTTCAAAAATGCGTGCAATCCTGAGGAACGATAATTTTCACAGTAGAATGGACTAACAGGTCAGCACAAGCACGAGCTGGGCATCGACTATTCACGTACAAAAAAATGTGAAGTTCAAATGACTTTGTTTGACAAGCACATTGGTGACAGGCTGCGCTACAGAATTTTATTCTCGGCCGTGTCAAACGTCGCCTTTAGATAAACAAGGACGTCCAAACACCGTGAATTCGTCTGCCTAACTGAATCCACACATTACACTCAAAATTTCACTTGTGATCCTACTATTCAAGACAGCATAAAGAACAATTTTCTGTCTCTGTCCGTGAGAAATCGATCCAGGGGCTATTTATTCACAATCATTTAAAACGGAATTTTTATGACGCATATCTATTGATCTCTGAGATCGAATGTGAACATCGATAACCTCGTTATTCTTTCCACTCAACAGGTCCTTATATATACGATCAACAAGCGAGGGTTACATTCCGACAAAAAAGAGAGGGAACCTACTCGAATTATTTACCTCACACTTGATTGTTTGACTAAAAACAGGGCTGGGGTAATGTTCAGGCGATATGACAAAATCACTCCGCCTAGCGGCAAATAACGGTGGCTGAAGGCCAGGGAATGATGGATACCTCCGTTACTCATTTTAGGGCATGACAAAAGATCAAGCGAAGGGCTTGACGGCTTACGGTTAAAACTCGAATCTTTTATTTAAAACCGTTTTAGTTGGCAAACGAACGGACAGGAACAGACACAAAAATACCGAAGACCACCGGTTTCGAGTGGTAAGGGGACACTAATGTGGCATGTCCTCACGTGACCTCATTCGACCGGTACGCCTCAAATTAACCGAAGATAGCAAGCGGTCACTTATGAGCACAATTGAACCGAAAGAATACATCCGCTAGTTTCTGCAGACGTTTACGACCAGAATCAGGACAAAACGACCACGACCCAGATAGAGAGACGGCGGTGAAGCCAGATCGATAGTCGCGAACAATTGCAGCGCAAGCAACATGAATCGTCTTTGGATCAGGGGCAAAAACAAACTCACAACTTATCTTTTAATCTTTAATCTTATTTTTCTTTTATTAATAAAATAACAATGCACGTCATTTTCCAGGAAGGAGGCCACGGCCAACAGAGGGCTGCCAAGTGGGAAAGTTGACCGGCGGTGGGAGGATTCGAACCGGTAATGCTCACGACCCTATCGGTCTGGCCACCGCCGGTCACCTTATAAATAACGAAATGAAACTGCTTGTCAAATTTTGTCAAAAACAATACCGTAAGAGGTAAATGCCAGTTATTTGGAAAACTTCACGTATAAAGTGTGGTAACCTAGACACTGGGACGAATCAAATGTAGAAGGGGTGTTTGATAGATGTGCACAAGACTGAAAAAAAATCAACAGATTTCGCACTGGTTCACAACCATGAGAAAAGTTACAAGAAATTGAACATTATACACACCTGACTTTGATTTACCTCCACGACTTACAACAATACTAGAACTAGTCCGAGGAAAAGAGAATAAAACGAATCTGAGCATCATTCCCAAAAATGCGACAGCTGTCAAGTGGATAAGTTCGTGGCGTTTGGATGTGGAGTTCACGAGTTCAAATCCCGCCAGTGTCGGCCAACTTCCCCGCTTGGCAGCCCACTGTCGCCTGAGGCCTCCCTACTGAAAACAATGTACACTATTATTTCACCAATAAACGACGCAAAAGATAAAAAGGGGTCATCAGTACATAAGCATATTAGGTGTGTTATAATTTTTGTCTGCGAGAGACTTTTGATCTGGTGTTTGAGTCGGTTCGAGATTTCCACTTTGGTCATATAAATCTGCACCGGAATGCAAAGAACGGCTAGAATTCCTACTTCCATGTGCATTTTCTCTTTAACCCAATCCCCCGTTACTACCACTTCCCACCTCACCGGTGTTCCATTCTTCTCTCGTACCCTTATGTGTGGCCAGGAATGGTCCGCAAGCATTGCATATCCTTCGGCCCAATTTACCTCCCTACCTTCACAATATCTCACCAGCAATACTTGAGAAATGTGCACCCGAACTCGCTTCTATTCTGTACCAACTGTCTAAGATAACCCAACAAACGAATGTGTTTCTCTCTTTTTGGAAGATTGTTCACGCTTTTATTCGCTCCAGCAGTGGTAAAACCTCCAAACCCAACAACTACCGACAAATTACTCTATATTCAACTTTATCGAAAGTCATGGAAACCGTCGTCTAGAAACAAGCTCTGTCGTACCTAGGATGATGCATGTACGTGATTACCAAAGTAGATTCCGTCGTTCTGCAAGGCCCCTGAACACATTTAGTACAAATGGCAGCTGTCAACAATAAACAGCTTTGGTTTCTCTCTCGAACTCACCTCATGATTTCGGACATAGTTCAGTGAGAACTTCGTATCTACTCAAGTGAATGATGTATCACCGGACGTACATTAAGCCCTCACTGACGTCCTCCAAATATCGACGCTCTTCACCATCCCAATCCTTCTCTTTATTAGTGACCTCTTCACAACCATGCCAGTCCCATTCACGTTTTCGTTTACGATAACAGAATCCACCGTTCTTTACCTCACCTGTTCTCTTCTGTATCGTCAACTGGTAGCTCTTGCTATGGTTCCGCTCTTATTTGTCGTTGAACTGTTCCCTCGCTTGTATCACAGCTCGCTCTCTCGGAGACCAAGCGTTCCTCAACGTGTTCAGAACTTTTTATATGTCGTATTTTTTTAGGCATGATTATGCTGTTGCTGTACTATCATCCGCCTTCATTTTCATCAACCTTATACCCTCAGCTTTTTATCACAATATTTCCTCCTTTCTCCGCTGGTCCCGCAAGATTCAGTTCGAGCACTTCTTTTATTCAACCTACCTCTTCTGCTCATAACCAATTCTTTTTTCCACCTTTGCCTATTAGTATCTACTTTTATCTTTGACTTCCATTACTAATGAATTAACACAGTACATTATTTTCAGGAAGGGGGCTGCGGTCAGCAGAGGGTTGCCAATCGGGGAAGTTGACCGGCGGGTAGAGGATTCGAACCCACGACCTTGTCCGATTGGCCACCGCCGATGATGAAGTGATCGATACTGGGAGGGGTTTGTTGTCAGATAGTGTAGTAAATGGTTTTCAATCTGTTAGCTCATATGTTCTCAGACCTCGTCAGCCTCTGAATCTTGGTTACTTCAATGTGTGTACTTTAAGGCAGGCTGGGGCCAACAGGCGTGTTTAGCGCTTACAGTGGTTTTACTTTCGACTGACGTTTGCTGTGTCAGTGAAACACGAATTCAGGATTCGCGTAGAATAATCCAGCTAACAGCGCCTAGTTACTCGTCAAGATATTCCCTGCGAACCCCAGGAGATGAAGCAGCTCAAGCTTAAGAGAGCGTGATGTAGGACTAGTCTGGAGTGAGAAGGCTGAAGCGGCCCTTCCAGATTGGATTCCAGATAGCAATCGCTTTTGGACCGAAAGACTGCATGGATCAGTCGGCGTTCGAAGGGATAATTGTGTTAAGCGATACTTGTTTGTCAACTCGGGTAACGCGCCAATTGACCGCTGTGCTGTTATGCAAAAGGACGAGTTCTACAATGAACTCGTGACCTGTTCGCAGGAGGAGAGGTCCCAATACTGTAGTAGTATCAGGTCATTTTAGTGCATAAATTAGAGAACCTAATGAATAGGAAGCGATATGCCCTGGCCGTTCAACATACAGATGATGGGGACACAGTTCTCGTGGCACTTTAAATCAACAGGAAGTCTGAGTCAGATCGACTATATCGAAATAAGCTACCGTTGACGTGGTTCTGTCCAGAACTGTAGATCATACTGGACCATGTACGTCAAATCGCACAGTGCACTAATCTTAATGAGATATTTAGTGCAACTCACTGGGCTTCGACGCTAATCGCAAACCCGGTTAGCCACAAAACGTGTCCAATTCTATTGCTCGCATCAGTTAGGAACAAGAACTATTAGGCCAACTAAGAATTCTGACTAGTAGCCCCGTTGATGAGCAGTGTGATCAAGGGAAGCAGGCGATGCATCTGTCAGCAGGTTTCGCCTCTGGTTCTAGAGACATCATACATCAAAGACACTGGATTTCGCAAGACTCTCAGCCTAATGGAAAAAATCTTCAGCTCCCTAACTGAAAGGAGTTGTGCCGAGAGTTCCATTGTCAAATGGAATGACCGTGAAAACTAGTGGGTTAAGGTGGCCGATGAAATGGAATTCGCAGCTGTTTCAGTCAAAGACTGTTTATGCTTTATACGGGACACTGATGGACAGCGAACTTCAGTTACTGACACCGCATGCGATAGAAAAGGAGACCCCATTCATGACAAATAACAAAGACTCGACCGTTTGGTTGAACACTTCAAAGAGCAGCATAGCTGGCCGCACGCTGATGTACTTAGTCGGACGACAAATGCTGTGAATCATTTGGACATGTTTATTAGTGCACCAACAGAGGTAGAAATAAAGTTGAATATTCGAACTTTGAAGAGAGGAAAATGCCGGTTCCAAAGAGCATCCCCCACCCAATTACATTCCAATCCTGTGAAGAAGCCTCCATATAAACACTTATCTCCTTGCTTTGTGGTGTTTGAAACGAGGAGTGTATTCCATATTCCCAGTCACTGACTGTAATCGTCTTCAGAAAACGCACATGCAATGACTGTAGCGATCATTGTGGCATCAGATTAATTCCGATAACCACCATGGTCTTGGCTTCGATAATGTTGCAGGGTCGCATCCTCCAACAGCAGGCAGGATTTCATCTAGGTCGAGGTTGCATCGACCAGATTCTTCCTCTTCGGCAGTTACTCGAAACGCGCCACATATATCGCCGCCCTGCAATCATAATTTTTCTTGACTTAAAAGACGCATTCGACTCAGTGGATCGACCAGCACTATTCAGTGCTCTTTACCAAAAGGGTATACCAACGAAGTTCCTAAACCCGTTGTGAGCATTACACTCGCATAGGTACGGTCGCGTGATGGCATACGATGAACTATCACGTTCATTCGAAACGACTGGTGGCGTTTGACAAGGGTGTCCATCTCTCTATTATTGTGCAACTTCGTCATGGACGAGGTGATGGAAGATGCTTTAGGAGGTCTCCGGCATGTAGGAGTCGAACTGTGTGACTTAAATTGCACAGATGACGTTGTGTTCCTGTTCGAATCCGCGGACCATGCGCAACGGACACTAGATAGACTCTCGAGGTCGTTTGCTCGGTTTGGCATGTGCTTTGCACCTCCAGTTTTATCACAGGACTGGAGGACAGTAGTGCTGAACTTGGTACTCGATGGAGAGGAATTGACGATTGTTGGCCGTTTCACCTGCCTTGTTAGCTGCATGTCGAACGATGGTAGCTCGGCAGTAGAAGTAAACTCGCGCATATCGAAGGCTGGATCAGCTTACGCTGGACTGAAGAACTTGTGGCTTCAGTCTAATATTTTACTGAAGTTGACAGACCGTGTGTAGTGTACCGCAGTGCGCTCAATCCAGTTCTATTGTACGGTTGTGAGGCATGGAGTATGCGTGTGGGAGATGTTCGTTGTTTGGAGGTTTTCTACCACCGATGTCTATGTAATATGGTTAGGATTGAATGGAGTGACTGGGTCAGTAATGTGG
This sequence comes from Fasciolopsis buskii, assembly GCA_008360955.1. Taxonomy (NCBI): domain Eukaryota; kingdom Metazoa; phylum Platyhelminthes; class Trematoda; order Plagiorchiida; family Fasciolidae; genus Fasciolopsis; species Fasciolopsis buskii. Next base: position 141,609 of record LUCM01003319.1, read on the forward strand.
AGGTCAGGAATCTGATACTAGGTGCCGGCTCTCCGAATACCTTATTTCGGCATATAGAACTTAGTAGACTATACCAATTGGGTCACATGTTAAGTATGGCGAACACTCGTCTACCATATGGTGCCCTATTTTGTTCCTCCCAAGGAATGGAAGAAGCCATGCGAAGGTCAACAGACGACGTGGCAACGTGGAATGAGAAAATGTACACTCAACTTATATAAAGTATGTGTCCCACGTCATCGTGGTTGGTGTCCAAAAGTTCCGTCATCTAGCTGGCTGGAAACACTGAAGGATATGATAGCGAACCGTGAACATTGGCGATCATGTTGTAACCTTCGGTCAAACCAAAAAGACTGAAAAGCTAACTGTACAGTTAGAATGTATTCCGTGTGTTGACTACTGCGGCACTTCTTTGTTTTCCCGCTTGTGCACATCCACTCGCTGTTTCCCTAACATATTCAATTTATAGCAACGAGTAACCGGGAAAAAGGCAGTGGCGCTAAGATCCATTCGTGAATACCGCAGTCATGTTTGGGACAAAGATTCGTCGTCCGCACTGGTCCTCCTCGGCCGACCTCAGAACAAGGTCATCAGACTGACTTCTTACCTTACCATGACCACTTACCGGCAATCAGTAATCCTATCGCCGAGCAGTTGCTATTACTTATTCCCTTTCAAATTATGGATTTTGTTCTCGAGAGCTCGTTTCTATGACCCAGATTTTAGTTGATTCCTTCTTATCATTTCTCGTACAACATAATGAGGACAATATAAATATGACTGAGTGATTAGACTCATGCACCCACTCTACTGTTCAGTGCGTTTGCTCTAACAGATCTCCAATCTGAGAAAACTCCATTATAGGCATAGGTATCATTCCCCGTCTTGATTTATTTTCACTGGAATTATGACCGCCCACCTCAGCAAGCGGACATTAACGACTTCTGTCAAGGCCCAATACTTAGAATCGGTCCGTTTCTTAACTTTCAAGCCAGCTAACCAAATCAAAGTTAACTTACGGAATTTTCCCCACGGACTGATCAGTCTTTTTGAAAAGCTCCTTTCCCGCGCATCGCTCCGTTTCTCCTTTGAATTAGAACTAAAGAACATTGGCAAACTTCTCGTAAAGACAGCCAATGTCATTTTCGGGATTTACTTTCTAACAATTCATGAGCTCAACACATCTTCACACAATATAAAGCCAGAAATCAAACGCATTGACAAGACATTCGTCATTCAACTCCGAAGTGACAACAACACCAAAGCCTCATGACGAGGCACTTGACCTCTGTGGGAACAAACGGAATTGTGAAACACATTGCGGACGTCGACGGTACTCACCGCGTCTTCATCCATCCTTTACACTACTCCAGTTATACCTGTGCAAGATAATACGTCGGTTACTCTTTTTTCAATGGAGAGGTGATTAGGCTTCTTCACGCCACTAAAATCACGATAGGGATAGATTAACAGTCTATCTTCATCTTTTCAAAAGCACAATGCCGAGGATAGGATACCTTTCTCTACCTAATGCATTAAGTTCATCTTCTATTCTTGGCTGCTGTAGACCCGCCCTATCGTCCCGAAATCAAAATCTACGGATTCCACTGTTTTGACCAAACAATTTTGCCCCATTGTCCTAACGTTATCCGGTCCGAAAATGGTAAAGCGTGCTGTGCTTAGGCCTCCACGTCCAACGAGTTCATCCGAAGACCCCTTTCAATTTAATGATAAATCTGACAGGTCCATTTCGGACGTTGTCGCCTCTCATATACATCACACTTGCAAGCCCTTCGGCGAATCCGGGAAGTATGCAAGTTGTGCCTTACTCGACTATTCGTCTGCATTCGATTCTGTCCCGCAGTCTGTACCACTGCACAAACTGGAAACATTTGGTTGCCTCACACCCGTATTAGCTTGCCTACTTGAATAGTTTACCAATAGAAGCGTGGCTCCGGATTCGGTTCTTTCCCAATAACTCCTACCGACGTATGTCGACGATCCGCCTAGCCTTCTCCTCCTGTTAATTGTTCAAGTGTGTTGACGATGCTGCCCTCTGTCAAACCATTTCTAGGAACAAAAACTTGGAAAGTTCTTCTAACAACTTGTCATCCATTAGTCATTTCTTTGGCAAAAAGTGGCTTAAGTCGTAACGCATCAAAATCTTTCAAGTGCCTGTTCTCTCCTGGTTGGCTTGTTTGTCTGGACTGTCGCCAATCAATGCACAACCACTAGCCAGTTAATTTTGTGAAACATCTAGGATCAAATTCCCCAACTGGCAGCCGTTTGTTGGCCGCTCCTCCTTCCGGAAAATGTGCATTATGGTTTCATTAGCAAACGAAGTATAATAATAGTAGATAGATAGATAGTAGATGTAATTATTGCGTTAAAAATCTTCGATGTCTTTTTCAGGTCGGATGGATCCGAGATTACAAACAAATATGTGCAGTTTTGTATACCAATCCGCTTTCCCAACTCTTCTTTATTGTTCTGTTATCCTTGCAGGTTTATTCAAGAAAGACTTTAGAACTCTTCACCGGAGACTATAAATTAGTGGCCATGTCCGTCATACCACCAATTAATTGTTCGCTACACCGTGATCAATGCTTGATTGCTTGTGAAAAGTGTGTCCATAAAACACTCCCAGTTGCCGCTCATCCACGGCGTCAAGAGCCACACTCATATTTTCACGTGATCAGCTTTTCGTTTCACATTGTCCAGAATCAATATCAATAGGGACCAGACCCTTATTTAGCACGAATTCCGACAAACCAAGACCCTGTTTCACTCGATTTCCTGAGCAATCTATCTTGAAAATTCAATTCATTCACCTGTCGTGTTTTTCTCCTCTTTATACCAGGTGATCAGTGCAACTGTTTAGGACCGAAATGTGACATTTATATATGCAAAAATCTATAGAACACAACAGCCAACTGGGCGATATGTGATCGCCACCCTTTCTCACGTGTTTACTGAGTTTCGTAACAAGAACGCATTCTATTAAAACCAATTTTCCTAACGTTTGCCTTTTGCCCTGAATCGAATACAACAACACAGTTCATTGTTATGCGTCAAGGTGAAAGAAAAATTGGATTGTGACGAAATGGACCGCGGATATTGAAAGTAAAGAGAACTGCAAGATGACAAAATCTATTGACAACGAGTTGGGACGCAAACCAGGTACGGTAATACTGGAAATCGACCGATACTGAAATATTCTCAACGCCCAATGCAACCCGCCCAGCATGAAACATAAGACAAAAGTAATCCATCCGATTCTAAACATGAAAAATAAAACAATCCCTGAAATCTTTAGAATGTATTTTTCCTCGAAAAGCCCATTTTCACATCGTTTTTGCCCCCATATACGTGAGAAGAGAAGTTAACAAGGACCATTATCACAAATACATCACGAGTACCGCAACAATTCAGGCTCGGTAAACGTCAAATTGAAACAGCAGAGCGATCTGCAGCATCCTGAGCACAGATCTCCGCGACTATGTGTTGGAAACAATTGAGGAATGGGCACCAAAGCAGAAAGCGGACACAGTCACTGAATTCAACAATCATTTGAAATGCACAAATATGCATCCCTCGAATTTATTTACTAATACTAATGCTACTGGTGGATATAGGTTGACATAAACCCTACACCCATAATACGTGTAAAGAAAGATGCATACATACATAAGCCGATAAGAACAGATAGACATCAGTAAATAATAAGATTAAAAAAGAAAGAACGAGAACAGAATAAAAACCAAAAAATACAAGAAACAAAAAATATCATGATAGAAGAGAAACCTGGGAAGTTGTACAATGGTAGTGAAATCAGTCATGGATCGAATTAAGTGAACGGAAAGTGGTGAAAGATTAATGAGATCTAGAATGATCTAGTTTGTACATTATGCAAAGGATGAAAGCAGTTAAGTCGAGACAGTGGAAACTGGAACGAGGGGAGAAGGAGGTTGATGAAATGGTAATAGATTTTTCACAATACGATAGAAGAACATAAAGACCATGGGGACCATCTTGGGATCACACTAGTTACGCAGTAGATCAAAGGAAATCTGTTTGGTGATTAGTCAACGCAGCTGATCGGTAGCATTACCAGCAGATCGGGGCAAAGAAATATGATTGAAAAATGCAAGTGTCGTGAGATGAATCATATTGCCATCATTTTTGTCAGCCAAATGCAGAGGAATTGAAAACGACTGGGAAAAAGAGATCTGGAATCCAGAATGAGTCAAATGCGCGTCAAATGCATCGAGACCGAATAAAGATGAGCGGGAAAAGGGTCAATGAGTGGATGGGGAGAGAGCGTTCGAGATGAGTTTGTTATTGCACAATAAACGGGAGGTAGACAAATGCGAATCCATCGGGAACATCGCTGGTTCGCGCAAAAGCAGACACGTACATGCACGTCAAAAGGTTGACGGAATATGATAAACCAGTTGATCTAGAAATTAGTGAACGGCAGATATCTTCGAGTAATCTGGACGAGCTTGTACAATAAGAAAACATGAATGCGAGGAGTGAAATGGGGAGAGGTACCGATGAGATGAGCTTGTTCGCAAATGCACAGAAACTGTGTGAATGTGGACACGCGTGAACAGTTGTACGCAAGGGGCGGCTCCCCGGATGGATGTTTCACGAAGCATGTTGTTGTTCTTACATGAGATTCAAGCGTAAAACTCGCGTGTCGGCGCGCGTTGATAAGGGTTTACATTTGATGTCTTTTTCGGTTCATCTAATGCGTAAGAGCCCTCATCACGTTTCCGTAGACGATATATACAGAACAAGATTAGTAGAATCAAAAGTAGCAGGACCACAACCACGCTGCCGACAATACCTGATCAGAAGAGAACAAGAAGTTGAGAATCAGCAACATGAACCAAAATCCCTAATGGGATGAAAAGAAAAGACCTGTGACCCAATTTTCATCCTCGAAAGTAAGAAGGAATTTACCCTTACATTTCAGCCACACTGAAAAATGGCTATCGATTATAGGTGACGATGGTAACGTAGGTTAGGAGCCTGGAAGAACTAACAAGTGATTTATTATATATATTATTTTCTTCTCTTGTGATGGTTCTACAATCATATTTCCGTGATGTATTATACGTAAGTACGCACATACACACACATATATAAGTAAGTGTGTATAACTAAAACAGAATAGTTTTCAAGCTGCCAACAGCCAAACGTCAACAGGCCAGACAATTCAGTAAACAGGCTAATCATATACGATAACACACACATGTACATTAATTCTGTTTATAAGCAATTTGGCAACGATGACTACTTACCCCGCAAAAGGAGCAAATTCTAGATAATGAGAAATAAGGCTTTCACAGGAGTCGTTCAAAATTATTTAGGGTTAGGATAATGAACTAGGCAATTGCGAGAACACGACGAAATTCGTACGCACTTACGAACTACCAATCAAGAGAAAGCAAACACCAAGAATGTGTACCTGCAATCACTCCGGGTTGTCGTAAAATATTCACCCTGGATGCACGAGCTGGCCAAGGCTGATGGAGTGATTCGACGGCCGACTGTCGAGCTGCAATAACGGCCTCTGTCAATCGACCATCATCTCCCATCAATGGCAACTGTCGCTCCACTTTGCGACCAGGGTAGTCCGCAGCCATCGGAGAGGCGACGGGTGCTGGAGCGAACGGATCTGGATCTGGAAGGTTCATAGAGGAAACAATCGGATCAATAGTGAGATAAACAGCCAAGCCAAAAAGCCAAAAAGCTACGAGAGATAATTGCAGTCATTATCGGTAGCGTGACTTCAAGCATTCCGACAATGAGAAAAACTAATAGATACTTCAGTTAGCCGGTGGAAAACACCGATTTCAGATGGAAACAAACTTTGAGTGCGAAACAGTTGGAACTCAGAAAGCTCAATTCAGTTCAGCTTTTACAATCATTAATCTTTCATCAAAATGCTCTAGTTTTTATTTTTACCTCACAGCAACATGGTTGCAAAAACTGAGGCGAACATAAAACAGAAGAAAGCAATTCTAAAGTAATAATTTTAAGAACTTCAGAGAAGCGAACAGACTCCGAATGCAAGAACGCCATCGACCGAGGCATTGAGCCAAAACCATCCATTGTCTAAATATCGTCTGGTGTGCTGAGACCTGCTCGACTCCAAACCGATGGCCTAAAACCGTATTCTATAGGGGCCAGCCTACTGTTTGTAAATATTCATACCATTGTGCCCCAATCATCGAATGGTCACCTCGCTTCATTCTCCTGCGCTGGAGAACAATGTACAACGAGGTATGTGTAGAGCTTGATCCAACCACCTTAACCAATTCCGATCTAGTGCCTGCTTTAAGGACTGAACTTTAGGATCCGGAACCTCACGCCTAACCGCTGAGTTACTCACAAAATCCTCCCACCATTTTCTACCAGTACTACGAAAATGATGATGTTCAAACACCGGAATTCCTCGTAGATCTGTTCTCAATGGTCATGTTTCGGAATCCTAAAGCAGCACGAACTTCACTTGTGTTGTTTGTCATACTGGCACCACAAATGTTTTATACTGGTGAATGTCAATCGGACCTTCTGTATGCACAAAGACACCTCATCCGATGCATGACCAAATGATCAGATGCAACTACGCAGGTAACTAAATCTATATGACTCATTTAATTCTTCCCCATGAAGAACAAAGTTTGGCTTCTAGCCAACCCAGCAATGTAACACCAGTTTATAATTCGGAGGTACAGAACTCATCGTTCAGCAGATGGGAAAAATAATAACAACTTAATTGTAGCCTCATTCAGAAGCACAACATCATCCACATATTCTAAGTTAGATAGTCTCTTGACTGAGCATGTCTACCTAACGCCTGCCTCAGTGCACGCTGCACTCCAGAACAAGCAGTGGCCGGAAGGTAGGTGTCAAAGTGGCCAGTAGTTGACATGGGTAAAAGTATGATCACTTTAAGCAATAACCTAGCTCTTCTGGACCCAATCAGACAGTCGGATTCGGGTTCATGAGAATTACCCTAAGCGTTGGTTGGGAACAATAATGTCATGGTTTAATATCGCATTGTTGTATTCAAAACCTCTCGTTTTTAATGGAATCTTTCAACTCGTTATTTCGTAGTCGATCTTTCATTAAAATTCATTTTCTTCTTCCGTTTCAAATAAACGGTACGGTGCGTTATCAACCGAAACCAGAACACCTTATCCCAGGGTTAATAGTTGTAAACGGAGGACTGAAAGATCCCTAAATTTAGACCGGATTTCGGATCCAATAAGATATATCGTTGGTAACGAACGCATTTGAAGATAATCGATGAAAATGCAGCAGTAAGGTCAACAGGCGGGATTTTGCTAGCGCAACCGCTTATCTAAGTACGAATGAGTTACGATCCGAACGCAGCCTTGCTAACATTCGTTTCGTCATGCGCCCACGAATGCATCTTCAACTGCGTGTCTGGATGTTCGTAAACAGAAAAGCATTTGCACTCAGGAGCGTAGCGAGCTAAAGATTGTCCAAAATAACCATTCCTGTTTTAGGACGACTTGATTTGCACATTATTTAGTTCTCGAAAGTGGAAATTCATTGGACTAGGTGATGCTTTTAGGAGCCGCTTACCACTGCAAAAAGAGATCTCATCGGGCACTAACCAGGCCTTTTTGGAATATTTTCCGGTAGTTGAACAACATTCAGGGTCGATGAAACACACGGCAGCCGAATAATCGATGGCCTGTAAAACTTTTCAGTTCAACAGTTTTACCGTTTAGACGTTAACGTGAAGTCGAGTTACCTGTAATTCCTAGTCGCACGTAAAAGAGAGGTCAGGCGAATAAACTAGTACGTTTTAAGGCTTACCACCAAAGTAAACGTGCTAGCGAGACATCAATAGCTAATTCACACGCACACGCACACACACACACACACACACATTTATACAGATCTTTTTAGCCTTTCCAGTAAGCTTAATGATGGTCAGAAACGTGCGAGGAAGAATTGTGCGCGGCATTTTTGTGTTAGGTTTTGGTGGTCAAATATACTAGTACACATAACGACTGGTGATGGTGAAACCGAAAAAAAAACCAACTCGTTTTGCTTAGCGGTTCCATCTGTGCTATTTTAGTCGTCCATGTGGAACAAAGTATGGCACGTATCCATCGTATGACCATTCACCAAAGGCATGTGTCAGAGAGTATACACCTCAGTGGCGGGCTCGAGTCAACTCATCCGCCAAATCATTTGAAACCTAGTCGGTTATAACCACACTATGGTCGTCAAAATTTTGAGGTCTATTTCGGGTACAATTGTAAATCGACCGACGAGAACGTAGAGCAGTCACATTTTAGCCACGGTGGAAACGATGAGCAATCAGTTTAGCAGTTTAACAGCCACTTTGCACAGGACTCACTGTTAATTTTGTGCACAAACAATCCCATTCCGTCTGATTATAGAGGAAAATCGAACACATTGAGCGTCGCACGATCGATTTGCATCAAATCCCAAATCAGACGTGAAGGAGGATCTCTACAGTACCTCTCCACCATATATTTCATTCATTTGGCCCTAGCAGACTTCCAGCCTGCGTTGGGCCCGCTGAGTATCACGAAAAACGATTTCGTTCGTAACTAAAGCTGCAACAAGCATTTGTTTTTAATGCAGATTTTAAGGAGGAAAAGCCCAGGACAATCACACAAGGCAGGTGCACGTGGTGATGACAGTAGAAACAAGGGTAACAAAGAGAAAAAACGACTGATAACAGCAGTTAACGGGGAAAACTGAATAGGCAGGAAAACGTACGTGGACTACGGACGCTCATGATCTTGGAGGAACCCGGTTTGGCCTCGTCCGAAACGGTCATCTAAACAGTCACAGTACAGATGAAATAAAGTAGGTTTGAAGTGTTCAATCAGTGTCACGAGTTTAATACAGAGAGCAAACGGGTTGTCTTTTTAATGGAAGCACTGTACAGCTCCGTCATCCTTGTTAGGAATAGTCAGCAAGGCACATCCTCTGGAAATGCTACATAAACGGATATATAAATATATATATATATATATATATATATATATATATATATAGGATGTCACGCGGATGCCAAGGATGTTGGTAAGCGTTAATTAAGCCTTCCGTATACGCTATTACATTTTATCTGATATACGAGCACCAAAGGATATGTAAATGCCAAAATAACAACCTACTCACTTCGTTCATACTTTCCCCCGCAAGAACCAGTTTCGGTCTCCGTTTAATTAAGTCCTGCAACAATGTCACAGTCAGAGGTGCAAAACACACCTCAAATAACCACATTATCGTTCAGATGATAAAGAAAAACTGGTAATTTATCTGGACATTCACATAAAGGCAAAATATCGTTCACACTTTCTGCATCATTCTGCTAGTTGCCACATCTGATTTAGTGAGATCTTGTGCTTCTATGCTAACTCCACGTCCCAGGGTAGCGGTCGGTCCCTTCCCACGCTTAGAGGACCCTGGTGGCTGTGGGGCATGCGCCATCCACTGCACTCACGTATCAACCGTGCCCAAAAGAGATTAGGAAGTTCGTAGGCTCAACAAATTTCACCGTTCGCACGTGAGAATATTATTCACAGTCACCACAGTTGCAAAATTGAAAGGAAGGAATGAACTGGCAAGCCTGATAAGCAATATTCCTCGCTTTCAACTCGGATGAAGGATCGCCATATGGCCGAACTGGGCTTTGGCTACTCCAGTACACTTCAGTTCAATTTAGTTTGAAAAACCACTAACCTTGCACTAACGTAATCCGTTTGGGGTTTCTACCTCAACAGCATCATCTCAAACAGAGGAAGAACGGGGGATAATAAAAGATCAACCGCAGAATAGTATATTGAAGAAGTACATCGAGGAAGAAAATTTTCCGAATGCAAGAACGCCAACGACTGTGGCACTGAGCCATGTCACATATTGTCTTCAACCATCGTTTCGGGGGATCTCGTGGACCCGAGTCCAACAGTCTAACTGCATCTACACGACCCAGTCCAGGTGATAAAGCTTCTAAACATTTTACCCGTCATCGGCCGGCGACGCCGAACCATCCTCCAACCATTACCTACCTGGAATAACACCATACACCGAATCGAGCGTTTTATTGCCCTGCGCAAAACATGACCCAACCACCTCAACCTATTCCGATTTGGGGCTTGTTCTAAGGACTGGACCCTAGGACTCAGTATCTTACGTCTAACTTCTGAATTACTCCCTAAAGTCTCTTGTCATATTCTACCAATACTACAAACACAAGGGGGTATTCCAAACAACGAAAGTCTTCGCATATATTCTGCTCCCAACGGTTATGTTTCGGAGCCGTAGAGCAATACCGACCACATGGCTGTTGCGTATACTCGACCTCTGATCGATAGCCGGATGTCACGCCAGGGCCATAGATGCATCAAATTAGCGAAGATTAATCGGGCAGGTACACTTCATCTGATATACGACAGCCAGGTGACATTCATCTACCCAGGTAATTAAATCTATCCACCACATTCAGTTGCTACCCCACAAGAAGAAAAGGATTGGCTTTCAGCATACCCTATCAAGCAACACCATTTTGCACTTCGCTCAGTGCCAAACCGCAAGGCAAGCCTCACTGACCACAGCCTTTTCTCAAAAGTTACATATGTCTATAAAAAGAGAGAATATCCAAGGAGAACAGGGAGTGGACTTACACAGGCGGGAAAAAATAAGACGTTCCGGTAGCCAGCATACGGGACACAGTCTAACTGCACAACACACACTATTTCAATCATTCTGATCCGACAGTAAATGACAACACGATCTCCAATGTTCACGGTTCACTGCCATATCTCTCAAGGTCTCCAGCCAGCTAGTTGAAAGGTCCTGGGGATCTCAACCAACAAGACGTGAGACACCTACTTTACCTAAGTTCGCTATACATTTTCTCATTCCACGTTGCCACGTCGTCCGTTGACCTTCGCATGGCTTCTTTCATTCCTTGGGAGGAACAAAATAAGGCACCATATGGTAGACGAGTGTTCGCCATACGTTACACGTGACCTAATCAGCGTAGTCTACTAAATTTCACATGCGGAAACAAAGCATTCTGAGAGCCGGCACCTAGTACTACACACCCGGCCACTCCATTCAATCCTAACCATATTACATAGACATCGGTGGTAGAAAACCTCCAAACAACGAACATCTCCCACACGCATACTCCATGCCTCACAACCGTACAATAGAACTGGATTGAGCGCACTGCGGTACACTACACACGGTCTGTCAACTTCAGTAAAATATTAGACTGAAGCCACAAGTTCTTCAGTCCAGCGTAAGCTGATCCAGCCTTCGATATGCGCGAGTTTACTTCTACTGCCGAGCTACCATCGTTCGACATGCAGCTAACAAGGCAGGTGAAACGGCCAACAATCGTCAATTCCTCTCCATCGAGTACCAAGTTCAGCACTACTGTCCTCCAGTCCTGTGATAAAACTGGAGGTGCAAAGCACATGCCAAACCGAGCAACCGACCTCGAGAGTCTATCTAGTGTCCGTTGCGCATGGTCCGCGGATTCGAACAGGAACACAACGTCATCTGTACAATTTAAGTCACACAGTTCGACTCCTACATGCCGGAGACCTCCTAAAGCATCTTCCATCACCTCGTCCATGACGAAGTTGCACAATAATCGAGAGATGGGACACCCTTGTCGAACGCCACCAGTCGTTTCGAATGAACGTGATAGTTCATCGTATGCCATCACGCGACCGTACCTATGCGAGTGTAATGCTCACAACGGGTTTAGGAACTTCGTTGGTATACCCTTTTGGTAAAGAGCACTGAATAGTGCTGGTCGATCCACTGAGTCGAATGCGTCTTTTAAGTCAAGAAAAATTATGATTGCAGGGCGGCGATATATGTGGCGCGTTTCGAGTAACTGCCGAAGAGGAAGAATCTGGTCGATACAACCTCGACCTAGATGAAATCCTGCCTGCTGTTGGAGGATGNGACCCTGCAACATTATCGAAGCCAAGACCGTGGTGGTTATCGGAATTAATCTGATGCCACAATGATCGCTACAGTCATTGCATGTGCGTTTTCTGAAGACGATTACAGTCAGTGACTGGGAATATGGAATACACTCCTCGTTTCAAACACCACGAAGCAAGGAGATAAGTGTTTATATGGAGGCTTCTCCACAGGATCGGAATGTAATTGGGTGGGGGATGCTCTTTGGAACCGGCATTTTCCTCTCTTCAAAGTTCGAATATTCAACTCTACTTCCACTTCTTTTGGTGCACTAATAAACATGTCCAAATGATTCACAGCACTGGTCGTCAGACTAACTACATTCGGGCTATCGGAACTTTGCGACTTCCCGCAAACCAGAAGTTCGTCTTTAGGAACCCCAACCGGAAACTTTGACTCGAACGTCTTACCCACCAGGTAGTGGGACGTACACACGGAGCAGGCGTATACTTACCACTGTCCATCCTGCTCGGAGCAGTGGACAGAGTGATTCTGATTACTCTGTGTGACGACCGAGGCAGTATGGAATTCATTGTTTGTGGTATTCATTGAAGTTTTCTAGATGAAGAATGCTAAGGAATCCAGCCGCTAAACATGAGAACAACTTGGGTTCCAAACCAAGGCTTCTGATTCTAACAGGAACCTATACGCATAGCAGCAGGGAGTGGCTGAGTTGAGCCTCATCTACTTATTCTTCTACTCAATTTTCCGATTCAGTTGACAACTTGAATCAACCCCAACCTGGAGAACTAGGAGACCGACTTATCAGGCCTCTACTCATTGACAATCCAGGCGTGACTGGATCTTCGGCTTGAGATCAGCCATCCTATATAGCTCGTTGGGTAATGGGGGCAAGCAAGCCGTCGTACCACGTCAACCTCATCGTGACAGGGTGAAAGTATCATCAACCCAACCCCAACCAGAGGTGATACCCGCCTGATTCGCGCGCGTACAAATTCTGTGAGCATTAGGTATGAAGTTTAGAAGAATGCTGGAGAGCAGTTTAAATGCAATACTTATCAAACCAATTCTTCCGTGATTTTCACGGCAGGATCTATCGCTTTTCGCGCAAATCGGTACAATCATCGATTTGCACCGGTCCCTAGGTAACTGCTTCGTGCAGGTCGATCTCAGATTTGTCAAATTCACGCATAAAAATTCATCCCCATTCTTGAAAAAAGATGGATGCCGCTCATCTGATCCAGCAGCTGCATGCCTCTTAAGAAAACCTCTTGATGACCACCTCCATTTCTGAAGGAAGAGCGCAGTTTTACTTGTGGACAGTGGGCCAGCTAAACTTCCACAGTGCTCTGCTTTCAGCATCTCAGATGCAAGGTACGAGGCCTCAGGATTTAGTCGTCAGTAGGAGCACTGAATTCAAGGTGGCTGGGACGTGTTGTGCATGACCAGAGAAAGCCTACCCCATGGTACGCTGTTCTTCGAGACAGGCACTGGTTGGAAGATGGGTCGAGGTGGTCAGTCCACCACAGAAAGGTAGGAAAATCTTAACCAATGGCTTGGTTCCTGTGGGTTCAGTCAGACTGTCGGGATGGGGTTCACGAGATCCCTCGAAGCGATGGATGGGGATTTTAGGCGACATGGCTAAACACCTCGACCAGTGGTGATCTTGCATTTGAAATCTTTTGTCCTCCATTAAGTGCCTCCATTTATTATCCAACACTTGATCTCACAGCATTTTTCACCCAAACATCTTATGAATAGACGATGCTAACGTAGAAACTAAAACAGGAACACATCAGTACAAAGATAATAGTTGTAAAACCGAAATATACTGAGCTGGTCGATGCAACTTCACAGAGTGAGTAATTCCGTGGCCCCTCTGCTCTGTGACCCAGGTGCCAACAGTGTGAACCGTAGACAGTTACGAGTTCATAACTATTGAACTTAAATTGCAATTTAGTTGAGTTCAATGGATCTATCCTACTACCAGAGTAAATTGATTTACCCTAAGAGGAATTCGTCTGATGAACCGATGAACTTGATCTGGTTGATGGATGAGCCACAAATAACCCATACAATCATGGAATCGTAAAGTCTGGTCAGGTCAGAGAAAACTAGGCAATATTAACTTTGTCCTTTATGTAAAACAGAATGTAAACACAGCGAAGAAAAAGTTCCGATTTCCTCCTTTTGCGCGCTGTCCCCCCCCCCAACGGTTCTCCGTGAATAGACGGAAGAAACACTTCATCTACCCGTTCAAGCGATAAGACCCACTTGAAACAAAGAGGACAGTAGAAAAAACCGGTGCAACTCGGTTCAACAAACACCAAAGATGTATCTTTAAAGGAACGAAGCAGACAGTGCTCAGATCATGCTCCACTGATCCCCTGAACCACCTGTACACACAATCACAAGCACACAGAGAGAAAGAGAACAAACCGTAAGGAAATAGAAGAACGGCACCCTCCCTAGCTAAAACCGAGACAGGGGAGAGAGAGATAAAAAAATTTTTGTAGAAGCTGGTGTTCTAACCTATCAATCGTACGAGTTTTCATCTGGTGACTGAGAACAAACAGCAGCTGGAGTAACTGCTGTTGTAGAGTCCAGAGAAATGGGGAGCGAATGTGTGCGTCCTATCCTCAAGCTTAAAAAGTGCTCACACTTGCATTTTCAATTAAGCCAATTCAGAACTCAAGATTGCTTATGGCTCACGGATGTCTTGGATTAAACGAAGTACGCCAGAACAATACAATAAACAGGAGAGAAAACTACAGACGCATAACGTCTTCGATGCATGAGTGCTGCATGAGTGCCTGTTCGCAAGCAGAAATGAATGGAATAGGTGAAAGATCGAAATTGTCTCAACAGCTTCACTGGATACGAATCGCCTGAAAATGGCGAATTTTATAATGACGAAAAGACCGATATCCTGCGCATTCATTGATATTGATGGCCAAACGCTAACGGTTTTCGTGCATTTTCGATCATGTTTCTAAGTCATGCAGGAAGACGCATCTAGCTGTTCAAGTGTAATCTCGACGTTTGATCGATCCACATCACCGATGCCGAAATGCTTCGAGTCGATGAAAACCGATCGCGTTTTTTTCAAAACACGGTGGTACTTCACCCAATATAAAACTACTTGGCAATCGCCATTCAAACAAGAGAACAACATTATTTCCACATCCATAGTTATCACAGTGAAAGACAAACGGATAAAGAATAAACAGAGGGAATAAGCTGATGGTTTGGCAATTAGTAACGAAGGCGCCAAGTTGCCGGTATGGAAACGCTATTGGACAGCAATGAATCCAGGCCCTCTAACCGTTATTCGGTCGTGTTCTATGCCGTATAATTCGGTTCTGCGCCAGCGACGCGGTGGCATCTGGACTGTAGCGGAGAACAGAAGAAACATTATAGTTTGGCTGTTCTCAAACAAAGCATATTTTGGAGGCCCTTTTGATTCCACCTCGTCAGTGAGAAACCTGGGGAGGATTGCTGGCCCTGTGCTCTGAACACCTTCTATTCCTCGCCGGTATGAACATCAGACGTTCGGATCGTCAATACGCAACCTGGCGTCCACCCTTAAAGAATCAACGTTGGACTCAGCTAGACCATATGGCTACCAACATTCGGGTAGCATGAAAAATTCCCGTCGGTATTGGAACAGTCTCCTCGACTCCGACCACGCGATGATGAGTACATGATTAAGTAGGTGATTAGGAAGACCAAAAATTAACGATAAACAAAAAAAGAGACTCGCCTTGGATGACTGAAAACCGGGGGCATGAAGCTGTTCCGGCGCATTCCAAATTGCTAGTGATGAAGGATCTGTTTAGATAAAACAGAGAATGGGAAAATCTCACACAAATATCCACACCCACGAACTACGTGTTATGTTCAAAAGGACAGCAGCTTAGCAAATACCAACAGCAAAGACACATGAAATGGTTACTACATGATCGAATTCGCAACTGATACGGATTCATCCGAGAGGGTCTACGACGCATTGCATTAAATCGACACGCTTCAGAATATCTCCGCTGTGTTACGATCATGTGAATCAACCACAAACAGAAATTGGGATAAGGGTGACAAAATCCTAGTTTACTGGAACAGAATGATTTCAAAAATCCAATATCAAAATGGGCGAGACTAGTGAACTTTAGTTCGTAGACCAAGTAAACAAACATTTTATCGAAAAACAATGAACAGAACGAGCCGCATGCAGAAACGGCGTATTAATAGCTTTCTTCGTTGAAATGAGAAAAAAGCACCAACATTATGACTATAGTTCAACACTATACAACAGTATAAACCCCACTCCCAATTTCCTTTCTCCCAGGGTTAGACGCTGCAGTAAAAAATGGGTACGCAACACAGACAGGAAGTGGATCTACACGGGTCGGAAAAGAAAAGAATGCCGCAGTAGCCAACGCAAGGAATACAGTCTAACTGTACAGACACAAACTTTGGATGATACAAATTCTACAGAAAGTGACAACACGATCACCGTTGTTCACGATTCGCTACCGTATACTCCAGTGTCGCCGGTCTACTGATTGACCGATCTTTTCGTAACGCAACATGAAGACGTGAAACACCTAAATTACCCAAGTCCGCTGCACATTGTCTCATTACATGCTGCCACGTCATCTGTTGACCTCCGCGTGAGAGGGACAGAAAATATGACACGGTACGATAGACGTGTTTCCCACACGCAACGCGTGGTCCAACGAATTCTACTAAGCCTCATACGCTGTGACCGACTAGTTCAAAACAGATGTCTAGCAATGGATTTCTAACCTTTATACTGTTAACTCGATCACTCCATCGAATCTTACCGACACTTCGCGAACATCACTGATCAAAAACCTCCAAGTGACGAACGTCTTCAACACCCAAAATTCGTGTCCCGTAACCATATAACAGAACTGAGCACACTGCGGCACAATACACAACATTTCAGCTTCGACGAAATATGAATTCGACACCACTAGTACTTTAATCCAGCGTACGCCACTCCATATTTGGATACACGCTTGTTCGCCTCCAATTCCTGCTGTTTTGGGATGTTATCCTCGCGAATCAAACAGGGTGACATAATCGAAGCCAGGACCCTGATAACCATCAGGATTAAACTGACCCTGCGTTGATTATCACATTCTCCCTTTTGAAGATGAGTACAATCAGTTACTCGTCCCATGACAAAGGAGCACGTTCCTTGTTTTAAGTGTTACGGATTAACGTCAGCTATTTTATCAAGGCATCTCAGCCCAGTTTGAAAAGAACTAGAAGAAAGTCGTCGGGACCGGCCAATTTTCTTTGCTTTAATAGTCGAATGTTCGGCTCATTTCCAATCAAGTGACACAACCCACGGATTCAAAACTGTTGACGCTAGAGTGACTACGATAGCGCGCGGCCGGCTAAGCTGCTCCTAGAAGTATTCAGCCCAGCAATCGGGCATTTGCTGTCTGCAATGCATAGGTTCTCCATTTCTATCACATACGGTCTCACTAACCGAAGTTCGCCGCCCGTCTGCGTCACGCATAAGCAGGCACCACTTGCCCGTACATATCGAAACCTAATAGAACTGTCCATCAGCTTACCGGGCAAAGGTCCCTCTATACCAATTCGCAGAATTTTCGAGAGGATGTTAACCATGGTATCACGCACTCCAATCCATCTTCAGTTTGTACTCAACTGCCGAATTTTCGAAATCCAAAACAATCCCTTACAGTTTCATTGGTTCCTTCGTGGTTTAGTTAGATTTCCAACCTCATGCCCATCAACCTTTAATTCGTAGGGCATTTAACACTAGTCAGTCAACCAGTGAAAAACAATCCCGTATAATAATCAAATTGCCTTGAATCTATCCGGAGTGATCTTGTCGAACCATTATTCGGCTTGCGCTACAGAAAGCATCGAAAATCTTACTCGTGCGCTATACCGTTTACGGAGGATATACACAGAAATTGAGATCAGATACAGATTATCAATTTCCAAAATTCGTGGAATCCAATCGTTTGGAATTGGCGTACACATGTTTTCTCTAAATAGAATTACCAGAGGTGAGTTTCCTGAAACAATCTACTCCTTTGGTCTATTTCAGCGGACAAAAAGAACAATTTGGGCAGAACTGAAGCATTTGTAGTGAGAAGCTAACTCGAGCCCAAAGATATAACACTCGTAAGATTCAGATCAACAAGCTGACACAGAAACTGCGTTCCGACCCGTGACAAGTTTACGAAAATATTCTGTTAGAATTTTGCAATAACAGCTGAGCTGAATAAGAACATATCGTTTCTTCCATAACAATAGTTTTACATGCGCTTTTTAATCATTCTGGTGAGAAATAGATGAAATAAACAAATCAAGGGTATGGACGTAGGACGTGAAACATGAGTATATTCCCGTTGGTTTGTTCGTTCCACTAACTTATTTATCATTAATATGATTGAGAACCGTTTATAAACCTAACAATATGTAAGAAACGGTAATTGTTGCATAAGGCGACTAATGTAAGTCGAACGCATAGCCGAATTTTCTTGCCCTATATGTTTTGGTTGTTTGTCATTAGCTGGTGCACAGTCTGCGCATATTCGCCAAACTTGAATAAAGTTATCGATCGGGCTCATGAAAACCGGTTGGCTGAATCCTATTCAAATTCTAAAGCAACCCCTTCGTTGATGGCCGCTCTCGTCACCCAAGCCGTCTATAGTTCGCGGCCTCTGCGACCGGCGCAGCTCAGGTGAGCTTGTTGTGAATGGTGTACCACAGTTCCTGCAGTTGGAACTGACTCTCTCTTACGCGTTGCACGAAGGAATGATTTGTGATGCCAACCGGTCATGAAAATGTGAACCATAAAGAGAAGAGAATCGGCGAACAAATGACAAGCCACTGTTGGTCAATCAATAACGTGCTTTTGTCGAGAAAGCGTCGTGATTGGTGGCTCACTTGATGCTAGGAAAAATCCAGTTGGATTTAATTTCGGTTTATTCATGACTGAAAACGTGCAGATCGCAACGACAGTCTCCTCATGCTAAAATAGCGAAGTATGAAATCGAAACACCATTTATCCCTCGGCATTATCAAGCCGTCGAAGAACAAGCACATAGTCTTAAGAATGAATCTCACAAAAGGAGACAAGTAACTGATTAAAGTCAAATGATAAATCGCTTCTCACATTTGGATGCCCGTACAGTTTAAAAAACAAATGAATTATGATTCGAATTGCAAATGATCAGTCTTGGTGATTATCACTATACCTTTGTGAGCTATCCATCGATAGAAAATTGAGTCTCCTATTGCAACCAGAAAAGGACAGTAACTTTTTATATCGAACGTGATACTACTAAAGTTCGATGTAAGCTGATCGAATGTTATCTTCTGAATAATTAGTGTATGGATTTTGCTGATAAACGAGCATATTAACTTATGCAAAAAAAGATGAACTACACGTAGATCAGTGGTTCACATGTCGTGTTCTTTTAAACATGCTAGAATCATGAGTGCGATGGAAAGAGCATGCTCCATGGCCACTGGAAACCATTACTGCAGGAGTGGGGGGACTGGGAATCGTGCCCCTGAATCTTGGAGCGACATAGAACCATATGGGTCTCAAAAGGTCGGACGTGGTGATGAGCCGAGCGAAAGCAAATTATCATCTATCATATATACATATATATATAATGTGTGTGTGTGTGTGAAAGGACCTTATGAATGTCCAATCCACCCGCACCGTAACCCGAGTGGCACATACTAAAAGGGCCCATAACCTGTCAATATCGACACTTGGTACTTCCTGGTCTTTCACTGATGCTAAAAAAGAAACATTTGTATGACCTCTCACGAATTCTCTTCCGTAAGCATATCGACTACTATCACCCAAAAAAGTCAGACACTTGAATCCTAAATACGTCGGTCACTTTGGTGACAGATGGTCATTCACTATAGCTGGGCTCGTTACCATATCTGACCTATTGAGGTCTTATTTGGTCCTCCCACGTTACCTAAGCTTCAGTTTTACTGTTCGCGTTTTTCCCTGTCCACATGTATTGGACCTCAGCAACCATGGGGCACGACCCTACTACCGCAGTTGTGCGCTAAATATGTAGTGAAAGAAAACAAGTAAATCAATCATAGTCAATAACTCGTGTGGTATCGCGTTTTTTAACAATTCTTTCAACCATATAATCGACTGACCGGTTACACTGGCATGCAGCAATTCGATCCGACTTATATCCCGATCCACATTGCCCACTTCAGGTAAATAGCCTTCGTGAAGACGATGTTGGACCAAATCTTGTGGTGCTTGTAGTGAGGTGTGACCAACAGAAATCAGATGAGCACGATAGTAAAGTAAACCTCCGTGACCATTCGTGGCTCTACTCCCGCTGGTCGTCGGCACGGTTACCAGTGGGCTGACGCTAAAGATGCGCTGATAGCCAGGAGCTGATTGGAGTATACTTTCCAAACCGTCACGAATGCGTCGGCGCCAATTCATATCCTGCTCCGGAGTCAAACTGATGTCATCCACACGATTCTCAATAGTCCGCGAGTAAAAGTCTTTGTCCAACGGAAGACTGTCGATTGCTGATGATGACGGTGACGAAGTCAAAGTGCGCAATGCCAACAGAATGGAATAAATAGCTAGACGGGGAAGATCGGTGGTATGGGAATGAAATCAATGGACCCATATCAGCTGCATCGTGCCAACTGATGAGGAAGGATGCTGTGAGTGATGCTAGTCTGCATTCATTTACTAGAACTGGAAAACCATTTCGACACATTTGCCCCAACTGCGTCTAAGTTAGATCAATCTTGTATCTTTTTACTTCCTTTATTAATGCAATAACAATGCATATCATTTGTCAGGAAGAAGGCCACGGCCAACAAAGGGCTGTCAAGTAGGGAAGTTAACCGGCGGTGGGAGAATGCGAATCCGCGACCCTCCCGTCCAAACGCCACGACCTTATCCGTTGGGCCACCGCCGGCCAAGAACAACGGCAAGTGGTAAACTCGAGTAAAAGTTAACACTAGTTAGTAGGCTATCCGCTTTTGACGAAGTGAAACGATATAAAAAAAACGATGTCTGAGAGAGAAAGAAAGAAAGAAAGAAAGAAAGAAAGAAAGAGCCACTGTTGTACAAAAACAAGCCGCCGAACATAACAGTTTGAGCTAGTAAACAGTAAATAATGAAGCAGAATTAGTCCGATATATGATTTTCAGCAATCCTTCTGTGGCACTGGTACCGCGTTCGAATTCAATAGAAGTCACGCTAAAGACTTGAATCCTGAGGTGAATGCATGAGAAGCAAACGTCTATGAGATGACTCCTAAGAGCAATCTGGGTGTCAACAACACCAGTTGAAAATTCTCCAAGTGATTTCCAAGGTTTTGGAATGCTTCAGTATATCCGGGATGGGTTCGATAAGGCTACTTCCCTGAATACTTTACGAAACTTGCCCAAACGATTGTTCGTCTCAATCGTCCTCTGGTGGGGAAGTCCCACACATTGCCTTCATCTGGTGGACGTTCCCATGAAATTGCAACGGTGAAGGCGAATCCTCTCGGACTCACCAACGGGAAGAGTAGCTATCAGCTTGGCAGATATGGCCAAATCCCGCTTCCAAACAAAGCAAGAGAGGCGAACAAATCACATGGCATTATGACCATAGGCATGTGGACTGAGCCTATG
Organism: Fasciolopsis buskii; assembly: GCA_008360955.1. Taxonomy (NCBI): domain Eukaryota; kingdom Metazoa; phylum Platyhelminthes; class Trematoda; order Plagiorchiida; family Fasciolidae; genus Fasciolopsis; species Fasciolopsis buskii. Next base: position 163,302 of record LUCM01003319.1, read on the forward strand.
AGGCATGAGTAGAACGATCGGATCGAGATTACTTAGAATAAACCCTTTAATCTAAGTGTACAACACAGAGACGCGTTGCCACGCGAGACATAAAACAAACACACTTGAAGAATCAGATGAGTCTCTCATGCGTATGAACACATGCCTTAACAACATAACCTCCGCCGAGTACGATTTCGAGCCACATCCAACAAGACATTCAAACAACTGTGCTGTGAATCTCGAGACTTCCAATCATGCAGTCATAACGAACCGACAGAAGTAAATGATGTGAACATTTTGCCAAAACGATATCATGTGACTTGAACCATATGCTATTTTTCATTTTAAGCAAACTGTTGGTAAACAGAATAGGAAGTCGGTGGAGTGTTATAAGCAGCCCTGACCAACGAAGCCGGGCACGCGGTAAGTCCTGTTCCGCAGATGCACCTCTGAGGAGTGGCAATGTTCGCTATTGCTATCGCGCTCGCGAGTTACTCCCCTTTGGCACCGACGATCGAAGATAGACAGTCGGTAGACATCGGTCGCCCAAACAGGCCAGGTCTTGTAAGGGTACAAAAGCACAACACGCACAGCAGCTTGCGCACCCGATCTTTCAATGAAAGAGAAATACTATGCCGTATCCATAGGCATTGAAAATTGCAGAACGCTTGAGCTTTTACTAGTCGACTGTCCATCTTGTCTCCAATACGCCCATCAGCAGTCATAGTGTCCAAAGTAGACAGATGTCACGATGATTCCTAACCCATTAGCATCGAGGATGATTGCAGGGATGGACTTCTGCCAGTTGTGTAGGAGCATTTTACACCCGGGAGGAAGAAAACATTTCTTCATGGAGAGTTTCAAATGCGAAATGCTTGAAACACGAATAAACTGAAGGGGGCATGCCCCATAGCCAATAGAGCCCACTTCATTGGAAGGTGGAACCGGTAATCGCAACCTTGAATCCTATAGGATCTCGACAGACCAGGTGTGGTGACGATCCCAAAAACAACGATTTGTCGCTTTCGGAGACGGGAGTTTTATGGCATCTCAAAAGGTGAAGTACATGGTTGGCTTCTCCGGCAGGCGAAACAGTACAGATCGTACACACAGCAGAGGTTGGTTCAGGCATACTATTGTGCGAAGGAGTTAGTGAAGAAGGTAAGTCAAACTGTGATTCAAAATATTCTGCCCATTGATCAGTGCGCCATAAAATCCGGTGGATTGGCTATCCCCTTACGAAAGAGATCACGTCGCTCACCAGAGACGTCCAGCTTCCCCTGGATCGGGTGCATCGGAAAAGTTACCGAGCGCGTTTATATCGCCAAATCTCACGGTCTATGCGCAAGCTTTGAGTAAGCTTCTTTCGTAGTTAAGCGCCAGCAGTGAGGTCCTTGGTACCGGCAGGGACACTAGTGACTGACTAACATTCAAAGGACCTGATGAGATCCAATGGATGGTTGCATACCGCGTGATACTCGCTGCTTATACGGCGTCCTGCATGTGTTTTCAGCGGTCCGACAGATCGTGTGTGAAACTACTAAGCTAGATGGGAAACACGTCCCGGTATTTGGCTCGGATCGAGGCTAGACAGAATTTGGTTACAACTGTCCGTGAACAGCAAACTCTCGATTTAGTAAGAAACCGTACTATGAACTCAACACTCACGGGGGAGTTGCTCCAGTATGACCCACAAGATCTGATTGAGTCACGTCAACGGTAGCTTATGGCTATGCGCTCTAGTTGCGTTCAAGACTGGCTAGCACATGGCGGTCGCCACGAGTGCGCGAGACCAAAGGTCGTGCTCCTTAAGAAAAGACAATCAAAACTATAGTTATTACCGCTATATTACAGTGAGATGCCTTTCGAAGGTCGTGATCCTATCGAAGTTGGGGTGTTGTTCAGTGAGAGGTTTGACACTGCGCTTTCGGACTGGATCCAAGTCAACGGCCATATTTGTGTGATGAGAATAACAGGTTCATATAAAGCAAAAAGCCGTCGTTCGAGAAGAAGCAACTTTTTGGTGATTTCAGCAGAAACTCCAACAAACTGCAACCAAAAAACAACAGAGGAAGTCTAGTACCAAACTCATTGTGATCATTTAAGCAATACAAAACGTGGTGATTCTGTGATTTTGGCATGAAGCGTGAATGTCAGAGTAAGTTGGCTGTCTTCGCTTGAGGCACATTCTGGAGGCTCTTTTAATCCCGACCTTTACCGTTCAGAAATCGGCAAATCGTTGCTTACCCTGTGTTTTGATTACCGTCTATTTCCCACTGGTAAAGACTTCGGACGTTCCAGGTACTGGTACGCCGCCTGGTACCCGCTACTTTTGCTATTTCCGCTCAGATCGACCAAATCGGTATTAGCTATTATTGGCCGACATAGTTATAGGACTTCTGGTCGTACTGAAACACTCCTCTCGACTCCGGAGGCGCGTTAATCTGCATCAGGCTGTTCACAGACTGTTATAGACACTCGAAAGGTACCAAGCAGTGTAGTAAACTGTCTGACTCGATCCACCGACCAATCTCCCGAAATATCCTAGCTCAAAAGCTAGAATCAACGCTGTCTGATAACGTCAATCAGCATTGATCATTTATCAGGGATGGTTTGCATTCCTCTGGTTTAGTGATTTTTTATCTGACTCACCTTGCTGTAACACTCTAGGGTTCTGCTGAGTCTCTGTGCTTTTCTGATGTGCGCGGCAGTCTATTTCGGCTTGGAGCGCAGATAACAAAGCACAGCTTGTAACGAGACGTAAACTCAGAGCAAAACTTGGTAGGTTCAACAGGGATCAGAAATGGATTACGCTGTTACAACGGCATACTATCTCAAGCTTTTTCGACTCAACAGTCTTCGACAGCAGGATACTAGGTAAGAGCGAAAGAATTTGCGAAGTTGACGCCGGAAGAGGCACTTTGAAGTACATATTGGCCGGCCTTCGGCATCTGTTCCTTTTACACCCGTCCTGACACATAAACCATGTTCTTCATCGACAGACCCGCTTGCTCAGCCTGGGATTCGCGAGGAAGTTTCGGTTCTACGACTGCACAAGATATCGAATTTCAACAGTTTTTCCCCAGTTCTGTAGAATTCTGCTAAATAGCGAACTTAAAATTTTATTCAACAAGATTTGAAACTCTGAGCAGATCTTTTCCTTATGGAGAGAACCGAGTACAGTCGCTACTTTTAGAGACGCGCGCAGGAGAAGTACCGAATTCCAAGAGCATAAACTGGTCTGGATAGACTAAATAACAAGGGCGACGAGCAATCGCGTCAACAGCAAGCCGCATTTTGCTTCAGTCTTACATACAATGGTCGAACCCTCATCCTCCGGCAGCTACGATGGGAACATCATGATTTCCAAAAACCAGGGATCATCGTATTTCGAGACAACCATACGGCCTTCAAATTCACCGATAGGTCTGCACCAGCACATCGCATACCGAGTAACAGTACACCAAGAATCAGCTTAACATCGACAGTTGCACGGTCTGACTCTGATGAGCCAGAATAAAGGCCCGAACAGTAAGCAGAACTTCACTCAAAAAGAGGATGTACGAACCAAGTTTGAATCTTACACCAGTTACACGAAACGCGTCGAACACACACTAGCGCTTTCGACTAAGCAGATCGAACAGCGCTATTCAGTGCTCTTCATTAGAAAGGTATGCCTCAAAAGTTCGTAAACCTCCTGCGCGTAGTGCACTCGCACACTTCTAGGCACCTAAGGGCAAACGACGAATTTTCAAGTTCATTCGAAATGACTAACCGTGTTAAGCAAGACTATCTCATATCGTTGTTCTTGTTTAACTTCGACATCGACTATATAATAGAGGGTGTTTTAGGAAATATTACTGACGCAAGTGCCCAAATGACAAATGGGGAAAACATGTGGCACCCAGATTACGTGGACGACTGTGTCTTGTCCAAATGTACGGAGCATGTGCAACGTGCACTAGACAGAGTCACAAGAACTGCAGCTTCATTCAACATGCTTTGCTTTGCACCTTCAAAGTCTGAATCACTCTTACAAAACTGGACGACAACGGTACCGAACTTCATTCTCGAAGCGGAGGAACCAAAACCCTAGACCGTTTTTGCACACTTCGGAAGCTGCTTGACTAAGAATGGTAACATGAAACCACAAGTGAGCACGCGTACATCCAATCCTCGAGTGTCCTATGCTGGACTGAAACCCTTGTGGCGTCAATCTCATACTTCGTTGAACCTGGATGAGCGTGTGCGCTGTGCTGTAGTGTGCTCAGTTTCGCTGTATGATGATGAGACAAGTAGTTTGCGTGACGAAGATATTCGTCGAATGAAGGGTTTTGATCACTGATTTTTGTGTACTATCGCTAAGATTGGATGACATAACCACATGAACAACGCTCAGGTTAAAAATCGAGTATTGCACATTGGTTTAGGGAACACCTCATCCCAGCATATCCACATTAGTTGACTTCGTTAACCGGCGCAGGTGTTGCATATGGAAAACACGTTCACCATACCATGCCACTTTGCTACTCCCTCAGATTGGAGAAATTCACGCGATCACCAGATGACGTGGGACCGTGAACTGAAAAATGTATCGTGCACTTAGATAAAGTGGGTGTCTCAAGCATTCGTGGTTGGGGTCCAAAAGACCGACCAACCAGTTTGCTGGAAGCAATGATCCCTATGGCAGCGAACCATGGACAGTAGCAGACATGTTGTCACTCTCTGTCGAAGCAGGATAATTGAAAAAAATGCACGGTTGTACAGCTATGTCACATTTCATGTGGGGGCAGTCTTTTTTCTCCCCGATCATGGAGGTATACTTCCTATTCATTTAGCACATTCGTTGAGCTACATCAACGTGTAACAAATGTGAGAAGGGCAGCGGTTAGTTGGGCTTGCTATGCTTCCTAAAACTGACGGTTGTGATTTCAAATCAGGGAGCTTCGACACTACAACGTGAAACAAAGCACCATCTCCAGTATGTTTTCCAATCCTCCCTTATAGTTCCTCTGTTATTTTTCCAGGTTTACTTAGAAAAGACTTTAAAAGTTTTCGCCGGGGGCTATCAATTATTAACCATGTCCTTCGTACCACTAACTGAATTGTCCTTAAATCTATGTGATCAACACTTAACAGCATGTGGGAAATTTGCTTACAAAATTCTTTCTGATCCCATGCATCCTCTGTGCAACGATCTTTCAAAGTGTCGCTCTCATATTTCAGCGCGATCCAATTTTCGTTCCATACCCTCTAGAATCCATTGTGCCATATTTAGCACGCATTTTGACAAACCTTGACCTGGTTTCAGTCGAATTCCTGAGCAATCTATCATAATGTGCTGATTTTTCTTCGATGAGTCTTCTTATATTTTTGTGAGGTGATGAGTGTAAACTCTTTTTTTATATTTCATTTTTACCCTCACATTTTTCGACCGAAATGTATCGTACGCAAAAGTCTATAGAATACAATACAATGATGATGAAAATATGCCTGGGAAGTCTTCAAGGAGTTATGTTGTCACGATTCGGGTGTTTTTAATCGAGCCTAGTGAATTACAATAGGATTGCCCGACAAACCGATTCCTTCTTGATTCTGTAAAACAGGATGATCTACAGAACTTTTTGTCTAATCGAACATACGGTGAGGTGAGGGGGAGCTCCTCCTCCGAGGGAAGGGTTTTAGACTCTCATTATGTCGATGATATTGTTTCGTTGAGTGGTAATATACAGGCGATTAAACATGCGTTGAATTGTTTGGCGATTGAGGTATCTAAGCACGCAATTTGTTTTGAATGTTAGGATTGCAAGCAACTTCTTCAAGATTGACAGGAACGTGTGTCTGACACAGACAAGTCTGTGACCACTTAAAGATGATCATTAGTTCTAAGTTAACGTTGATGATGCCATTTTGGGGTAGACCATAGCGTGAACAGTTAAAGCTGGAGCAGCTTTCGCAAACCTGTAACACCCGTAGCGCAGCTATGACTAGGGGTTTTCCTCTATGAGAAGAGCGTGCAATCTCTACGTTCATACCCGGGTTATTGCCATTGAGGATGCTCGATAGCGGTCGTTATCATTTCCGATGGAATCAGAATGACTAAAAAACCGCCTGTACAATTAGACTGTATTCCGTGTGTTGGCTACCACGGCATTCTTTTCTCGTCTCGCTTGTGTGGGTTCGGTCCTCATTATTATCATCATCGTTCAGCGTTAAAGAGCAAGGCAAGCCCCACTGACCACAGCCTTTTCTCAAAAGTTACATATGTCTATAAAAAGAGAGAATATCAAGCGTAACAAGGAGTGGATCTACACAGGCGGGAGAAGATACGACGCCGCTGAAGCAAACACACGGAACACAGTCTAACTGCACAACACACACTATTTCAATCATTCTGATTCGACAGTAAATGACAACACGATCTCCAATGTTCACGGTTCACTGCCATATCTCTCAAGGTCTCCAGCCAGCTAGTTGAAAGGTCCTGCGGATCTCAACCAACAAGACGTGAGACACCTACTTTACCTAAGTTCACTGTACATTTTCTCATTCCATGTTGCCACGTCATCTGTTGGCCTCCACATGGCTTCTTCCATTCCTTGGGAGGAACCCAAAATAGGGCACGATATGGTAGGCGAGTGTTTGCCATACGTTACACGTGACCTAACCAGCGTAGTCTACTAAGTTTCATACGCTGAAACAAGGCATACTCAAAGCCGGCACTTAGTATTAGATGCCTGACCTCCACATTACTCACCCGGTCAGTCCATCCAATCCTAGCCATACTACGTAAACATCGGTTGTCGAAAACCTCCAACCGACGAACATCGCCCACACGCATACTCCACATCTCGCAACCGTACAACAGAACTGAACGCACTGCAGCACAGTACACACGACGTTTCAATTTCAATGAAATATAAAGCCGACGCCACAAGTGCTCCAATCCAGCGTAAGCTGCTCGAGCCTTCGACATACGCGTGTTAACTTCCACTGCCCAGCTACTATTGTTCGATACGCAGCTACCAAGGTAGATGAAACGGCTCACAATTGTCAGTTCCTCCTCATCCAGTACCACGTTCGGCACTATTGTCGTCCAGTCCTGTAACGCTACTATGCACTTTGAAGGTGCAAAACACATGCCAAACCGAGCAACCGACCTCGAGAGTTTATCTAGTGCGCATTGTGCATGGTCCGCGGAATAAAACAGACACAACGTCATCTGCGCGATCTAGGTCACACAGCTTCCCTTCATTTCCCAGTTCGACTCCTACATTCCTTCACCTGAAGCATCTTCCATCACCTGGCCCAAGGCGAAGTTGGAAGGGAATGGAGTGATGGGACACCCTTGTCGAACGCCACTAGTTGTTTCGAATGAACGTGACAGTTCACCGTATACCCTAACGCGACCATAGGTATGCGAGTACAATGCTCGCAACAGGTTCACAAACTTAGTTGGCATACCTTTCCGGTGGAGAGCACTGAGTAGTGCCGGTCGATCCACGGAGTCGAAAGGACCTTTCGAATCGAGGAAAACTACGATCGTAGGCCGCCGGGCGTGTGGCGCGTTTCGAGTATCTGTCGAAGAGTGAATATTTGGTCGATGCAACCTCGACCTGGCCGAAATCCGGCCTGTTGTTCGCGAATATTACTCTCGCGAATCGGTGTCAAACGGCCCAGCATTATCGAGGCTAACACGTTAGTAACTATTGCAATTAAACATCCCACGATGATTGCTGCAGTCACTCCGTGTACCCTTCTTGAAAATGGGTATAATCAGTGACTCACCCCACGATAGCGGGATACGCTCCTCGTTCTAAATATCACGAAGCAAGGAGGTAAGTGATTTCATCAGAGATTCTCCACCCAATTTGAAAAGAACTGGGGGACGTTTGTCGGGACCGGCAGCTTTTCCCCTCTTCAGAAGCCGAATATTCGACTGCACTTCCACTTCCGTTGGGGGATCAAGTGACACCTCCCAAGGATTCACAGATCCAGACGTCGGACTAGATACGATAGCGTATGGCCAGTTAAACTGATCCTTGAAATGTTCTGCCCAACGGTCCAGTCTTTCCTCTCTACCATGGATGAGCTCTCCATTCTTATCGCATACGACTTCACTAACCGAAGTTCGCCGGTGTCGCCCACAGCTGTCGCGTATAGGCTTAAACAGTCTTTCATTGTTACCTGAAGCGGACGCCACTTCCATCTCTTCGGCTACCTTAACCCACCAGCTTTCGCGGTCATCCCCAAGGCTTATGGTCAACTGACGCTGCAACTGCCGACGCATCTTATTCATTTCCTTGCAGTTAGGCAGCTCGCGTTTTTGATTCATTAGAATTAGCGACGCTTGAGAGATCCAGTGTTTTTGATGAACACTAGATCTGGGACCGCAGGCGAAATTCGCTGCCAAATGCATCGCCTGCTTAATTTGATCCCACTGCCCGTCTGTATTGCTGCTCGTCGCAGTTCTTAGTCCCTCGGACAGTTTCTGTTCGTAGCTGTTGCGAACAGCCGAATCAGACAAACGTTCGACAGCCAATCGGATTTGTGGCCTGCGTCGATGGCCATTTAGCTGCAGCAAAAATCGCATTAAAACTAACGCATGGTCTGATTCGACGTACGAGGTCCAGTACGATCTACAGTTCTGGACAGAACCGCGCCAACGGTAGCTAACTGCGATATGGTCAATTTGACTCAAAGTACCTGTCGAGCTAGAGTGCTATGTCGCAGTGCGACGTGAACCGTGTCGAAAATTCGTACTAGATAGGAATAAATGATTATCTGCACAGAATTGGAAAAGTCTTTCTCCGTTGTCTGTTCGCTGTGAAGGCAAGGCGCAGCGCCCACCTAAATAGGCTTCCGAAACACTCCGTTTTCCAACTTGTGCATTAAAGTCACCTGCTACCACTACAATGTCAGCGTTTGCTCTTCCGAACAAGAGTGACGAGGTTATCGTAAAACTCGTCTTTCTCCATATCAGTGCTGCAGTCTGTTGGAGCGTATGCCGAGATAACAAATAAACTACGCCTAACACTACTATCCTTTCGGACGCCGACTGATCCCTGAAGTCTCATGGCACACAAGCGACTGTTGACTGGGATCCAATCTAAAAGGTCTACTTCCGCCTTCTCACTCAAGACTATTCCTACACCACGTTGACCCACAGCTTGAGCCGCTTCGTCTCCTGAAGTGCAAAGAAAATATCTTGACGAGACGTTTGGCGCAGTTAGCTGAATTACTCTACTCGAATCCTGACTTCGTGTTTCACTCACACAACAGGCATCAATCGAAAGTGAGTCCACTGTCAGAGCCAAACACGCCTGCTGACCAGCCTGCATTAAAGTGTGCACATTGAAGGAACCCAGATGCACAGGCTGACGAGGCTTGAGAAAATGTGAGCTAACAGACTGAAAACCACCTACTACACTACTTGACAATAAACCGTTGCGAGTATCGGGCGTGTTATCAATGGAGATACTATGGGTAGGCAGAAGACGCCAACAGATTGGGTTGGAGACAGAAGAGACAGGTTGAATAAAAGAGAGGGAACGCTGAGCAGTAGCATACTTGTCACTACCCCCCCCCGCCTGCGCTCGATGCAATGGACAGCGCGGTCCTGATCCTGATTATCCTGCGCGACGACCGATGCAGTATGGAAGTATTTGTAGGCGTGTAACTCATGGGGATTGATAGACGAGTACTGCTAGGGAATCCAGCCGCTAAACAGAAGAACGATTAGGGTTCTCAACCAAAGCCTTTGGTTCTGGCAAGAACCTGACCGCAAAGCAGCGGGGTACAGATAAGTGGAAGCCTATCTACTTGGATCAATTATTCGTCCACTCGTTTTTCCGACCGAGCTGCTAACCCAGGTGAACCCCCGACTGGGGGTATTAAGAGAGTACTTCGTCAGGCCCCCACCCATTGACCTTCCAGGCATGATTGGATCTTCGGCTTGAGATAAGCCATCCTGTATAGCTCGTTGGATCATGGAAGCACGCAGGCCGTCACACCACGTCAAGGTGTAGTCTCGTTGTGACAGGACAGAGTCTCGTTGTGACAGCTCTATGCTATCTTTTTACACATCTCTAGCCACCGTTTGCTTTCACGAGCTCATTTTGGACCATTGGATTTATCGGCCGAAACAATCGGTTAACCGTAAATAGTGAAACAGCTTGCTAACTTTAGACACGAGAAGAGGCCGAAGGCCACTGTAACTAAGAATGGTAAACTTCAGACGATTGGTCGAAATGACGAACCGATCCGTTGAATGCAGGAGCATATTCGATACGAGAATATTAGCTGACCAGAAATAACAGCTACAATAAATCGTGATTCGTGTTTAGCCAAATGAGTAAACAAAAGCAATAGGGAGGTGACAGATGAGCGAATTGGAACAAAAACAATTTGGCCGATTGGATCAGAGTAGCCGTAATTAACGCAACGGACGATCAGTGATACGAACAAAAACGTCACAGTAAAATCGATTGGGCTGACAAGCAAAGCAGAATAACAAAGCAGACGTCAAGCATACAGAGATACGAATAATGTACGAGGAGAATGCGTGCAAATCAATAATCAACAGAGCACCTTCGCAAAGGAGGAAAAGATGGGCGAATACTAATCCATATATATGCGTATATATATATATATATATATATATATATATATATATACATGAGAAACGCATCAGAAAATAAAACAGCATAAACGGAGCAAAAAAACAGGAAGATAGGCAGATTACGCATCAAAAGAATCACGGAGGAACCTGTAATGGATTATTCGGCAACTAACCGAAATCAAGCAGATCAACAGCTATTTTTGACGTATTTGAATACAGTGCTCCCAGCCCTGGGTGTGGAAATTCTTAGAACCGATCAGATGGGGTTGTTTTGCGGAGCTGGTCGCCACTAGGATGTTTTAATGATAGAATCCTAACTGAAACCGGAACTGAGTCCGTTCGAACAGGGTGACCGCCCTTCAACAACACTATCTGGGTAAGGGGCAACTGCACTTCTGAACATCATTCAACTATGAAGTTTTGCGGTTCAACATTCGCCTACTACCTTGAAACAGCACCGAATTGAGAATGGGGTACAGAGGAGCATAAAGGTCAAAAGAATAGCGAATAAATCCGTTTAGAGACTTCGGAACTAAGTCACTCAGGATATCACAAAGCGATACGCACTCAGATTCACAAATACGTCAAAATCGCAATTTTGTGAAATCATACGACATTTGATATGCAGAACTTTTATTCTACGGCTGGTCACCACAGATGTGTGAATCAGTGCGGACGGGATCAGGTGACCATGGCCGTTGCTAGTAAACGGAACGTTTGTAAGGATAATCATAGCAATAGGGTGATGAAATCAAGAACGTGGTGAGGCCGGCAAATTTTCAGCCAAATATTCAGGTAGTCGAGTACATGTTTTGTCGCAGCTTGCTTTAATAAGCGACGGTTTTTCACTTTTCCAGGATCACTTGTGGTTACCGGAAAAATTGCAGAAAATAACACTTTACTACAGACTCTTGGTAACCGTCAATACAACTGGTTGGCCTCCATGGGTGGCTTTGTTCACAAACTTAAACAACTAAAGATGAATGCTTCGGAGATCGAATGATCGGCTTCACTTCACCACAGCGGCTTAACGAGAAAGGACGAAATCACGTAATAATATATAAATATATCTTAAACCGGCTTGGAATTCAGCATGATGCCAAAGCAGCAATATGTAAACGGAATTTTACATGACGTGCATAAAGAAGAGAAATAAACAACGACGAACCAATTGTTTGTTTGTGCTTTTTAAGGGTGACGAGTTCTACAGACAGGCCGCATAGAATTCGCGTCACTGACTCCGGTTCTGACCCATATCTCTCAGCGTCTTCAACCAACAAGAACACTTATCTCTTGGGCCGCGAACACGAAGGCGGGAAGCATCCATCGAGGCCAAAGCCGAAGCTAACTTCTTCATACCTCCAAGCCAAATCATAACCTGACCGCTATGTTGTTTCTTCCAGCCTTCCTTACCACTTGCAGAAAGAGCACAAACAGATAGATGATGGGCAAATATAAGCAAAAAGTGTCCAATGCACCAAAGAATACGCAGTGGTTATCTCAGTCAGGGGGTGACTGTCTGCGACCAACACTCGACGATGCACTTCGTCATTGCTCATCCGATGTACCCACCAGACTGAAGCAATACTTCGGAGACATCAGTGGTCGAAAACGGAAAGTCACCGAACATCCTCAACGCGGATAGCCCAGGTCTCGCGGCCATTAGGCAGAACACCACGAACTGTGGCACTGCACACCATTCGCTTGAAGGATGTGTCATAACGGTGCCACAAGTGCCGCAGGTTCGCGAAAGCTGCTCCGGCTTTCGCAATTCGTAATGTGACCTACTCTCCAACATTTCCGCAAGGTGTGATCAGGCCCCGGAGATAGTTAAAGTCATAGAATATCTCCAATCAATCAGAACAAAGAGTGAGTGCAGATACAGGCTCTTGCTAATCTAGAGGAACTGCTTTGAAGGTGCAAAGCACATACCGTATCTGGATACCTCAATCGCCAAGCGACCCAACGAGCGTTGAATTGCTTGTGCATCGTCGCTCAGCAAGACGATATCATCGACATGCTGTAAGTCAGAAATTGTTCCCTGAAGAGGAGCGACTCAACTTCACCGCTTAAGGGACCAGCTTGAACATTTTGTGGAACATCCTTTAAGAAAAAGTTAAATAGGAATGGGAATGTAGGGCAACCTTGCATCTTCCAATGGAGACGGCGAAGAGTGGCGAAAGCTGGGCATAGGCCTTAACTCGACCTGAAGTATGACGGTACAATTCTTTGAGGACCGACGCATATTTCGCAAGTACTGCATTCCTCAACGAACACTGCTTCAGTGCAGACCTATCAACAAAGTCAGGCTGCGCGAATGTCCAAGAACATGATGATCGTTGACCTGCGGAAAGTAAAACGGTAATCTAACCGCTGACGGAATGTGGAGAATTTGTCCGAGCATCCACGACCAGCGCAGCCTGTTCCTCACGAGATTTTCCTTCACGTGAATTGGACAACCTGCGGAGAATGACGGACGAAAGTATTGTTGACGCTGTTGGAATTAGGTTTATACCCCCTATGGTAAACGCAATTACTACGCGAGCCCATTTTAAAGATGGGGACAACAGCTGAATACCACCAAGAGTAGGGGACTTTTTCGGGATACTAGATCTTGGAGAAAAAAACTTGAAGTTCTCTGATCAGTTCTATTCCTTCATCTCTAAATAGAGCTACAGAAAGGCTATCGAAGCCTGTAGCTTTATGATGTCCGAAGGCTCAGATTTCCTTGAAGATCTTCGCCTCTGTTAGTGGGTCTGTTGTAATAAGCCACGGACGTTCGTCAAAATAGCTGCAGGAAGGGCTGGCGCTGATGGTCAGCCAAATTGTGCTCAGAAGTGCTCCGCCTAGCGTACCAAACGTTGCTGCTAATTGCAGATGGACAAACTGTCAGCTTCTTACATATTTTCGCCCGAACTTAGTGCCTTCCTATCGGTAGCTTTGATGAGGTGAAACAGCTTGTGGAAATTCTCTTGGCGGCAGCATGTTCCATTTCCAAAGTTTGTTGAGACCACCAGATCTCGCGGTCTCTACGAAAGCTTGCGTTGAGTTCACGTCTCGTTATGAGCCTTGCTTTCCTAAACTTGCTACCAGCCCGGATAGATTGGCGTGCTCCAAGAAAGCGCAGAGACTCAGCAGAAATCCAAGGTGTCAGAACGCGATGTATCAGGCCACAACTCACTGAGCTAGCAGAATGCAAAAAATCCTTGATAAGCGACCAGTGCTCATGCATGTCTGGAGGTGGAGGCAATTCTAATTTATCGACCAGTACACTTCAAACGAGTAGAAGGTGGGTCGGGTGACATAACTTATGGCAATCTAGCCGACGCTGCAACGTGCGTTTGGAGAGCCCAACAAAGAACAAGGACAGTTTGGTGAATAATAACGCATGATTGCAGTCGGGGGGAGTGTCCCAGTAGGACCGACAGTTTTGTAGACAGCCCCGCCACTGGTAGTAACGTGGTCAATTTCGGTCCACCGCTGACTCGAAGAAGGCGGACGCCAGGTGGGGGACCGGAGACTGGAACGTCTGACCTTTGCACTTCCGAAAAATTAATCGACGGTCTGTGCACAGGGCCAACAACCGTTTCAGATTTTCAGAACGACGGGAATCGAGACTAAGCCCTAGGGTCTCCAGAAAGACAAAGACGAAACTTCACTGAAGGACTAGATGGGAATGTCAGCTGGATAACAAAGCTGGAATCCCAAATGTTAGTCCCTTGGATGCAACAAATATCGATGGCTAAAGACTACAGTGCACGAGCTAAACACCCCCTGATGACCTATATGCATCAATGTTCACACATTGAATGTGGCTAGTTTGAAAGGACGTCGAGGACGAAGTGCATCAGCCGGCGGAAGCGGGTTCGGTGGGATTTGGAGGGAGGATGCAAGAGAACAGGAACAGGACTTATTCTAGTGACAGTACTACTAGCATGGCCAAATGCAGATCCCGAAGGATGTGAGAGAACTAGATGGAAAGAGGAGTCACATGAGCCAACAAGAGAACAAACAGTTGTGTACGGAGGAAGGTCGCTTTCTTGAATAAGTGGAAAGTGAGAAACGTTCGCACGAAGGCCCGCCATGTTCATGGTGTGCGTCGTTGGCTGTTGTACTATCCGGTCGCCCGGTGCAGAGGAGACTTTCATTCGAGAACTCGACTCTAGCCTTTGCACAGCCAAACGCGTTCTACAAGGCAGCAGAATCATTTTAAACGAGCCAGTGATCTTTTTTTTTAGTTCAAACGCCACTTCGGGCAAACCTCGTCGGATCAGTGGAACAGGCCAAGGAGCAATGGCCCTACTTAGATGATGAGTCACACTCGCCACGTCACAGTGCCGCCAGCAGGCCCTAGTGATATTTTCTAGAAAAAACGCTTGCTAGGCGAAAACTCACCACGTCCTCGACACTCTCGCCGCTTGACCGCAGCCGCCCATTCGTCGGGCTTGAGCCTACCTCCTTTGGGGCTAACCACCTGGATGGTGGCCATTCCCTTATCCGCAAACCCAGGGACACATGCAGCTCACGTAGCAATGAGTAACCTGAATAATGCATAGGTCATGAGAACCATAAAAGCCTAACGTAAAACTTCAATAGGGAAAATCAACGAAACGAGCCTCGTGTCGCTTATCTAAGAGGTAAGAAAGAAAACTTCTTGGACATACCAGCCGAACAATTTCCGACTTCAGACGGGCTGGCACGTGTGCCCAAGAGCACCGCACCAGTGGTCACGTTTACACAAAAGCAATCGTACTCGCTGCATTGTCTCGACTGGAATAGATGCGGTTTCTCCGGATCACATTTAGGACGATAAGGTACAATCAGGCCCAAATCTGTGGTTCCATAGGGATAGAGATCGGAACGTATGCTGTCAAACGAATCTGAACCTAACGCACCGGGTCCGCGAGATTTGGCATCCACAGCGCGATAGGTAGTTTGACAATCCGCTGCTGCAGGGAAACAAAATAGGTTAAAAAGACGGTTGGAACAGATATCCAAAATCTACTATGAAATCACGGGAATACTCAGGATGTTAAGAACCACGAAGTTGCTCATCATGGTAAACCATGTTACTGTGTACCTCAAGTTTTCCATTCGATTTGGAAAGGGGGCGAGCAGATATGTTGAGTCCCTAAAATATTGTTAAAATCCATGTTAAAACGGCCAAAGCGATGCCTGATACATCACCCAAAGTCACGCGCTGTGATTCAGTGAATTCTAAAACAGTCGCATTTGAACACAATATTTCAGAACGAGAACGTTAAGTGGACAGTCAATCTAACAAAGAAAATCTAAATTGCTGCAAGTCGTAAGTCGAATCTATGCGCCTCGCGTAAACATTATTGTAAACTGTTCGGAAAAATGATATTAATCCAATGAAGCTACAGATAAAATTACCAAGCAACGCGAAAAAATGTGTGCACAGTTACTTCAGTATTGCCTTGAGCTATATACTGGCAGAAGCTGCTCAACTGGGAGTAGATATTTTGTTGTTCTGTTAGAATGGACGTCGATTAACAGGTACAATTTGAAAATTTCATGAGTCAAACGAAGAATTTAACATTCACAACAGACGCTGGAGTGAAGCGTTTAAAGAGCATACTTGTGGCTAGCTGCTGTAACCATTTCAAGACTGAAGACAAAAAATCGAGGACCATTCCCTCATTAACCAACAAGTGAAAGCGTTGAAAGGGACCCGAAATAGTTGTCGTAGGTAATCAAGACTCCCTACAGAAACTTCCCAGAATAGTCGGAGATCGGTCAAAATTTTCGGTTTGCCACAATGGGAGATGTGAGACAGGAAAGATCAAGGGAGAACCAACTGGATGTCTAAAAAGACTGAGGAATCAAGGTTATCTGACCAAAAATGCATAGGAAACCAAGCGGCTCGACCACTCCAGGTATATAGGGGCCACGAAAGATTGACAAAAATGATCTTACATGACCAACTGTAGCAGTGACAAACTCGCAGGACCAAACAACACAATGGCTGATGAAAATTTTAAAACACGCTGGCTTAGAACATGGCAGTCTACGAGACAGTTTACAACTTACGCCCGCCGTAGAGGACATTAAGCAGGAAAATCATGATATCCTTGAGTGCAGTTCCAAATATTCTCTTACTCAAAACTGTGGATTTTTAATGCAACTATTTAATAACACCCAAAAAAACCAATAAGCATGCTAGCAGAATACCTAAAGGAAATAATACTAAGTTGCATGTCCAGTGTCCACTTTATGAGCCTATTCAATGTCATCGAAACTGCAGCACCATGGATTCAACCTTAAGACTCATACTAGCGCGTACATGCACCATTATACGAAGAAAATGGAAAATTAGAGAAAACAGAAGGCAATTTCCATAAATATGACGATACATGGACGATGTATTTTCCACAGTGGGTGAGGAACACCCCGCATGAAATATACTGGAAACGTTCACATGGACTCAACTCACTGGATTTTAAATTGAAAACAGAAACCAAAAACTTGCGTTCCTCGATGTGTAAACAATCAGACAGGAAATTGGTCTCTTTTCAAAGGCGTGTGTAGAGAGAGAAAAAGTGGAATGTCTGAAACACAAGTTCTCATAGTTTTTGCCTAGTCCGATATATAGCTTTCAGGTCCCGAAGAATGCGTTCATAACATCCTGGAAGACGAACTGAAGTAACGCCAGAAAAGAGGTACACCAGAAATGATCATTCTTAAAAATATAAGGCTAATCCAACCCACGGAAGGACTTGTTTGTTCCAAAGAAAAACCTTTTCATTGAGTTTCAATCAAAGGCAATACATATGAGGAACGATTAAAGAGGTCGTCAACAGTAGCTGGGAGTCTAACATTCCTGGCCACAAAACCTAATTTGTATCTTCCACATCACTAAAGATTTTCATGTTATCTGCTTAAAGTGACTCCATGCAGGGTTAATAATTCTAGCAGGTGCACATGTAGTACGACAGCAACATTATGATTTTCAAAAACCAGGGATCATCGTATTTCGAGACAACCATACGGCCTTCAAATTCACCGATAGGTCTGCACCAGCACATCGCATACCGAGTAACAGTACACCAAGAATCAGCTTAACATCGACAGTTGCACGGTCTGACTCTGATGAGCCAGAATAAAGGCCCGAACAGTAAGCAGAACTTCACTCAAAAAGAGGATGTACGAACCAAGTTTGAATCTTACACCAGTTACACGAAACGCGTCGAACACACACTAGCGCTTTCGACTAAGCAGATCGAACAGCGCTATTCAGTGCTCTTCATTAGAAAGGTATGCCTCAAAAGTTCGTAAACCTCCTGCGCGTAGTGCACTCGCACACTTCTAGGCACCTAAGGGCAAACGACGAATTTTCAAGTTCATTCGAAATGACTAACCGTGTTAAGCAAGACTATCTCATATCGTTGTTTTTGTTTAACTTCGACATCGACTATATAATAGAGGGTGTTTTACGAAATATTACTGACGCAAGTGCTCAAATGACAAATGGGGAAAACATGTGGCACCCAGATTACGTGGACGACTGTGTCTTGTCCAAATGTACGGAGCATGTGCAACGTGCACTAGACAGAGTCACAAGAACTGCAGCTTCATTCAACATGCTTTGCTTTGCACCTTCAAAGTCTGAATCACTCTTACAAAACTGGACGACAACGGTACCGAACTTCATACTCGAAGCGGAGGAACCAAAACCCTAGACCGTTTTTGCACACTTCGGAAGCTGCTTGACTAAGAATGGTAACATGAAACCACAAGTGAGCACGCGTACATCCAATCCTCGAGTGTCCTATGCTGGACTGAAACCCTTGTGGCGTCAACCTCATACTTCGTTGAACCTGGATGAGCGTGTGCGCTGTGCTGTAGTGTGCTCAGTTTCGCTGTATGATGATGAGACAAGTAGTTTGCGTGACGAAGATATTCATCGAATGAAGGGTTTTGATCACTGATTTTTGTGTACTATCGCTAAAATCGAGTATTACACATTGGTTTGGGGAATACCTCATCCCAGCATATCCACATTAGTTGACTTCGTTAACCGGCGCAGGTGTTGCATATGGAAAACACGTTTACCATACCATGCCACTTTGCTACTCCCTCAGATTGGAGAAATTCACGCGATCACCAGATGACGTGGAAACGTGAACTGGAAAGTGTATCGTACACTCAGATAAAGTGGGTTTCTCAAGCATTCGTAGTTGGAGTCCAAAAGACCGGCCAACCAGTTTGCTGCGGGCAATGATGGACATCTTAGGGAATCGTGAGCGGTGTATATTGTATTATCACTTTCGTCGAATCAAAATGGTTAAATGAAATGTGTCTGTATATTTAGAACGTGTCTCACCGTTTTAATTAAAAAAGCTCGTTTTTTTCTTTCGATTCCTGTAGGCCCATCCGCCGTCTGCCTATCATATTTATTCTTTTTATAGCAAACTGCAATAATGAGAGAAAGGGGACGATGAGATGTTTAACGCTAAACGATGACAATGATGCCAAGAGCACAAATGCAGAGAAAAGGCCTCCATGGCTTTTGGGATGCAGTGCAATGAGAAAAAGTGCAGAAGCCGTGAACACGAACACTGGAACGGCAGGGAACCGTCTTAATGACTCTCATTATAAAAAGCAGCGAGAAGCCGAAACGCATGCTACATCAAAGTGATTGGTGGACCTGAGACTCGGATCTATGATAGTGGAGATGGAGAACGATCAGCTTACCTGATCACAGCCGGTCGTCAAAGAAGGTGGCGTCCAACAGGAACGATTCTGTAAGTAACTAAGCCTATCGCACACTACACGATAAACCCACTGGCTTAGTTTGATCTAGTTTTTGCGATTCCAATGCCCAGCGCTCTCCACCTGATCTTTGGTAACCGGCCTAGTGGAGATGGTTAAATCCCGATTTTAAGCCAATCATGGGCGGTGTAGGAAGCACACGGCTCTGTGCTCACCGGCATCTGTGGAAGAGAGGCGTACCGAATATCTAGGATATCTAGCCTCATCCGAAAGATACATGAACTGACTAGTCAGTCACCGGTCCGCAGTGAGTTCCACGGCTCTCAGATAGCCCAGCTGCTTTATGGGTTAGACCATTTGGTCAAAGGCTCGGAAAATAATCTAAGCTAATCTTCTACTTCGGTTTGAGTAACCGGGTGTTATTGATCCCAAAGAGTGGTCGTGGATACCGATAGATACCTAATACAGAGAAGCTGTCATGATCTGTTCATAGATTTGCGCGAAAGTAGAAGTGTGACGCTGGCCATGGAAAGCTTACCTCGCTGTAGGCTATTGGTTGCCTATTGGATCAATGTGGCTAGTTGGTGAATTGGCAAACACGTGATCAGGAAGATTCATAGATGTTAGATACAAGAGATGTCCCGAGCGTCGCTGGGCTATTTTTTCAAGGATGCACCTCTAGCCATTGCACAACCAGTGAGGACTCCACAGTGGCAGTTCATCATTATATTGAATTGAATCCAATCCGGAAACGGCATATCACAACAGATTCTCTCGTTACCCATTAGCCCATATATTTCACCAAATCAGGGGTAACCACTTGAGCACATTGAAGAGGTTTTTAGATGCTGGGTAATCTGAATCAGACATATATATTTAGCATAAATGCTTGAAAACATTGTGCCAACGCAACGACATGGAAAAAGTCGTTCATGAATGGATTTGAGGGGAATTAAACAGTCAGAAAGAACGAGAAACTTGTTTTCGTATTTTCAGGATACGGTTTCTGAGGTCTTTCGAATTCTTTGTGTCGTGGCATACGTGACAGCTAGCACAAACAGGCAATCCAGCAGTCACGTCATTGATTCCGACTGGATTGCCTCCCAATTTTAATCTAAAGGGTTACCAATGTGTTTTGCGCCACAACCATACAAGCGGAGCAGTAACCAAACCAAAAACTGATGCTAATTTTCTAATATTCATGCAGCAATTCATATCCCGACTGCCGCCCAACGAGAGCACTGAAAGATAGACAACGGGCAGAAATAAGTAAAACCTGTAGCCAAACTTCCCTTAATATGCACACAGTGACGCAGACAGTTAGAGATGCATCCATTTATCCAGGCAATCACAGATATAATTAGTGCACTAGGCAGGTCGTCTAGCCCATAGGTACCTGTGCTGAACCAGCTTTTTCATCTACACGGTTTCACGCAGCCTCCCAGAACGTTTGTCAGCCGGAAGAAAATGGTATTCGAAAGCTGCTTACATAAGGAGATGCACGGAAAACACTTATAAACGGAAAACTGCGACTTGGCTCCGATAGGATATCGAAACACTATCTGTCAGTTACAAACATTAGGAACGACAACATAAAAACTGTCCGAAGGATGGGATGGACATTGGAATGATGGTATTTACAAATAGCCAAAAAGTGGGACCACATTTTATTCGCTTAAAAAATCTAGTGGGTCCATCCAAAAGTAGCATGTTCTTACAGAATGATGCAACCAATGCGTATCGCCAAAATGGAGCACTCGGTAAAAGTAAAATACTCAGCTAAAACACTAAGCGCCGGTACACAACAAGTACGCCTACCCTAACAATGCGCAAGTCATTGATATGTTGAAGAGTAAGAAATAATTTTAAGGGGAAAATATCAAACACATTTTTAAATAGGACGTATTCTAAAATACTAAGAGGTTCGGCGAAGGGAACGCGTGAAACTGATTTTCGATATTGTCTGCCAGTGTACAAGTGGATTAGGCGTTTGTCAGTCCAAAAAGGCCAGAAGTCCGGACTCCGGATCGGACGGTCTTTTTAATAACAATTTGATGCTATTCAGATAGTTGGCATACCTGATCTACCGAGACCTTACATGAGTCAATGCCAATCCAAACTTTAGGGCCATAGTTGCCGGTTCGCCCTCCCATTGTGTAGTGGGCCTTGACGGCTATGGGGTATGTCCACCACACTTTACTCATGCGTGGGGCATAGAATAAAGAAGCTGAATGCAGCTGAAAACTTCGCAAGCCTGATCTCGCCGTTCTCCTGCCTAATATGTAACCCCAACGATCCCTGTATCCGTCCGGAGAAAACGACATTCCGGTTTGGTTTGAAAACACCGTTGTTTTTTTCACCAGATCAAATGGATACAATTTTTTAGGCTTTGATAACCCTGAAGTAAGACAAAACCCATTACTTCATAACAATCCGTACAAATTGTATAAGGCATACGAGACTTACATGCTCTCTCCGGTAAGCCTCGACAAAAAATTGTCGCCAGACAAATGTAAATAAACCAGCAGCCGCGCTCTGTACTCTTCACAGCGTAGTTAATACATAAGTATGAAGCAGCACTTCCATACACCGGCTCTAGGCACTTAGTTTTGTGTCCTCAGTACTATCACATGTCTACAAAACGTAGCATCCGGGTGGGAAATATGCATCTCCTGAAGGGTACTGATTTTTGTGCACTATCGCTAAGATTGGATGGGATAACCGCATGAGCAATGCATCGAGTTAGAAATCTAGTATTGTGCAATGATTTAAGGAATACCTCATCCCAGCATGTCTAGATTAGTTGACTTTGTCAACTGGGGCATGTGTTGTACATGGAAAACATGTCTACTATACCGTGCTGTTTTGGTTGCTTCCTCGGGGTGGACGAAACCACAGGGAGGTCTACAGATGACGCGACAGGATGGAGTGAAAAGATGTACAGCGAGCTCAGGTAAAGCAAATTTCTCGCCTCTTAACAGTTGGATTCCAAAACACCCACTAACCAACACTGAAATATATAGCTGTACGTCGTAGACAGCGTGGATCGTTGTGTCACTTTCTGTCGAATCACAATGAATCAAAGAACGTGCGATTCCATAGTTGGACTGTGTAATGTTTTCTTTTCTTTCCATCCATCCACACCATCATTCAGCATTAAACAGTGGGGCAAATCCCAGTGACCGTTGCCTTTCTCCGTTACACATTCCAAAAGAAAGAATCGGTATTTAAGGATAAGGAGCAAAGGACTGAAATATGCGCAAAGGAAAATGAATGGCGTAGCAGCAAACTCATGGAAGACAGCCAGTCTGGTTCGAAAGATGACAACATGGGCGCCAATTATTACGGTTCGTATGCATATGATTCACTGATTCCAACAATCTATTGATGGGTCTTTTCGACCCCAACCAGGAAGACGTGAGATACCTACTTCACCCAAATTTGCCGTACTGTTTTTCATCCCAAGCTTATATGACGATGATGATGATGACGATGCTGAAGATGATGACGAATAAGAACACAACAAGTGCACTACGCACGAAACTGACCGTAGTGTAGCTTCCCCAGTAATCTACTAATGATATATAACACTTCTTGCAGACAGGGGAACTCGACCATCGCGATTCGGTATTCGTGTGAACGAGGACATCAACGCCCCGAAATCAAGGTCAAAACTACCGTTCTAACGAATAGTTGCCCACAGATAGTACGCACAACTGGAATTCATTTGTTCGAAACGTATGCCTGCGCACTTCAGTGGACTAAATCGCTGCAGGATGGAAGACCAGGCCGTAAATGCACATAAATCGTCTTGAAGTGATGTTTTGTCATCCCTGGGACTAAAGGTTGATCGGCTTTGCGCATCTGGCTTGTAACATAGAAGAACACCAATGTACTTGGCAAACCATCAAGACCCACAGAAGCTTTTAGAAGACTGTTTACTGATCATTGCAGCAATTATTTGTGGAACAAATCCCCCAAAACTAGAGTGTGATGGACCCTCGTGGGTAAACGTACAGTTCGTAATGGATATCTGGCGGTCAAATCCACTTTTGGGTCGCATCATAGCGTCACGGGGTGACTCTGTTGACATCAGTTTAGGTCACATTCAGAAGCATGTACAGTATTAAAGGCAGATGAGTACCAAAGCATGCGTGGTGTTCCGGCGGGCTTTTGCCCAATTTCCTAATAACTAAACGTCGTCCTAAGGTAGGCAACACAGTCCAAGAACACCGAGGTACAAATAAAAATAACGTAACACTGACCTTCATTTTCTTTCCGATGCCGAGTTGGGACAACGAGTCCAGACTGCGCCGTGGCAAAAAAGACCTAGTTTAGGGCCATCAAATAAATCAAGATGCAACGTACTAAATGAGTTGTATAAACAACAAACGCTAACAGCATTCCCATTGTGGATGCCCAAAAACAAGTTATGCCAATAGACTAAACAAAAGTAAAGTATGAAAACAGGAAAGCGTCCGAACAGTGGTGGCAGATTCACGTATTGCGCGCACTCCGGTTGCGTTCGATTCAGCTCAGTTCAACAATGAGTTTTGGACCGCGAATTTTGTGTGCCCGTTATTTCTTCTGTGGCACGCAGACTGGTTGGGAATCCACATCTTTCAGGTCTATTTTGATCGATCCCTCTAGAAGAAATCAAAAACAGAATGCGATTGTCACTTGCACTCTCTGCTTTGGGCTACCAAAGACAGGGCCTAAGATGGCCAGAAGCTTTAACTAAATAAACACATGGAGGCTTCCTTGCAGAACATTTGAGGTGCCATAGAACACTAACAAAAAGCAGAGTGGAAAGCCTGTGGCGAGTAATGAAGTGTACACGGATCATCCTCCAAGACGAGTTTGCATCGCGAAAGTTATGGCGAAAAAGGGGCCATACGGTTTCCAGGACGACGGACAAACTCAGGGCTGTAAGACATCTGCACAGGAGTTGTTCCCTGCATAAAGCCAACAAGAGCAGTCAGGCATTAACTAAATAGCTTAAGCATAGAAATGAGCCTAAATGTTTAATGGGAACCGCCAAACATAATTACGAGGCCATGTTATACCCGTAAGCTAAGAAGCAGTCCAAGAAAAACTGCGCTTGCGTCCAATCAGGAGGAGCTCCTAGAAAGAGGCCGATCCACTGGAACTGGGTGAAAATTCTGCTGCAGTGGATGAAGTAAGCGAAGCAAATATACCTAATGACTTCTTTGACGGTGCACATAGGATGAATGCTGCATGCATCTAGAACTAGATCATCCACTCCCGCCACCAGACACAGATCACCTGCAGATAACAGTGGACATGGTCCGGATAAATCTAGGAACTTTAAATAAGAACAATTCGGTAGGCCGAAGTGTGATCCACCCGGTTGTGCCAATGCCTCTAGCCCAACTCTTGAAAGGGCCTGTCTGTGGACTGCAGATCGCGACCGAGCAGCAGAGGAATCTCCCCCAGGACTGCAGAGCGTCATCGGTAGAAACTATCCACAAAGATCCCTCAAGGTCTACTACTAATGAAACCTAGTGGCGTGCATGGGTTAGTTGCCTTAGCGGATTGATTCGTCTGAGTGATACGTGTGGTAATTTTAAGCATGGAGTTTAAAAATTCACGGACCGGACGATTCCGAGTTGACCAGCCTCGAGTAACCAAGTGAATGGGAAGTAAGATGGATAAATTAGGAGCAATAGAGTGATCTCCGAAGCTGTCCTACGATGAAAAGGCTACGAAGAGAGAAATTTATCCCGCTAATAGTCTTAAAAAATTCTGGATCATTTCTGTTATCACAGTCACCTTTTCACCTATCATAACTCAGATAAAGTATCAGACAATTATAGGGGTTCCAACATTCATGTACACAACTTTTATATGGATGTTGCATAAAAAGTGCATGTTCACTTATGTAAACATGAATGCATACCTGATTACACAACATTTATATCATCCCATATTGTTTATTTGCCATATTAAATATTCTTTCATCGCATCCTGCGCCTTATGCTCCTATACTCTGCACCCGGATTATTTCACCTGTGAATGTTGCATATGCCGCTTCATCCTCAAATTACTGGTACTCTTTCTATAGTCTACTTCTTTTGCCCCAAGTTCAACTGCCGCCCTCTAAAAGTTTCGTGGTGTCCCAAATACCATATTGAGCAGCCTGTGATTCGATCCATCGCTGAAATCTGAACTTGAAAATTTTCCTCTCTGTCCACATACACCAGTGGTGCAGCAATTGCAGTGATGCGCCTTCTCTTTTTTCTCCTAACTTTTTCACTGGGAGCAGACAGATGATAAGGAATAACATCCGGTAACCGCATCCCTACTCGTCTGGGTTTGGCAGCTGACGAAGATTAGGATCCTATGTGGCAAGTTTGCCACGGGGGAAAAAGTTGGTTTCGACCTCATTTTAGACGGCCAGGTCATTGTTCACGGTGACTAAATCTCGGTGCTCTCTCATGTGCATCTTGATATTAGCTCACCGGCCAACTTCGGAACTGACATACCATAATTTCTTTCTGATCGAAAATGCTGTCGATCTCAATGACACTACGTCTTCCGTGTCCATTTCCATCCCCTTTTATTATACCTCTACTTTCCGTATACTTTTGATCTAATCTCCTGTGTGGAGGAAGTGGTCAGAAACGCCACTTAGTCCGTCACCCATCGGGAAAATAGCCCGGCTTCGGCAATGGTTGAGTGCAATTAGGCTGGCAGATTAAGTCGTTTTCTCTCATCGCCTGCAGGATTTTTTCAGGCTCAGCTCTATCCACTGGCAACGTTGTGGTTAACACTAGTCTGACTATCCTCGAGCAATCTTGGGTAATATCACTTCATTCTATCCGCCTTTTGCCATACTCTATTCACGTGGTGTTATGTGGGAACTGCTTCAAGCAAGATTTCACTTTGGCTTTTGTCTCCAAAATACGGTTTTTGACAATCTTCCAAAAACCGCCCCTTTCAGCTCGTTATCCAGCAATTCTCAGGTTCTGGACCCACCACAAGCTAATTTGTTGCACCATACATCCCCACCAAGGCCCGTTCTCTTCACTGGTTGACTGCCAGATTTCTGTTTTCTAAGTTTCCCTTCTCTGGTTGCACAAAGCAGAATAATCCAGGTCGTCATCTATCTAAACAATGCATGGGATTCATGTGCACTGAAGCAAACTTAAAGAAATTCGACCAGTGCGGCACATTTAGCTGCCTCTAACCAAAAGTCCTCCTAGGAAGCACATCTACTGCATTTTTCATTTCTTTTTATCCCTCTACTATCATAGGCTTCTCGTCATTTTTCCCTTTCGGTCAGATTGACATATTTGGGCAACACATTGAACTTCCCGTTAGCGTGCAATTCGGTTTTATCTTTCCGAGCATTGTTGAGTACTTATCGTGCCAGGCGCCTTGGACATGGCGGCCTGACTGACAAGCCACAAGCCAGTCGGCCCGCCTTTACAAAAATTGTCACCACAGTTACTCCATCTTTTGTTGTACACCGCTCCTTGCCGTGAGTTGTTCAAACATTGTCTGCATCTTTCACTGCCCGTTCTGCCTATATTTATTTCAAACCTCTGTTATCACATTTTCAGCTTCAGCTTGGACATAACTTGAACGCCTTTGTGTTGTTTATCACATGTTCTATCCGTTTATCGATTTGCATTTATGAGCAAACTTGCTAATTAGTCTGTCCACTTATCTATTCACTCGCACGCTCCCGCAGTTCATGACAACATCCCGGTTTCTGTTAGGAGGGTACCAAACTTCAATAGCATCTCGCAGCACTTGCAGACGTACTCGACTTGCGACAATCCCTAGGATACCTTCACCAGGGGAACCAAAGCGTCCTCGGCGTTGCACCGCCATATTCAGAAAACCCTTAAAACCCCTGGTTTCCACTAAAACAGGTTCAATTCCCCCTAATGGCATATCTACTGACTCTGGTTCCGAAGTTCTGGATGACTCTGGAAGACTAAAGGACTTGGACATCAAAGTCCAGCAGATCGAAGGCTTGCCATTGAAACTGTCACCACCAGCCAGATTAATTAACCCATCCAATGGCAGTACTGCCAGCAGTCTCGCTGCAACAGCGCGTTTTTTGATTCTTTAATGAAAGAAGCCCTCAAACGGGTTGCCAATGTGAAGACCGCTGTTGCCAAAAATATATTTGACTGCCCCCTGCCACTGGTTCAATCTGCCATACTCAATGATTGCAGTATGACCCATCACTCAATGCTGTGTTCAAGGCCCCGGACGAAATCCACCAAAATTCAGGTCCAGTACTATTCCAATCTCGTGATGAACTGGAATTTATAACACTCAAGGCAATCATTGGCAACTACACGCTTTATAAAAATATAAAGATCTTTAGAGGTGAAAATTCTTTCTAGAGAGACATATTATGGTCACATAAATTTACGGCAATTTCTCATTCGGCAAGGCTTCGTTCGTACCCGGCGCTCCCATTCTGAACAATAAGCTACCGGTACAGGTTCCTTTTGATGTGTCAAATCCTGAGCCTACGGCCATGGTTTCAAATAACCTACCTTCTCTTTGCCATGAACTCCAGCACTCTAAATCTCCCACTGCCCCATGCCCGGTAAGCACTACCGAGACCTGCCTAAAAGCGGCGGTTGTGAAACACCCCTCAAAAACTACATCTTCAAACAACTCGCAAACCCTGCCTCTTCCACTCCTACGCCTCTTAGTTTCCTGTCCAAGCCCTTCGCCCCAAAAATCTGTTACTATTTCACCTGAGAATAAATCTACTGATGTTAGTACCGCTCCACCTTCACTTATGATGGCTGCAAAGCGGTGAACCCCGGGTATCGTCTCCGCTGGTAGCAACAAATACCGGTGATCTGGATGAAAATCACTCCCATTCGCCCATCCAACCATCCCACAAACGTGCTCTTCTAAAAATGCCAACTGCGGTACCCCAGGCTAGCAGCGTTGACGGTAAAACCACGCCGGTGATTTCCGTCTCACCGAAGCTTTGTCAGACCAACAACAACCGCTTAGCATATACACCGTCACAGATGCGCACTCCGGCACTTCCTCGTCTTCTGCCAAACAGCTACGTGGCAGCCAGCCTAAATCAGTTGAATCCCGCAGGAAGTGCATACTACTCACATATCCAATCAACCACATAGACCATCACATCAACAGCCACCATGCTAAACCAGTAAGCCAAACCGCCTCCTTACCTAGACTGTCTGCCACCCTCAGCGCACTCAACTCGAGTAATCCACCCCAGCACGGGGTTTGCCAGATCAGGAGGGCCCACAAATGCAAGATCGCCAAACAAACGCCGCTTAAAATTGCGGGATGGTTGGCCCGCTGTATCCATGTCTCAACCCCACCTTCGGAAACACAGTTGCTAACTTGCTATACGATATCAGTGTCCATCCATATTTATGGCCTGTCGCTTACCCTCCCTGCCTTAATCCACTTACTAGTCAATCTTATTTAGATGCATTCCCGCCGATCCAATTCCCTTTTTCTACTTCTGTACTACAAGGTTTCCACCCAAATACTGCTATTTTCATAAGTTTGCAAGATTTAGCTCTTCTCCCCTCTGCCCACCTGGAAAATTCTAGTATTTCGCCCTTTGATCCACAGCCTATCATGAGAATCCTTTTCTTAATCCACTTTTGTCCAGCGCTAACCTCAGTTGCCCCAACTACCAAACATTTTCTCCTCACTCCTGCAAAGACCGAAAAAAGTCTATTCCAAAAAAATACATGCATGTAACTTCTAACCGGCCTTTTCTCCGGTACTTTCCAAAGCCCCCTCCACATCATTCCCCTAGATTGCCAGTTCCATCGTGACACGCTCACCATTCGACAACCCAGCACTGTCCCACCCTCACTGCTACCATAGCACTTACAGCGGCACCCCGTGACAACCGGTTGATTAACTCCCAAGCTTTTCCCGTCACCTTAGTCTCCAGCCCACAAATCCCTTGACAAAGATATTCTCTCGTCGGCCAGTAAAATAACTTCACTTAATTTATTTCCTAATGAAAATATACACTTTCCAAACACCTAATATACCGTCGATTATTTGACCCCTACAGAAAACTCCACTTAGATATAACTTGAACTTCAATGTTACAGTGAATTTTCCCTAACCCTCTTGAACTCCCGATCACTGACTCATAAAGTAAGGGAGCTGAGACTGTTAGCAGCTAAAAACTTACGATATTATTTTGCTAACAGAGACTTGGCTAGCAGACCACAGTTCCACTCCGACGTTTTCACTGGCGGGCTATACGCCCTTCCAAACCAATAGGTCAAATCGCAGAGGAGGTGGCTGCCTAGCCTACGTAAAACAGCCACACAAAGCTTCCGTTCTCCATCACCCACTCCTTGATTCTATCCCTGACACCATTTGGCTTCTGGTACAACTACCCGAGCTCCCAATTCACATAGGATGTGCACATCGACCATCGAACTCGAATAGTTCCGATATTTCTCGTCTAACCCAAGCCTTCATTTATCTTTCTGGTCTCCCCACAGCCGTAAGATAATTGCAGGTGACTTTAGTGCTCCTAAAATTTGTTGGTCCTCTTTATAGGCTCCACCTACCCTACTCAACTGTCTCTGAAACGCACGCTGAAGGATGGACTCAGCATGTGACTACGCCCACAACGTTACAGAATATCTTAGACCTAGTTTTTACGCATAGCACTCCTAATGTTAAGGTTTCAGTGCTAAAACCCTCCCCTCGGAGTGACCATAAGTTGGTTACGTGTAGCTTCCCTCTCCATGCTCAACATTCCTCATTCACGTTTACCCACCCTAAGGCATCTCCATATATGTCTACGCGTTAGTACGACATCCCCAACGCTCTGCGATCCCTTGATTGTGCCAGGATCGGTTTATCGCCTGGCTTGCAGCAGGTGGCAGATGGCTTTAAGCGAAATCTCTTTTTACTACTGTTAATCTGTCCAATCCGATCGCTCAACAAAAGCCCCTGCAACGAAAACGTCATATCAAGTCCGAACTGAGGTTCAAAAGGAAAGAGATTTCAGCACTTGGGTTGCTTAATCCTGTTCAGAAGATGACAGAGATGTCTAAAGTCCGCTCGCAGCCCAAATGGTTGACAATTACGAACGTAAATGTATTCAACAGATTACTAATAGGGTACTCCGTAGACATAGCGGAAGCATTCAGTAGATACTTCTATTCTAATTTCAATAATACCAATGGGCTATATTCTGAAATCCACCTTATGTTAACCTCGGCTAGATTATCCCTCATCTTATTCGTCGTTGCTGGCACCATCAAACTGATGAAATGTGCCAGGCCATCACACGAGCCGGGTCCTAATGACATCCCACCAATCCCAATTTGCACCGCTGGTCCAGAGCTTCCTGTTCTCCTTCTAAATCTGTTCTCGCGCACAATGTCTGGCGCTGCTTTCCCGTCACAATGGGAGATCTCCATTATTGTTCCCTACCACAAAAGGGGGTTAATAATAAAAACAATAATGATGATGATGTATATTTCTCGATTTGCGAGAGGCATGCACATGGAAAGATCAAATTTTTACGAGGACGATGCACAAGAATTGTAGACGATAGAAGTCGAATGGGATAACGGGGGAGCAATATTGAGTTATTGCCGAAGCTCACTGGAAAGTAGAATGGGATGCTGCAAAGCAGTGGGGAAGGTACAAGTATGCCAGTGAAACGCAAAAAATAGGAAACTTAATTTTGAAGACCAAAAAGAGTTTCCTGGGACTGTTTGCAAGCAGTGGAGTACGAGTCATTTCGTGTTTAAGTGCACTAAGTGTGCACATTGCTGACACGCAACATGGACGGAGCCCAACGGTGGATATTGTCATATGGCCGGAGTCCCCAAACGTCGGGAGCGTTAGGCAATGGACGGAAACGTTAAGCTGAAGAGATGACAAGCAGTGTTAATGCAGTAGTTGGATGGAAGGGGTGAACGAGGCGAAACGTCAAGCACATTGGATGAGACACGCAGTTGACAACAAACGGCCAAAATAGCGCTGAGAGCGGAGAAAGATTGTCGCAAACTATTTGGAAGAAATTTGTGAAGCTTTTGATATGGGACTCCAAGGATAGTGATTATATCTACATACGGATGGTGGTAAGCTGTACCGAGAGGCGCATCAGATAAGAGAAATTATGTGAATGAACACTCCTTAAGTACAATAGCCAAAAATGTACCCTATGCTGCCATTTACGTTGTCGCATCTCTTGATCCTGGTCAGTAGTACGGGTGGGGAATATGAGGTGCGCAAGCCGTTCCGGAAACAACAGCAATCGCGGATTTGCTCGATCGCAAAAATGCGAGTTGAGATATCCCGTGCGATAATCGGCGTAGTTTTTGCTGAACCAGCCAGAACTCCAGCGCCAGTTCTAGCTAACAGGTTCCTAACAGGAATGATAGGGTAGCAAATTTGGAATCGGCAGTACGAGGACGGAAACGTTAGCAGCGCGTCTGCTGCGGATACAAGACCTGAAATGCAACAGAAAAGCAGTCTGGCTTGGGGGCCAGCTTGGGGTTATGGTGATTATTGGATCGCGCCAATATACCTGCAACATAGTGCATCTATTCCGCAAAATGCGGTAACTAGAAGTGAGCGTAGTTGGAGGTTAGAGGCTAAGAGGAACGACCTATTCGGCTCTGCCAAGCCAGCAAAGAGGACAAGATGCCATGAAGGGCGAGGGGTACACAGGCTGAAGTTGTTTAAAATCACGGGAAGTGAGCAGAGCTTGCATCCCTGAAAAAGTACCGTAACATTTGTGTCAGCACACACTGGGAGAATTTCAAGCGTTACTTGCTTAAGCCATTGGTAAAGAGGGTGCATCACTGAAAGGGTGGTCACAATATGCATTAGCGTAAGCGTGTTATAAAGTGAGGAAGTAAGAGGTGAAGCCGAATCGCAGGTGGTGATTTCAGCGAAGATTTTTTCACGAACAAGAACTCTTACCCATGTTCGCAAGTCTCGTCTAGTTCAATGTTAGCTCGTTTTGGGTTAATTAAGAACTTTGCCAGGTGAGCTTTGAATTGGGCGGAATTTGGGCACTGCCGCAAAAAAGCGAGATTTTAGAGTTAGCAAGTGTGAAGACGTTAGCCCTGACCAATAGTCGAGTCTGGAATATACTCAACGAGTAGCATATACCGGGAAGAGAATGAACGGTACTACCAGAGTCTTGTATGGCGCTTGCAGTAAAGAGGACATTATTTTGGCAAACAGTAAAGAGAAATGCACGGTTTAATTTGAGTCGATGAAGCCATAATGGTGCAAGTCCAAGCAGCTTGCATCTGGCCCTGTAGTTTAAGCAAGATGAAGAACCTAGGAGAATCCTAGTGAACGCCCGCTGCACATTCTCCATTGCCATTCGATCAATTTTGCGCATATGCGTAAAGATAATCGGGCAGTACTCGAGGTGGGGCCTGGCATGGGACTTGAAGGTGATAATTCTGCAGT
>LUCM01003320.1:7289-57190 GCA_008360955.1 Fasciolopsis buskii
TGGTTTCTTAGTCCATTTTCCCATGTATTGCACGAAATTGAATCGACCTTCTTAGGAGTACGCCAAGCCGCTGAAAATTGACTGAAAGCTAATATTGAAATATGGTTTCATTATACGCTTGAGTGGATGCCACACACTGGAATGTATAATGGTCTCATCACTCGGCATTGGACGGATCCCAGTTTGCCTCGGATCATTAGATGATTGAATGGCAAATGAAATCCCCAACGTCTCAGATGTGCAATTATGACTGAATTGCATTCAAAGTTAAATCACAGTTGTTTATTTAAATCAGTAATAAATCCTTTTTCAAAAATGATATGTGGCCGCCAATACAAACTCTCACATCATTTGATTACATCGACAAGAATTATCTTAGTGTGGGGAAACTTCCCCAATTAATTCACTCAGTTTTGCACAACGTTAGGTGACATTGTGATGAGAATGTGGCTCGCAGCCAGTTGTGCTTTTCCGGGACGAGTATATCAGTTTCACGTAAGACGAATTCGAAACCACGTAGGATATCAACTCGAGCACAAGAACTCTTCGCATATATCCACTCCGGTTCTTGATTAGTTGAATCTTAAGTCAATCCTAGGGCAATCACCGGCTTTCGTGAAAGCCTAAGAATGGAAGTACTTGAGGAACTTCCACAATTCATATTGCCTGATACACTGGTGGAATCGGCAATCACAAGTAACTCTGAAAATATCATCTTGAATAAATCTTCCGTGTCTCTCAGTCAAACGGAACTGTATTAACCAAAAGCAATCCGTGTAATGGAACGGCGAACGCAATTCTTTAGTTCTATATTCTATATCGTATTAGGAAATCTGAAGGCAGCAGACCTAATATGCAACTAAAAGCAAGTTCCATCTATCTCAAACGTTAATGAGAAGTTAATGGAGCATACTGCTATATGGCTGTCGTTTCACGATATGCAACCGATTTCCTATATTCTGTGAATATGGAAAACGCGACATGGATCATTGATGTCCTCCTCTATTCGAAGTGGTAGTTCGCGTTGTTGCACGGGATGTTGGTGCACAAAATTGATGGGAACAAATTCCGGTAAGAAACAATGTCACCGTTGGAACAAACAAGACGTTGATGATGCGTTTGAAGGCATCTGCACGTCACCACTATTCAAGCATAAATCTTCAGAACCATATTTGAAAGCACATTCTTCATCGCGGAAGATATATTCTCATGCATGCCCTAAGAATACTTACTACGGGTATCAAAATTCCAACTGGTCATTTTGGGCAGTTCCATCTAAGTGACTGAGACTGTTTGTACTGGGACAGTATACACGACTGCATCAACTATAGGCTTGAATCAATATTTGCAATACTTAAACCTAAGACATTTCATTTGCGGGAGACTATATTTAATCGGGCACTGTTCGCCGCACTGCCTTCCGTGTCCACCATCGGGACGGCAATACCTACTATCCATATGCTTATTCGAGGACACAACGCATGATCTGGAAGTTATAATGGCATTGTCCACGTGATCCCAAAGGCTTGCAGTAATGATTAACCTCAGCGGAGCTGCGAGGACAGTGAATTTTGTCTACGGTGGAGTCACTGATTTGCAAGGCCACGGGCCGCTAGCGCAAGCAATCAGTCCTACTAATGGATGATTTCTGTTCCAGGTTCGCCTCCCGTATGACGTGAGGGGTTTTGGACATTGGCTTACAGAGCTTGGGGTTACTCGCTTATTGTGTCTGGTGGGAGTGTGATTGTTTTTCCTTATGGAATAATTCATCACGTGATTGAAATTGCTCAACTCACAATTAATAGATAAGGCGTGCGGCTCAATATCTTTGGAACCACACGAAGCAGTCCTTTGATTTTCGACACAGAAATCAGTGGTTGTTGCTGATTATGAAACCAGCAAACATAACCTAAAGTACCCAGTAGGCCAAGAGACAAAGGTTGGAGATGCAGCTTGTGATGAACTATTCCATCAGAAGCACCTCTTAATGCTTGCATCCTGGTTTGGGGCGATGCTCATTTCAATCAAAACATTGGGAACCAGGAAGATATTTTGGCTAAATGCAAGGAGTGTTCCAGAAATCTGTGCACAGCTTGCACTAAGTGGGTTAAATTTGGTGGGAAAATACACGACCATATGAGGCATGAGTCTGGAATAAAATGAATCAGTTCAACGGTGTTTATGCTAGATATGTGGATTTCATTTCGGTAGTTAACCATGAAGAATTGACAGGCAACGCATCCCTGAAAACCACTGCAACAGTTTACGGCGCTTTCATCCTTATTCCTTATCTCCATCAATGCATATCCATCAGCCCATGGTGATTGATTTTCAGACGGACATCGAAGCCGTTGTATTAGAAGGGTTTGATTATCAACAGATTATCGAATTCTACAACTTCGTGATGTGACACCCACTCGTCACTGGTTTTACTGGGCTATTGTTCCTTGTTCAACATGGTAGATCATCTCGCGGATGAATTCAATAGAAGATTGTGTGTGGAAACTGCAAGAAGAAGCATTCATTTGAGTGATTAAATGTCTCAGCACTGAAGTCGACTAAATTACAATGGCATGTAAAGCTACCCGTTTTCCGATGGTGATAATTATTACAGTGGTCGTTTTCACATTTACCGAGTGTTCGGGACATTCGATGATTAGTAAACTTAATGACAGTTATAGTGAAGGGATTTGATTTCCAAGGAAACATTCCTACAAAATCTTTGGGTATGTTTTCCAAGACTCAAATGCGTTCTAATAATTATGTTCATACTGGGGCCCAGTATGAGTAAGAAAATTGGGAAATCCTATTGGAAGTTTAGACTTTATGCGCTCTCATTGAAACGAAATTCCCTATGGGAAAATAGCTCACTGCATGAAGAATACGACGGGCCAAACTGCAAATGCGAAGTTAATGTTTGTCTAGAAAGTGATCGGATGCTGAAGCTAAATAGACAACTCGTTCGAAAAATCGCATTTACACTTATCCGGTCACAGCACGGCACAAATATCTAGGTCAGTTTGCATGTACGTTTCCATTTGAGAGCGTGTCATATTGTCTGGCTATGCGTATTTGGTCTACTTAACTCGATGACCAATATGGACACTGATGTTTGATGAAACTTTGGGAATAAATTCGATTAGTATAATGGAAAATAATTTCGAGACACCAACAGCTCATGACTCGGGTTGGCCTCACAGCTCGAGTTCGATGAATTTGAACTGTTGAACTGAATTTGAACTGAACTGACAGAAATCCACAATATGTCTGTCAGCTTTCTAATCTCAAGTGGATTGAATGATACAAATGCAAATAATGTCCATTTAAGTGATTAGAAAACAGCATGGAATAATATAGTGTCATCAGGGTTCGTATTATCTGTCAATTTTCAAGCTAGATTAGGGTTTTCAAATGTGCTTGGCACTTCACAAGACGTTGCTCATTATTCAGACAATACCTCTTTCGAGAATTTATTCCATCAGTTTTTGAGTAGGCCTACTTGTCACATGGTCAACTTTCTCGTATTCAGGCCGTTTTGACAAACTCCCATTGAAGATTATGAGAATTCCATAAAAAAGATAATGTTCCCGAAATTTAATGCATGAACTTTTCTGCTGATTAACGAGGCTACTTTGTGACACGTATGGGATTCGCGCAAAATTCAGTAATTGCAAGAAAGACCGCCAATGGAAATCAACTATAAATCTCATTGCTCAGTCATGCTTAAGTTAGTTGTGGTAGGGTAATGGTGATTCTGGGTGCGCGTGAGTGTGCACTTGAGTGTGCACGTGAGTGTGCGCATTTCAGTGAGGGTGTGTTTGCGCGGATTCATATGTGCTTGCCAGCGAGAATGGTCGATTCCGATGTCGTCTGTAGTGAAGCGGAAAGTAAGAGAGCGGATTTCTAGTAATCATCGTTTGGCAATTCAAGGTCGAAAACTGACTGCAGGTTCCGTCGGGTTTGAATGAACTGATTCAGATTATTTAAAAAATGGTTCTTGCCGAAAAATTAAATTTTCTCTTTAGCCAGCCAAATTGACACGCGAGTGAATGTCTCGAAAATAAAATTTCTTCTACCCAGCTAGCCTTTTATTCATCCATCCCGGGGAAAATCGTAATGGTGACACATACTTGAGCGACTATCTCATATGTGTCCGTTCCACATCCCTCGCCTGAATAGACCGCTCATAGAAAGTTCTGTATTCGAACGACTATTCCGCTTGCTGCATTCCTACAGCAGTCTGTTCTGCTTGCTCGCCAAAAGTTTCGTCGGATGTCCTTGTTTCGCATCCAGTGGACAGACAAATTAATTCGTGCAATTTCAGAGGCATACACTGAAAACACAACATACATCAAAATTCGCCAACGAATTAATAGATTGGCACATTTTGGCG
Organism: Fasciolopsis buskii; assembly: GCA_008360955.1. Lineage (NCBI taxonomy): Eukaryota > Metazoa > Platyhelminthes > Trematoda > Plagiorchiida > Fasciolidae > Fasciolopsis > Fasciolopsis buskii. Next base: position 11,683 of record LUCM01003320.1, read on the forward strand.
CACTGAGTGGAGTATAAGGGGGAGATGTTTGGACAGAAATGCCCTCTGGAATGTGCTAACACATACATGGACGTTTTGCATAGTGAAGAATGGCCATACTAGTCGAGTATCAATATAAATTCCTGCTAATTCATATAAAGGCATTCAGCTGCCCTAAATTTCTCTTGTTTCTTGTTCACAATCAAGAGTTTCCATTAGGCCAGTTGTGTAAATAATCAAGAACAAAGTGAAACCCTCTGGACCCGCTCCTTGATGCATGATTATCTTTCTCAATTCAGTTGTCTCATTTGACCAAGAGATTGGATTTTAATATCAGACAGGCATTGATAATTTGTTGATTTGTCTCATAAACCCATATGTATTAATAGCACATGCGTCAACAGGTTGTTGTTTTAAGAACAGGTTTCGATGCTTGGGATTTGTGATGTGACAGCGGGCGTAGAAATCAGCAGTCGGTTCCTTTAATGTCAAAATAATACAATGAGCATGATTATATGGCTCAGTCTTTTGTTTTCAAATCTGTTCTAATTTATTAGATCATGGAATGAAATCAACCAAAAGTGACCCCCTGAAATAAAACGCGGATTTCTCAGTAGATTAATTTCATTTTAACTGGCACAGAATTACTCTACTCACATGAAAACATTCCCTAAGGAAATCTCGATAGATACGGTACCGACGCTTCCTACGGTTTGTTTCGAATATTGCGTGTGTGGTTGGGATGATGGTTGCTGACAGGCAAGCTGCTCCAAATGAAGCAAGAAACCATCTTTGTGAATATAATCATACGATATGCAAGGAGGAAGCACTCGTTCCTAACCAGCTTCCACAAAGCTCACATCCAATGTGACAAGTGCGTTAATTATATTAATTGATCTTGATTAAATGAATGCAGTTTTAACGTGATCCTTCTTGATACGCTTCAGTGAATAAGAGATAAAGTGTCAAACAAAAATACACCGTGGTTTTGCAGCCTCTACTTTATCTCGGGTTTCCTTGTAACTTCCTTAATAATTACTGAAGGTGAATACCACCTTCAACCGTTTCATTTTTCCACATGAAGAGCAAATAAAAGAGCCCAACAAGTGGTTGACAAGAGAACTGATGAAAATTTGATCCGTTAAGAGTTGAATGCTTTTGGGCCATGTTAGTATATCCTGGTGAACACTCGTTTCTGGATTTTTCCAATATTCGTGCTACCCCAGCTGCATGCGAATTGGTAAAGACAAGAATGTGTGATTGGATTACGCGGTCAAGTTTGGCACATCGCTTAACCAGGTCTGCCAGTTGGTAAGTCATGCGAGTCCTACACTCAGTGCAAATACCTAGGATTCAGTGGATCCCCCATGCGTGGACTCAAATCTTGACGCTGTTTAAACAGAAAATATTGAAAATGCATCACACGTTATTAATCTGTGCTCACCCATGCGCCTGATATTGGTCTCAGTGGATTCGCTTAAATCATTGATATCTGAGAGAAGTTACTCGATCCGCGGATAGCGAGCCAAAGCTCCGTGATTAATCTGTTACAAAAAGAGTGTGCTTGCAAGCGAGGGGTCAGATATCCAGAAAACATCCTTCACAGACTAGACTTCAACGCAAAAGAAGAAACAAACCAATATATAATGCATGTTTTTGAACTGAAAATAAGCGACGCACAGTTCGCGTTTGTGGATGTGCTTCAACGATGCTGTCTCATTGTGTTTTGTTCCTAATGACCGGAGAGTTAATACGCAAGCGGCATTCAATGTGAGCCCCCAAACCCCTTTGCGTACGGATCAATGGGTTCAACAGTAATGAGGTCACATTCGTGTAATGGGGTGGACAAACTTCAGACAGTTGGTTTACGTGGTACTTTTCGATGTTTTTTCACAATGAGTGCAAAGCAACAGCTATTCTCTGTTATATGGTAGCCAAAGCGATAAACAATCAACCGGAAAAAAACGAAGTAAAATGCTGAAACGAACAACTTCACTAGGGTAGTCCACGGTCTCCATATTTGTAATGGATTTTTTCTGGACAAAATGGTTATTACTGCGTTCACAATATCTCACAGTCTGAATGTTTTTCTCTCTTTAAACTTCACCGCATAGCATAATATTTGTCTATCCCTGGTTTGCACGACGACGGATCAGGGGGCACAACAATTAACTACCACCGGTAGGCGACTGCACTGCTCGTAGTGTAAGCACGACGAAGGCCTCAAAATGGCAGCACAGCATGGATACGTGATAAATATTTGCAGTTAATTATATGATTGCATGAAATAATTCGCCATGTGATATGATCGCTCAACTCACCATTAAGAAACCATGGAAGCACTATTGTGCAGCTATCTCATCCTTGTTAGGAATCATCAGCAGTGCACATCCACCGCGCCCGAACTGGTCGGTTGTATTCACTTGATCCAAATTTAACCTCTCTTCCCTGGGTAGTAAATTTGGCCAGATTTCAGTGTTAGATTTGACCGACCTTCTCGTTGACGGCTCAGTAGCCCCAATGAAAGCCACACAAATCTCTAGGGACACTGCGCAAGGTTCATCCAAGAAGTCGACTGAAAATAACCGCGATAGTTTTTACAGTAAATAGTTAAGTATACATAGCTAAACGTTGCCAGTAAGTGATCCGAACATTTGTAGTCCAAAGCTTTGGCAATGAATCGTGCCGAGCAAACACTTAAAACTGAATGCGGCCGCCAAAAGCCATAGAAACAATGCCGGGCACTACCGGGTTACAATTAAAACAAAGGTGGGAATCTGGGTAGTCACAATGGGTCGAGAAGGAATTGTTGCTAGAAAACGAAGTGAACACGAGATAGGAAGCAGCAGTTAGACGCGGATAAAGGGTGTGTGAAATAAAACTGAATAAATCAAATTTACACTCCTTCAGATCCGACTGCACCAACAAATAAGTAGAATAGCATGCTAAAATATACAAGGCTAATGATAACCGAAGAAAATGGAGTGTCCCCGGAATAAGTGATCTGTTTTTGATTGAAAATCGTTCAAGAAGAATGCATCGTAAACATGTATTGGAATTGATGTTATCAGAAATTGGTCCGAAAAATGTGGATGTTCGCAAAATCAAAGCTAAGCTACTGTTGGAATAAGCCAGTAAGCTTCACGTTCTTCCGTTCACCCATCTTTTGTTCAAGTCTACTTCCATCTTACAAATAAGCGTCCAACTTAATGATATTCAAATTTCCCTAGTTTGCTTAGGAGACGATGAAAATACTTACAACTGACCATTCAGTGAATGAACTCGTATGCAGCAGGTGAAGTACTTGTGAGAGGGTGCCTAACATTTCCCGAAGTGCGATTTGTGAAAGTACATAACGTAAGTTAGCTGTCGAAAATAGCTGGTGTTCCTGGTAACCACTGTGATACATTTTTACCAGTTCACCAATATAGCAAGTTGGTTCTACCGGTTAATGGAAAAATAAGAACTTCAGGTCTCTCCGTGTAGTTAGCATGCAAACAGTTGACTGAAATGCAGCATCCGACTGCAACAATTATGAAAGTTTGCAACACTGCAGTAATAGCGTTACGCTATTTTTATTCTAAAAATGCAGTTAAATAAAACCGATTCTCGTAAGAAACAAAACAAACTGTTGAATTTGGAATGCCAAAAATACCATCAAACGCTGGTCGAAGAAATGTGGTGACCAGCGTTACTCACACAGTTGACTACTGGGTCCATAATAGCGGAATTTCTTGCTATATCATGTCTTCTATTGATGATTCTCTAGTCTAATTATGGTTTTAACCCAGTATTCTAACTTAACACTGGAAGTCTTCGAGGTTGGTTCGACTAAGTGTTGCGCGAGTGAAATTTCAGGTGGTTGGATAGATAATCCTAAAATCGGTAACACAAAGTCCATAAAAAAACTGTCGTTTAGCCAGACAAACAGTTCCAGCGTTCTATACTCGTTTTTGGCCAAACCAGTGAGCTGTCGAGCAAGACAGAACAATGCGCAATGTGAACTTCGAGTGGTTAGATGTTGATATGCCTGTTGCAAATTCATCGTACTTGGGATGATGATAATGGTTGTGGACCATCATTTCTCTATCCATTGTGGCTTCTATCAGTGTTCATGCTTGTGCAAGTATACTTCCCTGGACTTGACCTTCTATACATATAATTAGCATGTAAAATTTTTTTCAGCAGGTACGTCTAGTGCAGAACAGTACAACAAATATCACAATCACCGTGTAGGAGGCCAAATCCATTGTTTGTCGAAAAGAGAACTAGGACCATCGACACATCATTTCAAAAATATCTTTTAAACTAATGACTTGCGTAATAATACTCTACTAAGTTGTTTGATCAGTGATGATGATTCTATGTGCAATTTGCTTGCACAAAATGGGATAAGACTAAAACTGATGACTACGCAAGACTGATAAGAAAAAAGGGAAACAATCTTTCGACATTAGTTTGCTTTCAGCAAAAAGTAGTCTAATTTCGATTAGGTAAAAACGTGACTCTACGTAGTTCCAGTGTCATGAACAAATAGTCATTCTGGAATTATGTTCCCACTATGAGAGCCGGCATTTAGACGAGTTCACCTCTTATATCCAAAGTCGAACTTATTTAAGGGAGTAAGTAGGCTGCTACATCAAAAATGGAGCGCGAGAATTTGCAGGCAAGCTAACGTGCATTTATTCTGTAATCTGCAGTTGCAACCCGTGGCAGCAGAAGTCTGGTAAAAAGTCTACGCATTGTTAGCCTGCAGATGATAGGATGATACTTCTCTCGTTCTTCTTGGAAGTCAGCATTATCTTGACGAGTCTCCAACTTTCCAAAATTTCTTTATCTAGCAGCTTTGAAGATTCTAGTCGGAAGAACAGAATGATAGAAAATGCCTGCGCTTCCTATTGCTTGCTGTGAAATTTATCTCTTATGGACTTGTAGAGGGGAAAACCGACATTCTCTTCAATGAGCTTCCAATGACACAGTAGATAAGGTTTTCAATCAAGATTATAATGCTCCTTCGCCCGGCGACCGAGCCTATCCATCATTTATTGCGTCGCTCAGAGTAATAAGGACGTTCCAGTAAACGGAATCGGATAGTTTTTATCCAACTGTCGACGGACTGATGATCCAAACTGCCACCTCATCATTTGCTACTTCAGCCTGTCTGTCAGTAGCAAATAGAAAACTGCCAAAAAGTGAAAATCACCTGATGCCAATCCCTTCTTCAATTGGGGGTCTTATATGAGTTTTGCCTGCTTTCAGCCTCTTTGCACGGAATGTGCTGCTTTTAAATTAAAATAATTAGTAGCGGTTGCTAAACTGCATGAATCGCTTGCTCAGTGGTGAACTTCCTGACCCACGAAAATGTTCATTTTGTCTTTAGAGTTACTGCAAATAGCTTCCGTTTTAGCTAAATCTAGGCATCCATTAAGAGTAATCTTCGCACATGACTATTAGGGTTCCCCGTTAAAAATATTGCAAATCCCCTGAACAACTTTTCAGGACACTCAAGATCCTGAAATCATTACCTATTCACATCTTGGAGTTTCCTGGTTTTTTACTGCAAAGCAGTTAGTGATCGTTTCGCCTCTAACTTCACATTTGCACGCGCAATCCAATGGTACTGTCCATTGTTCATGACTTACGTAGAGGATTCAATGCCAATATTCCATCCATCCTCTGCGGTTCATATAGATGATCTCAAATTCTGGCGAATCATGATGTTTCCAGTCCACCCCTCTACGCGGCAAATGTAGCCCGACAGATTTTTGTAGTGAGCTTCATCCCGGAAGCCACCAATCAGCAAAACCACTGTGCTTAGACGAAACCGAACTTTCCAGCTCGCAGCTTGCATCATCCAAGCGGAGATCTCAGGATCGCAATTTCTTTATCTATGAAAATATGCAATCATACAGGTGGACACCGTTCACCAACTGGCAGTGCGCTTGGGGTTGTTTGTCATTCCAGTTTGCGATTGGCTGGCACAACCGTCAGAAACCTGCACTTCAGACGTGCTTTTTCATGACTAAGATACAATGGACAAGCTGCGTTACCATGTGTGCTGTCCTAATTAGAGAATTTGGGGTATCTGCTCGGATTTCGCTACAAGGCTTGTCGAGGAGCTCCCCTGCAGCAACTATGATACATAATCCAGGATTCCGCGTGTTTCTTATTCTTTCTACTAGGTGACTGTCGCTGAACGCTTGAACATGGACTTGCATCTCGGATGCGCTTCCAAAAGTTTACTTCTTACTTGTCGTCTTTTACGGGAAAACTTTCATTTGTAACTCATTTCCTGCGAAGTTTATGGAAGCGGACTGCAAGAATGATTCTAAGTGTCGTCTGAATGAGCATCTGACGGAGTTATGGAATTGTGCCGATGTTTTTACAGGCTACCTCTTCGTTCTGCTTTGAGAGAGCTTGCTTAGAAAGCATTCCTTATGCATTCGATTTCGAAATAGGAAGGCAATGGACATGATGATTTTAATTAAAATAAATTATCAACGAATTATGCCCTAAAGTAACACATCTTTAAAAATATCAGAAATATCGTTAAAAAATAGCGATGCTAAGGGAGTGAATTGCAAACACCACTGTAGATTAAGTGCCCAGCACATTATGTACTTGCTTCTATTTAAATACGCACTTATATATGTGCACAGAAGCCGAAAACAGTTAAAGCTTAACTAGAAGAATGCATTTTATTTCCTTCCCGTAAATTCGGCTGCATTAAATGCCAAGAGGTATTAGACGACGTAATCGAATTCGACAGATATTCCGCTTGAATCAAACAACAGCTGTGACGTTGTCCCTCCCACCCTTCCGACCACACCTCTGAGGAGGCCGCATATTGCGATCAAACTAACAAATTTTGGAGAAAGGCGCAGCCATTTTCATTGCATGAAATGACCCTAGGTGTAGTAAGATCATGTACGCCTGAAGGATAAAGGATTTAAGATTAACCAAATTTATTCTTGTTTTGTGTGTGAATTAAAATGACACATTTTGTCTCGCTTAACAAGCTGCCTAAGGTTCAGAAAAACTGTAATGTTAGAAAATGGCAGATGTTTCCTTTGGTCGATGTTTTATGTTTTATTCGACGGACTGATTTGTGTAATACTTGCCATAAGTCAGGATAGATCTTACATACACTGACTGAAATAATTCGCACAGTTCTATTACATTACCGTGAAACATTGTACTTAAATCAGGCGCGTCTGACCGCCGCCGTTTAGAGCTAACCTTCATCGCATACTATTTTGCATTAGAAACAAAACGGCTGGATGTCAGCAATGGCCGAAAAAGCGCATTTTTACGCATTCTCATAAACAGCTGGTTAACTGCCTGTGACCATCAATAGTTATCTAACAGCTGCCTGCAAACACATGGATGGAAAAAGAAGAGGAGTGTTGTTCCGCGTCCTTCATGATGGAAAGCAAACTTAGGCGATTAGTCATCATGGAAGTCAGTCTAGTTAAACGGCGCAGATTGAAGGAAAAATAGCAAACCGATTTGATCAATGACTGCATGAAGAATTAACAAGTGAAAGCTACCATCAAGACATGTTGTTCTATAATATTGTAATCAACCAAGGTGGGATCTCTAGTCGTGATTCAGACGAAAACATCAGCATATTTATTTCCATGTTTGTGATCTGGATGATATGAAGATTTAAAGATTATATGATTAAATTAAGAAAAAACCCGAGTATCTATTGAGTCGTTTCAGAAAAAGTGCTGAATTTTCAAGCTCCATGTGTCAGCGAAGGTTCCTCTATGTAGAAATTACTGGACTGTGCGTCATTCCATCCCGTTTGTGATCAGGATAAACCACTCATATTGACATTCCTTGGAAATTTGTAGTCGAGTAAGTTTCTAATCTGCAGCGCATGTGACAGCTGATTTTGACGTGACGGTGATAATGCGAGAGAAACTAAACTTTTTACCGGTTCTGAAGAAGCCTTTCATATGAAAATTCGATGACGCAGAACCCGTTATAAATTGTAACAAGTACAAACAATGCTCCCATCACTGTGTTACGATCACTGCGGCCAAAAACATGCATTCATGATGAAGTTATGCCACTGGATTATTTTAATGTTTACAAAAGCTACGGTCTCGTTGCTGGCTAAATGCAGAATACCATAAATTACATTACAGTAAAGGCTGCACTTCAAGTTTCATGATCACTTGTCTTATTGTTGCACTCTGATATTTCTTGCATGTTCTCAGCCCTCGGGATCAATTGTTCGTTGCTCATTTTTGAACCTATCAGAAAAGAAATAGAAACCGAAAATCAGAACACTCGGTTGATGCAACAAGGAAGTAGTCAAGAATAGTTGAACTTGTATGAAGATTGATGCTAGTGTGTGCCAGTGCAGCCTACTTGAGCAATGTGAATACTGTTTTCGAGCCAATTTCTCCCATGAACTATTCTAATTTATTATTTGTAGAAGAAGAAGAAGCTTGCGTAGCACACAGAAAACTGAATAATAATTACTGTTTTACCATGACACATTCGTTAGTCAACGGAGTTTTGTTATTTCCCTTCGATCATCCGCACTCACAAATCAGGCAGGAAGCAACACTCTATGTCCTCACCTAATCAGACGATTACCGATAGTTATCACCCAAATCCGGACAAAAATGACAACAGAGAGTAAGAAAGGATTTTGTAATTGTTTTCCTACTGCGACACAAATGTCGTCCCGTTCTTGGCCGGCATACTAGCTACGGGTAAATCACCTTGATACATTCACCTATGATACCTTCACAGTTTTGGCGCGATGTTGTGAGTCTAAGTAAATTTTGCATTCATGCATGATTTCAGAGTCTCACACATCATTTTAAAGAAATGAAATAGTCAGAATGAAATATTACTCGAATTAAATAATAATAGACTTTGTACGTCGCCCGACGAAGATTCTGTTGTTTCAGTGACAATTATGCTAGAGAAAACAGGAAGTTCCTATGCTTGAAACGCTACATCTTCTTTACTTCCTCGATGAATGCGACATTCGCGCATGCACATCTGCGAGTGCGTTTGCTTGCCCGTATGCAAATACGTATGCATGCATGCATGCGTGTATATATATATATATATATATATATATATATATATATATATATATATATATATATATATATTTACATGTGTACGTACGCAAGTGTGCATGCCTGTCTTCGTGTTGCTCTAACAGGAGCATGTAACTCAAAGTTGCTCGGACCTGTTAACCCAGATTTCTCGCTCATTTCTTTTTCTTAGCGCTGAAACATTCTCTGCATCCTATTTTGATGATTCAATATTTATCACTTTGTAATGTTTCTTCCTTTTTAAATTGTCTAGTTGAGTGCACCAGCCTGATAGACAATGCATGCAAGTACAATTCTGATTTACCCTAATGACTGATCGAAAGACGAAATATTTGCAACCTGTTTCGCTGTTGACCACAAGTGCCAGAGAAATGATGCCTACTACTTTAGAGTACCCAGGTATGACCAGAACATCCAACATGCAGTGCGAACCGTACGCACAGAAAAATATTTCAGCGACACTTCTCTACCATTTAAACTACATTCGGCACCGGCGTACTTAAATTCTTTACAGTAGGCAAATTAGCAAAACACCAATATTGGTTTTGGCCCTTCAACCTTATTGATTGTATATCAGATCGTTCGTAAAATTTCTTGCAAACCTATTATTGACGATTGATAAACATCAGCATGTAGTCATTAATCTATTTCAACTGATACACAGTCAATGGTCCGGACAGCTTTTTTAGCCCATTGGTGTCAAACTGTGTCGCTAGTTGTACAATGAAAAATGCAATCTGCTTGATGCGCATAAAATGCACTCGAAGTGTGCAAGCTCTGAAATGAAAATATCTCTTGTACGATCCTTCTTAAATGTTATCACTCACGCAACAAATCACATGTTGCACCCTTTCCGATACCACAGTTTTTTTCTCTTACTTACGGAAAGCATTTTGTCATATTTTCCATAACAAACTAACTACCTTAGCCATCCTAAAATTATGCCGGCAAGAGTCATATCTTACCCTCATTTGGAAAACATCCAACCAACTATTTTACAAAATCTAGGCCTAGACCAGGCAGTTTTCAAGCCACTTCCCGGAATAAAGTTCAAAAATAAATAGGTCATTCCTCCTGCTTCTATCGGACTTACGAATTGTCTACTATCCTGATCGGGTCATCATTAATATCTTCATATTCACTAATATATCTCTCGTGTTGATTATGCAAAACATTCGACTGAAGTGTTCAAATGACAGGCTGTTTGCCATTTAATCCCAGGAAAAAGTCTATTTTTGTTATCAGCATTGGCCACACGATGGCCTAAAATCTTCACAAAGATTGTTAAGTTACTCAGCTCTTCTATCAGTTTGTCACCTATTATGAGTGTTTATTCAGTAGAATCCTCTCCCGTCCCCTATATCTTTCCCCAATGACCAAAGCTGAGAAATCTAGAGGCATTCTGGAGGTTTTGAACATTTCCAAGTCCAAGAGTCTATCGGCGAATAAGTCAAAAGTTCGAATCCCAAGTATGCGAGTCACCTTGGTGTTAGACAGCAATCCGCTACCTCTCTATTTGTTAACACATCCGACATTGTGAGATCTTATGAGGTTCCGCGCCACTTTAAGTCTCAGAATCAAGGTTGCCGATCCCCCCTCGCAGTGCAATGGGCGCTAGTTGTTACAGAATATCTCTTTCTTACTTCGTTCATGAGCCAAATATGCCATAAAAAAATGCCAAACGATTTGATCATCTAGGGATGGCAAAAGGGATTACTTTGGAAATTAATATTTATTTGGTCAGTCGGAAGGCAAATATATTTTGCTTTTGCTCACTATTATTCATTTTGTCCATAGTCCCGTCGAACTTATTTCTGATTTCCACACTGTGCTTTAATTTATAGAGTATCCAACCAGTGTTTGATTATTCGTACGATCAGGGGTTGTCCACTAATATTAATCAATCTTCTCTTATCCATTTTGTGAGTGTTCTGTAAAATCCAGGTACGGGTACGCGTAGTTTACTGCAAGTGCCAAGCTCAAATAGCACCCAAAATAACCCGGCGGGAAACCCGATGAATACATTTTTTGACGGTCATTCTTTGACACCTGATTTGCTTCCATTTTGAGGCGATTTAATCAGGATATCCCGATGAATTCTATTACAAACGATACGCCTACCGAGCATATTCATAATTTTCCTATGAAGATTGTCACTGTTAATGCAAGGTCTGTTACTAGACGATCTGCTTTGCTTGAAATCTTGTACAACTCTCTTGGGAAATCCCACTATTGTTGGGGAATGAATGAAATGAGCAGCCAATGGTTGAATGTCGTTGTAAGTGTCAAGCTTTATTCCCAAACGCTTTAGGCTTACCGTGCCGATACATATTTGGCTGTTTTGTCACATTACATCTTCCGATTTATCTGGCGACCTTTGAAGCTGAAGCACACTCATAGGGTATAAACTCGTCTCGAAATGGCTGATCAGTAGGATACATAAGGACAGTGAGTCATAGTCACGCAGTTAGACGACCGTACATCTATAAGAGAAATGGGAATGGATTAAGTGGATACAGATTGAGTGAAAAAACGCAACACATTTTCCACGAATAACTGCAAAATCTCATTTATCACTTGGTCTAGAAAGTCTGTCAGATTGGGAAGGAATCTGCGATAATTATTTGTTTATGTGCACATAAAGTGGGCGAAGATCGATTGCGACTGTATTCATTGTGCCTGTAGCATAAAGCCTGACTAGTCCAAAATTTTCTCTCTTGCACGGGAGTACGCAGAAAATGCGCAAGCTACGATCACTAATCACTTTCTCAATGATGTTTGACTAGTTTTCACGAGCCCCAACTTTTCGTCCCATACTGTGGGGTGCTTATTTGATAAAGTTCGTTTTCTCAGAAGCGAACCATTGACCATAATATAATCTACTGTAGCATCACTCACGTAAAGCTATTTTTCTCGTGGTCATTTTGCATTTGCTCAAGGAATTTTACTCTCATTTGCGGTTTCCAGTTTGGACCTTGGTTAATAAGCTGTTTAGTGGGAATCACAAAAACCCACTGGTAATTTTATCAATTATTTAATCAGTTTAAGATTTTCAAAACGAGATACAGGGCCAAATGGTGTGTTGTTCCATTTTCAGCAAATTTTGGATGCTTTCGACGACAAAGTCAACCCAGGTTTAAGTTTCTTTTGATATGTTATGCGTTCGGATTAACGGGCCAACCAATGAGTCTTGATTACTCCTTATTGGTGAGTTTTACTGTACTTTATCTATAAGGAATATCGTGTCTTCTCGCCGTTTTCAATTTTATTCATATGTAAGAACCTGTTGAATGGTGAAACTCCAGCTGAAGTGGTTGACTTAGGTTGGCTGGAAATAAGCAGAAACAATTTCTGTTGAAGACAGAACATCTATTACTTGGACTGCTCATGATTGAAATATTCCGAGCTTCATGGGCAGGGCTGTAGCAATAAAAATGAAGGCAGCACGCTTGGAACATGGATCGAACGGAAAAGATACAAACAGAAAGTTTTAAGATATACATGTCCAAGCTCCATCCAGTTTGACCATCGAAAAACCTAAGTATTCTGTAGCTCAATTCCAAATGGAAACCGAGACTAAAATACCCGGTGAAATAATAACCACTGATGGCTCAGTCGACCGTTTCTCAGATGGATATTGCCAGTTTCAGCGTAAATGCCGTTTTGGCTGGTATATTGGTTATTGGAATCTTGGGCTATGAAATCCCTCTCATTTGACCGGGTCAAGTTTCAACCTTCCCTCTGAAAAAGGTCACGTCAAAACACGAAAAGATCAAGTAAATTTCGAAGTAAAATTCATTCTTATAATAACCGTATTCGCAGATAAGCTACTACGGCTTTTCTTAAACATGTATTCATTATCGAAATCTATGCACCATTTTATTTAACCCTGAAGCAAAACGCTCACCAAATTTTGCTTCACAATCGAGAAACGCCAGATGGAATATCCAGTGACTTATCACAGGTGTCCGAAGGGAAACCATCAAAATCAATTACTTTAAGCCAGTTGCCAAAGTGCGTTTCCAAGTAGTTTCTTTTTTAACCAGATCTCTTATGACCACAAGTTTCTAATTTTCATTGAAAGTGGCCTTGGAAAAATGGACTTATAACAATACACTTTGAAGTACCATTTATACAAAATTTGTGAAAACCTAAAACCATATTCTGCTTTCCCGTCATGTACACAGTTTTTCGAGTGGGTTAAAACAGCAAGGCAGTCTTAAATAATGAGCGGAGATGCTGGATCTATTAAGTTGTATAAAAAGATAAACCCCAAGTATTGATCATGAATCTGAAAAATGCTTCATCCGAACTGTGCATTAAACTAAAAGTAAATAAGTCACCCGGGAAGATCAGGTAACTTGGCTATAAGTCATTAAGTTGGCGAATTTCGTTCACGAAATTAAGTTGCACCTGCTAAGCAACGCGATCAATTGAAATTGTAAATAACCAGTAAGCACTATTCATGGTTGTTTAGTTAGTTTCATTCATGCAAACAATTGTTGCGGAGAAATTTAATGCTTGCAAAACTAGCAAAACTGTCAGCAGTCGGGGTTTATTTCTGCACGTGAGTTCACAACTTCCAGACGTTGGTAACCGGAAGTGATTTCGCGAATGCGAACTAAGCGGCTCTTAGTGCTGCTTTAAGTCGTGGTAAGAAGCACAAACAGGCAATCATGAAACGGAATCTCATTTGTATCGTTAGGAGTGTAAGTGGACGAGAATTCAATCTGAGATTCATGCTGTAATTCGTCGGAGGACTTTCGTCGGTCAGGCAAGGTTAACCTTCAGAAAAAGGACATTAGGCGGGAAAGTACTGGTTTTTCTCCGCAGTAGTATCTTCCACAAAACCGGCAGTGTGCCTACGAGGAAATTTTGTCCATCCGTCCGTTTGTGAAACATGCTGATGACAAGAAAGACAAAAGCACGAAATTGGTGATGTATAGATAATGAGTAAGTCCCTGTACGGATAGTAATGTATCAAAAGAGCAGACGTATAAACACTTCGCCCAGGGCAGAGTAGTCAAGTGAAGCCACCACATCAGTTTCCAGGATGCACTTTGATCGGAAATTGTGAAAGTATGCACATATTGAGATAAAATCACTTGCACTTCAGGTAGTTAACAGCATCAATATTCGAAATGGGATAACACAATTATGTATACCTTGTTTGCGAGGCATTTAAAAAACCATGTTCCAAATTGGAGCATTTTTTTCGAATAAGTGTGGGCCTAGTTTAGTTGTTTCAATTTCATTAAACAAAAATGCAGGACTTAATCAATTGCTTTGAATGGGCAGGAGGACTAGCTTTTAAATAGCCAACAATTATAAAAGTATATGCCATTCTGTGTGAAGTCTAAGTGAAGTTGAAACGTTGTCAGTGATAATGTAGAACAGAAACCATTGTGAATGATGTAATATTAATAACACAGCGTTGTTGGTAGATGTAATGCGCCAACGTTTCGACTACCGTGGGTAGTCTTTCTCAAGGCAAATTTTACAATCATTACATCTACCAACAACGCTGTGTTATTAATATTATATCATTCACAATAAAAACCAATACATGGCGCATCGATTTTTCGATACACTCCTTACGTCGTTTGGTCCGGATATTTACAAACTGGTTACCAATCGAATTGCTCTGGGAAAAAAGCTTGCTAACTAGAAACCATTGTACTTGCACACAGATAGAATGCAGGAAAACTAGACAGTTGAGTATGCAATCAATAGTTACATTTGTTTATAATATTTCTTTTTGAGATTAAAGAATTTGCAAACACGATTTTACTCGACAAAGAAACAACCCAAAATGCCTGCCTTGCAAAAATGTCACAAACCCAATAACGGAAACTGCATAAACCATGGATTTATGTACATATGTTTGCCAATTACCATAGCAATTCGGGATTTCGGTGCTAACCTTGGTCTCGTTCGTCAGAATTGAAATGTGAATCGGATGAAACAATACGGTTCACGTGCACGTATATCAATGTTCTGGATAGGTGCCGTTGGACAGAATTTAACAAGCAAATTTCTAACACGCAGTAAAATTTCCGTTAGTTATGTTGTCAACGTGAACGATTGAAGGATTCGGGAAATTTGGCTGGTTATTTTGAGTCTCCGAATCAACCAACTAAAATTTCTCCTTCAAAAGGTTTGAAAAATCAGAGGGGAGCACTGAAGGGGATCGTTGAACAGAACTGGCTACAACTGCCTCCTCAGAACAAAACAGACATAGTTTTCGTGTTTCGAATCCAGGTCCATTTAACTTGAAAACTACTTCTGGGTATGCAAATATCATCAAAGGATACTTCTGAGTAGAGGACATAAGTGCTTCACGCAATTAAGCCCACCTGTTTTCCTTCAGTGTACACATCATGGGTTGAAGTTGCGAAGCGGTTTAGAGTAAATATACACCCAATGCATGTATAAGAGGTACAATTTAGGCCGGGCGATACGGATTATATGAGAGCATCAGAAATACTGTTGCCTTTTTGTGCGGGTTTTTACTGGTAATAAATAGAGATAGAAACTAGAATGTAATTAACAAATGGACAGGGGGTTAACCAGTAAGTCAATACCGTAAACCTTAAAAAGGAAACGTGTTGAAATGCCATCCTGTAACATCTCGCAGCTACTGAGATACTCTGAAGTCCGTCTGTTTCCCAATTCGACAGACTGATTTTATTAGATGAATTAATTACTGGACCATTCAAAAAGATGAGGAGACGACCAAATGATTGCAGCTCGATGGTTAAAAGAAAGAGCGAAGGAAAAAAGACTGACGAAATAGCCAAAAAGCATAGCTTGTTGTTGAAAGGTATATATACGAAATAAGCTAACAGAGAAATCACATCTGTTGTACGCCAAATTTCGTTGTTGGCGGAATGAGAGAAATCACTGGCGGTAGCAAAGGATGTCTGGTGACTTTGTAAAACTTGCCGTTTCCCCAATTTTAAGTAGGCAGAAAAGGCAGCAATCAGCCTAAGGCCCTTTGATAATTACACCTGAATTAGGCCTTTGCGTTTCAGTGTGACCCTCATTGATCTTGAACCGTCATAGACTGTCCTTAGTTCAAATAGGACGTTAAACACGTGTGTATGACTATGAGGCGACGATTCTGTATCATGTTTAATAATTTGTGAAACTGAAATCACCCGTAGCAGAGCGGTTGAGAACCCGAGGGTGCGGAAATGGGCGTACAATTCAGCATTACGGGAACTAATTCATGCAGCTATCGCCAGCTCACATTTTGCAGTTCAAATGGAATTAATCTTGCATTCCAAAGAACAGGTTAGCTTAAGAAGCTTCCGGAACTCATATTTCAGAATCTGTGTATAATAGAATTTGCTTCATTCCCGTCAGATTTCTTTGCGTTTAAGTAAATTCCTTTTTCAAGGCGAAGAAACTTGGTAGATGGTATAGATATCTGCCACTGTGTAAAAACAAAGCAAATTCCAAACATTATACATCTAAGTCAGAAAATCCTTTCATGGGTGATTGAAAATTGTCTAGAAGGTTGCGACTGGATCAGAAGTATAAAGGTCTACAATTTTTTCCAAGTTGTCAAGATGAGATGGAGCAATAACTAGCATGATGTTGTTTTAACATGAAGTAACTTCTGACAATCTATGTGTACATCGGTGAGGTCAATAAAAGGAAGACGGAATAATTCGTTTTGATAGACTGTTGTCAAGAATTTCCGAGTAAATGGAATTTTCCATAAGCATAATTTCATCATAGAGCAAGAGCGCTCACTTTGTAATTGATAAATCATCCAAGGACTGTACAAATTCTGCATCATTGAACCCCAACGGTACACGTCGGCTGCACCCCAACTGGGACTCGAACCCAAGACGAACGACCATGAATCGAAAGGATTGGCCAACCTGGCAGGGTGTCAAAGGATTTTTCAACATCCTTACTACAGGATTAGGCATCCTTATCCAATCCTGGAATTCATAGGTCTCAAATTTGTCCGCTAGATGGCCGACTTCCAGGTTACGTGTGGCCCATTGGGGGGTGGGCTGCATAAGGGTTCCCTTGAAAATCGCGCTGAATTTTCCATTACTGAATAATACATATCGGAACGAGCATTTTATTCCTTTGTTCCATAGAACCTTTCTAAAGAAGTGCTTACCCAGAACGATGAAAAACGGTGAATTGTTCAACAACGGACTGATGAATTTCTTAATTAATTTAAATTCAATCAGACTGCCTGAACCGATCGCGATAAACCAGTTTCTCATTTGACGTATTGTAGGAGAACAATAGTAAACAATCTCGCCTGTTGCATGAACCAATGGCAGTATAGCTAAAATAACAGTCCGCTAGTTAATTAAAATCGTGTCGGTTAGTTATTAAAAGATTGTGGCATGGCCGACGCAACCCGTGCTTTAGGTGCTAACGATCACGGCCACACCTGGTGCATACTAAATCCGGCGCCACCAGTCAGGACCGAAAAGGCAACCTGAAACTGATCATGCATGTGTCGTGATCAAGTGACCTATGGTTGTGTAGAGTGCTGCATCATCACAGCTTCAGTATGAGCAGCAGATGGCTTAGTTTCAATCGTTGGACAAATTTAGCAGCTCATGATCAAGTGAGTTAAGGAAAGCAGCTGTAGGCATTGCAAAATCCACTCAAACCTTTGGATTCGACCAAATCAATTTAATGACTTCATCTCGGCCGTGAAAATCGAATTCAACCACGAAAACAAATGTATTACACAATTTTAACCTACATTTTTTTGGCTGATACCTTTGCAAAAGCATCCTAATTTACCTAGGCGTTACTATCACCTGCTCTGCTTATCCAAAATGGTATTATGCAAAGTACAGCTTAGCTCTTCTACTTACCCAATCAAGTCTGATCCCAGAAATGCATGGTTAGTATAAATACTGAGTACTTTTCGGAATAGACATTGCTTCATGGTAATCACTGAGCAAACTATAAACTGTAAATCATTTTTGTACTGACCGCTCGTAACATATGTTTGTCACAAGCACGAAAGCTCAATCAACCCGGTGACCACACCTACTCAACGAATGGCCTCTTGTCCTTCCCAGGGACTCGCCCACTTATGGTTATACCTTTTGTATGCTGTCCTCAAACTATGCGGTTTGCTAATCTCGTGCAGCGGAACCCGTACTGTATTCTTAATGCGTCTACGCCAATATTGAAATCGGCTATCGCCACTACTACCACTAACGTTAAGTTTTTACACCCTTAAAATGACAAGCATGAGAACCAGGCAAATTCTTTCCACTTGAGTTTCCCTACTTCCAAATAACTAGATGAATTAGGAGGACGATATCCGACTATTAAGTCAATCCAAGGCGAAGCTGAAAAATTACTAGAATATCTGGAATGTAAACAACAAACAAGTGACAGTTAACCAGAATAGCGTTCAGTCGGATCACTCGAAATTATCCAAAGCGGATTCTATCACGGGCTTAAAATTAGGCTAAAACTCGTGCAGAGCCCCCTACAGTAATTGATCACGTTGGTAAGCAGGTGACACGCGCACTTGTATCACAACTGTTCTTCAGGTCTTGTAGGACAATTTAAAACATAGCTAAATGACTCCGGTACGATTGGATCCAACTTGTAGACTAATTAAACCTACGGTTATTCGACGCGTTGTCAATATTTCTTCCTTGGACTAGCTCCAAACTGATTAAGAACTAGGTAAAATTCGCTTGAACATTCGAAGGACTTTGTCCATGAACTGCACCGGAAACGTTTTCAAACAGTCAAGTAGGCTCTGGCTTCTGTGTGAAAAACTTCTATTGATTAGTTCAAACTAATAAATCAGTTGGATGAAAATCGACTTGTGCATTTTTGCATGTTTTGATTGCGCAGTTAAACTCAGAACCGCAACTGTAATTGTGCACATGACCGAACAAAGTTTAGTAAAACTGTCGGCTTTGTTTTAATGAACACACGAAATCTCATAGTGTCATAAAATAAGAACAGTGCATCATGCGCAACGGTATCCCTGTCTTCCGGCTCTGTTCAACCTACTAGAAAATCAAGTATTTTAGTATTTGAGATGCGTTTAAAATGTACTGCCTGGTGATCACTGGAAAGAGACAAATGAAATGATTTATATCCTTGTTGCTCACTTAATTTAGTGTATCGGATTTTGTAGAAATGTCTTTTACCGAAAGTTACGTCTCCAGTGGGATTCATGTGTAGATCACAAGTCTGGGAAATCTATCCTTTATTAAATGTATCAATACTATAAGTTGTAAATGACACGGCGCTTTCGTTGATATTTCATTCAAATTTTACAATAAAACCCTAGCTTGATTGAAAAATAGGGGTTTTGGTGACCAAATTTGACAATTTATAGACATCAAAAATAATACTTTCAGTTTGTAATCACGTTTCTCATGTGTAAGTTCCACGACGTGACTGCTTTTCACAAGTTGCATTTATTTACGACTGGTCTAACTCAAAAGATGGCATCTATTGTTGGTTTCAACGAACTGATTTTTGTCTTCTGTGATTGGCAACCGTGATTGTCACATACAAAATTCAAATCAAAGGCAGTTTTTTCAAGTTTCCTTTTGGTCTTGACTGAAGACGTTTTCTATCTAGATACGGTATCGCTTTGGAAACGGTTACGCGAACCCCGGCAGATAAAATGTTTGTACATTTGCATTCCACCTTAGAGAAGCAAAGTTAATTAGTAACATCGCTCCAGTGTCGAAGTGCATCCCCTTGAATGTGATTGTCTTCCAGTCGATCAGTGTCACGTGAACAGTGAATCTAAAGTAAACGAAAACATGCTGAATGCAATGAAATTCCTGGCCAGATACCAAGTAAGTAATATGCCAAACTTTTATTTCTGCATTTATGCATTTAATGTAGACAGCAGCAAGCAGAGAATCACATTTGTAGTCAAGCTGGAACTATTTTGCCAGAACTGATTTCATTGATGACCCCACGAATACTTCATCTTATTGTTTGCAGTAAATTTAGCTAAACAACGAACTTGTTCCAGATGCGCCTGAAGAGTGACCTTTCCCATTACCGATAGTAAAATTTGCTTTTATTCCGTTATGAAATACTAAGGAATCCAAGAACTCCGCAATCGAGACAAGTAAAAACGGTCCTCACAAAATGAAGGTATAGGTGTCAATCTGAGCATAATCTATCAGCTTATGAATGACTTGAATATTATTCTCGAGCATTTCGGTGGTTTCCGATTTGGGAATCTCTTTAAATCAATCATCCATACTTCGTTCGGCGGAACCGTTTATAACAAATATTAATCCGGGATTTGGATTAGCTATCCTGGTCCACCAAATCACGAAGTCCAGTCACTTGGAAGTCAGAGAGGGCTAACTCTGCTTCTGTTCAATAGGGATGGAGTTTCCTTGTCTCCACTGTCTTCAGTCTACTGACCATGTGTCACTTATGTTTCCGCGGTTTTCGAATGAAAGTCTACCAGCCCAACAGCTATTAAAGTTCCATTGTCTTATCGATTTTCCAAAGTCAAGTGGATTAATATAATGTTAATAACACAGCGTTCCTGGTAGGTGTAATTCGCTAACCTTTCGACTAGGTTTTTGCTTTTCAGCCCGGGGTTTAATGGTTCGATTTCTGTTATGGTCGATCAACCCGTTCGATCGTCAGCCTTCAGATGTCCAATAATTCCTTCCTGAAATCGGTTTACTTGGTCCTGTTGTTGCCAAATGGTGTAACAAGTGAATAACAGAAAAACGCAGAAAACAATTTAAACGTGTGTTGACCAGATAGCACGAAAAATTGATTCTTTTTACTTTTAACAGTAACAGCTAGCATATGTTCAACATTTTACCTGTAGATTCTCTGGGGGTTTTCCGTTTGGCAAAAAATCTGGAGTGATACATTTGTGTTTTGATAGATCGAGGTGATCTCATGTCTTAAATTTGTATCGGTAACATATATGACAGTTGTAGCGATGAAATAATTTGATTCCGGAATCGGATTTTCCTCCATCCAAGCGTGTCTCCAGCGACCAGATTTCTAAAATGCAACTTACTAATGGGAACAGAAATACAGCATGCTCTGACGTGCTGCAGTGTAGTTAACACTGCCGAGAATACATGGGACCTCGCGGTCATACTGATGGTTCTTAGCGAGGCCAGTGCACCTGCACAGCGCCTCCTTGTCGTTTTGTAGTGGTGTTTTCCACGTTAACAGTGAACCATAGAAATCATGATTAAGCGTGTTCTGCTGATAGTTACTAAGTTGAAAGTATTTTTTCATTTTTTGCTTCCTTCTTCTTCGCTTCTCACCAGTAGCTTTCCTCATCTAAAAGTTTAGCACATTCTGAGCATAAGCCTAGTGCCTGCATATTCCACGGAATAACCAGGCCAAAAACCAAATACCGGTAATATTCAATGAGGCATCAAGAGTCGGTTTTATTAGTTCAGTCACCATGAAATCCAACTTGAATTCATTCTTCTCGGGTTTAGATATCCTCCGGAAACAAAAAGTTTGCAATATTAATTATTTTTAGCATATAACAAACGGTAAATCCTTGGTTTTGTAAAATTTATCGGTTGGTTTGGTATTCAGGGTTTCTGCTCTATCTGTAATTGACAATGGAAATGATCAGCAGTACTTTCAAGGTGAAAGCAACGAAAGTTGCATAAAGGACTGAGGCGTCTTTAGGAGCCACAAGGAGGCAGATGTCATATAGAACAGGAGTTTCAAGTACATATTATGCTTCTTAAATCCTACTCTATGACATGGAATCAGATTAGCAATCGTCCGCTTGTCCTAGGAATGTTATACCAGTCAGTTGCCGTGACATGTCTTTCGAACGGTTGTCTCGCAAATAAACGTCTATTGTTACGCGAACCCTTATTCCAGCGACAGGAAATGCTTTGATTTTAGTTTTATAGTTTGTGCTGTACCCCAATGCCTGGACTTCCTGCTCTGACTATGTTGAGCTGTTCAGATGAAGTTGTTGCAATCCGTAGCCAAGTGAAACTCGAAAACCCAGAGGGACATTAAGGTGACAAAATCAACGGCATCTGTCCGGCGTGCGAATAGTGCCGACTGTGTTCCTCAGACAGACTCGATCAACATGACCCTCACTCACGTAAAATCGGTCACTGAATTTGTGAGTTTACAGCAACCACCTGCACATTGCATGTAACCTGGGCATAATTCCGCTATTAGCCTTTCCGTTCTGATCCAATCACACAGTCTTTGAGTTTCCACCGAAATATTCGCCATTGGCATTCATTCGTACCCGGCAGGCATCCTCAACATGCAGATTTCAGCTTGCGTTAACCGAAACGTTCTTCCATGCAAATCGGCAATTTCCACAAGCTAGGCCTGTGGTCCCGATCGAGGAGGGGAAGTGGACCCGCACACGCTCTTTCTCAGACTGATTCACACAGGAAGTTCATCCTTTTACTCACAGACACACATACACATACTTGGGTCTCGTGACAAATTCGTCTGTGCTTTAATCGAATTGGACTAGATTGTACATAGCCTGCACGATCGACCATGCTCCATTGGCTTACCAGCTCACTGGTGAACCGCGATTTGGCATTAGTCGTAAAATTATTTCGTTATTCCGAATCCATTAAGCATTTTCCGAGTTGTAATCGATATTCTACCCCAGTTTCAGAACTATTTATTCGTTGACCGCACACTGTTGAAAGAATTATTATGCAAGACAAGGCACTTTACTAAAATAAGTAAGCTCTCCATATTGTTATTTTCGAGTTGTCAGTGCACCAGGACGTTATGAATAATATCCCTTGCATTGTATTTACGTCGCCCGTCAAGAGAACATAGTCCTTGAAGACCACTGACACGTGTGTTTAACACCAAATTGCCACGAACTAAAGTAATCAGCAGAAACAATAGACAGCCGACGCTTTGGTTAGAATGACCAAATCTTTACTTGCCGCAAACTGTGACGAAAAAAATTTCGGTCCAATATTGTGCCTCGAAAATGACCCAGAAAATGAAACACGGGTGTCCAAAAGTTTTCTTCTGGTCATTTCAACATATACCTATTTTTCTAAGAAGTTCGATGATGCAGAAAGTAAATGAAGACCGACTGCAACTGTTAAGACTGGCAAAATCATTTTCACATCACTTATTCAAAAATTAGCCTAAAATTGCCAGTCTCTACACTGTTTTTACTTGCTATTTATGGCTTCTTAATCAAAAGAACCTCTTATGCTCCCCTTGGAGGCAAATATTCGAGTCTTTGTCAATTGCCCTGCACAGAATTTCTGAGATCTCGTTAAAGGTTTGAGCCACAGTTGAACAGGGGAATTTTCGCCGTTCAATTGTATGTTGAACCTACTGACAGCCTAAAGTATTCAATGCTCATTGTTTGCCATTGACCCCCACAGTCTCCGATATGAATCTCGGTCCCGGTCTTTCTTCACAAACCAAGCATTCTAGTCAAGTCACATTATTTATTAGCAAAATAGACTAAGCGCCAACTCCGATACTTCAATAATTATTTAATGAGAATTATAAATTTCTGCAAGAAGGCGAATTGAAGGCTTGTATTTTCTTTCATCGTACCAAACATTCAAGCAACAGATCCTCTGTTTCTGAACGATGAAATGGTTTGTCAACCTAATGCGAACACAGATGCATTCCAGTTTAATTGTCTGGCTAGATAAAGATTGGGAATCGTGGAGCCCCCTAGACAGACACGACGATCCTAGATCAAAGCAACCAACTTCATCATAGACGGGAGTAATAAAATCAGCGTTAACTAAAAGGAAGAAACTGTTCAAAACGGTTTGTCTCGATAGTGCCAGATGCATTTAAATTTTCTGTCAACCCTAGCCCAGTCCTGGACACACTAAATGCGCCACAGCGCAACCTCATTTGCCTCCTTGAATTGGAACGTTTATTCGCATGAAACATTGTATTTGCAAATGGACTTCCACTAGTAAATTAGTAACACAATTACTGGTCGACTTCATGGAATCTCTGATTTAGGACTTTTATCCGTTTACCCTGAAAGTTTGACTCCTAAAGAGCTTGACTCCAAGGGTATTCATTTGTCCATAGATTTATGGTGCATTTCCGCAGAGGCGTAATTCCAATAAGGCCTTTATTTGCAAGTCTCGAAAAAATTTATTACAGTGAACACAAATTTTGCCCTGCTTTCATTTATTCTGGGTTGTTGCCTGGGTAAACTCATCGAAAATTTGAGAATTTCGGTACCTAGTCGACAAAGTCGTTCTTCGACTTCAACTGCTTGTAGTGTGCTGTTAGGCTACCAAAGATTAATCAAATCTGTCACATCGTTTTATTTCAATCGTAAGTGCAAATCAGATAAAAAGAGCGCGGAAATCGAAGCAGTCGTGAAAATTAGATTGAAAACAAAATGCTTCTCACTTTCAGACTTTGCCTCAAGCTTGAAATTAACAGCATCAAACATGGCTTACGTTGGCACAGTGAAACAAACCGCCATTGGAAGGCTGCGGAAAGTAAAGAGGGAATGAACAGTTAAAGTGACGGTGTCCTTTAATAGTGGACCACATGTAGCAAACAGTGAGTAACCATTTTCGCATACGTTCAATGGCGAACAGAAAAATTTGTTTCCATCTACTGATTTTGAGACGAAACCAAATTGAGCAATCAACACGACTAAAGAGCTCACGATGACAAATTTTGAGCTTATGTATCTCTTTTAGGGAACAACAAGAGCTTCCACTCATGAGGCGTACACTTGAGGGCTCTTGCGTCTTGTTACAGTGGCTAACGTACAA
This sequence comes from Fasciolopsis buskii, assembly GCA_008360955.1. Lineage (NCBI taxonomy): Eukaryota > Metazoa > Platyhelminthes > Trematoda > Plagiorchiida > Fasciolidae > Fasciolopsis > Fasciolopsis buskii. The sequence continues at coordinate 36,515 of LUCM01003320.1, forward strand.
AGATATTGGAAAGAGATGATGAATTATGTATAAAGTTCATAGTCACTTGAAAGTAGTACGTGAGATTGTTATTTTCTATGTTTGTCTGACTGTCTTCGATGGCCACATTTCACGCACAAACCTCAAATTATCTGATCAACCTTACGCTCGGGAAATACCAGGCTCGAGTTCTGCCCCTATTGCAGCTGATCAGTGCTACATGTTTCTCATCGCACCAAGGTTTTGAACTCGGACATTTTGTGCCGGTTTTGGTGTGGAAACGACTTCCACCTAGAAATCCTAGTTTATACGCTTATTATGATAGAGGATACGCACCACAAGTCAGCAGCCGTGAATGCAAAACTGGAATCTGGTGCTTCTCCGGTACAAGTTTGACCCGGAGTTTGTGAGTGAACTGTGGCGTCAGAAGGGTAGTCAGTCAAAAGCAGATACTGAAATATTTCTTGTATTTAACTTTGCCAGACAAATACTTATTGACTGTTTATTAAGAGGGTGCAATTGCACAAGTAACGGTTTAATGACTGGACGTTACTTATCCACGTGCTAAATAAATAGAATTGTGTTCAATCCACAGAATATCGGTCCAACGATTCCGGGAGATCAGTGAGCCGTTTGGAATCGGAAAACGTTTTTTTGTGCACCACCACGGTGTAGCCACTGCCGGGCTGAATGACTTCCGAAGTGACCAAACGTCATCTTTCCTTTATGGTTCATCATCGGCATCGCTCACTCGAACGCATGCTAATGACTGTTTTGTTGCTCGTTGCTTTACTAACAATCATATTTTTTGGAAAAATGAGACGAGCTAAGCTTGCGCCCGTTCAAGTGAGTTGGGAGAAATAATGTACTTCGAATTTAAACATTAATAATTTCTTTGTGCGCTGTTTCTCCTACGGAACAACAACGATCACTCCCGTATGCGGACATCATATCAGGATCTCGATTGGCCGTAACAACGAAACTTACAGCAACAAACGCCTGATTTGCACAAATATATTCTTCATATCTTATGCATGCCGATGTATGATGCTAGTAGCCAACAGTCAAACCATAACTGTGCTGTCACGGATTTTATGGATTGAAGATAATTGGGTTTTTACTAATGACTTTTATTTTCCCATTTAATCCATTATGAATACATTTGGGTGATCGACAGTAACAGGCATATTCCAAGGAATAGATACGGGTTTAAGAAGATTATGCAAGCGAATTCCTCGTGCAACTGGCTACTGAAATACTTTAAAATTTGAAAAGCATCACAGACTTGGTGAGTCAAACGAAATACTTAGCTAACCCTTAGACCGAGACAGTTGGTACCATGCGAGCTAATTCATCTCGGATAGCGACTGTTTGTAAAATTCATGCTTTGGAAACCTAATTTGCAAAGTACATTAATAGTTCTAACTGGCATGCTTAACTTGTCTTGAGAAATATTTGGAGTTTCTTCTCGGAGGAGATAAAAAAGTGACAGTGGTATTAAAGTTCTCGCTTAGATCAACAGGCAAAACAAAAAATTAGATAATCTTCAAATCTATGTCAGTCACGCTGGACACGTCTGGAAGGATAAAATTATTAAATAAATATTAAATGTTAACAGGACAAGAAACAAAATGTAGTGAATTAGTAGAATTGAAAGCATTTAAGTTACGGTAACCGTCACTTTATAGACAGAAACCACTAGGTGACTTGTTCACCGTGCTGAGAAACACCTGGCTGTAACTTTTTACCTCATATTTGCTCATTAATAAACAGTAATTAACTGATTTTCGTATCACGCAATGCACACAAAAGCAGTTTTACAGTTCCGCACTCGTTGGCAAAGTAAGACACAACAAAGTATCGTTTAGTTTCGGGTATCTAGGTGGTTCTGGATGGGTTTTTAAGTCATCAGTTGCGGTAGTTTTGGCCATATTTTAGCAAATCAAAAATTATAATATGCCATAAATGCTTAATCACGGGTCGGTTAAAAGTCATACCGATCTAATTACCAACGTGTCCCGTTGATTGGAAAAAAGGTTCACATTCATATTCTTGTAGTTGGGTGTTATTTTGTGTTCTACATAAGAAGCAAACCACGTGCTGGAAGTAATTGGCTGGATTTCCACACAGGATGCTTGCAGTCCAAGTTGGTGAAGCGAGCTTTCATCCAAAGGATATGCACATAGTGGAATAACACCGAACGGACAATTAGCCGCTGTCAGGATTAACAACACATACAATTTCTGTGCCCCGGCGACCGGAAGGTAGAGGAAATATGATGAATCAGTCCATACATCTGCAATTCTGAGGCATACGAATATACTACTGACGGACCGGAAGCTAACTAATTTATCTTTTGGAATGGATCCATGATGGAGTATATCTTTTAGAGAGAACAAATAACTTTGCTAGCTTGGGTATTTGAGTAGCAAATATCGAGTTTGTATGTGGAAACTAGCAATTAGTTAATAAGATTGAATTCCATGAAACTATCGTCGATGTCAATGTGGCTAGGTGTTCGCGAATATATGTTCGAAGCTAATTGATGTTGTTAGACTAACTTCGCTGGGAGAAAATGATCAGGCAAATACTCAAGGTTGGTATTCCTAAGAGAAGTACTGACACGATAGTTAATCGTTCGTGACACTATATCATACCCGTTGCGAGCACAAATCAACAGAATACAAATTAACTGCATGTGTCAGCTTTTGATCATTACGGTGACAACAACCTACCTTGAACAGTTGCATATGTGAACCAGGGAATGAACCTTCACAAGGAGTTGACGAGGTCTTGGCCGTTTCTACATTTTGTTTATTTTTCACTTTTGGCCAATTTCTCGGTATAATCCGAAATACTTGGAAAATAACGATTATTTGAGCGTTGCATTATGCCACAATAAAGCACAAGCTTTCCTGTGATACTCTTTTCCTAACGCTGTTTAAATGGATAGAGTTATATTTGCTGATCCCCCTCTATGATCTCACAAATCAGTGAAATTAGGTGGTAAGAGAGGCGAATGAGCACTGGTAAACTTATTCAGTAGAAACTATTTACATTTGGTTCAAGCTAAAATCGTGACATACTAAGCACAGTGACAAAACTGTAACAACATATTTCGTTAATTTCTTAACATTCCGTGGGCACTTGACGTATTTTCACCCTCAAAACATAACTGAATACGTTTTCTTATTCCACTAATTCGATGTCGCTTCTCGGCCGGTTTTTGCGCAGGATATTTGCCATTTAAAATGTTCTGCCCATTCACTCCAAAATTTCATCACATCAGGTTTACCATGACGAGGAGTTGAATATCTGAAAATGTAAGATGAGTTTTATCATAACATCAAGTCCAGTTTATCAACGAAAAGTTCAATTGACAATCCCATTTTGAGCATCATTTCTCACCAACTATGAAGCGTGTTTGCTTTTTTCATACAAGTTCTAACCCTGGGGCATCCGTGATATGCCAAGTTAAGTTGCACGTATCGTATGACGGGGTGCTGTTCACTCATTCACTTTGGATGTTCATATCATGAACAACTAAAACAAAGGCGACGGTGTTCGGACCATGATTAGATATGTACTGGCAATTGTGACGTAACACAAATGATCACTCCATAGTTGAGCTTACTCAAATGCCCCGTCTGAGATAGGAATTGCATTCCCGTCCAAACCTGTTGTATAGAAACAATGAGTATGTTTGCATTCAGATCTTAGATGCATGGTATCACTAAGTATACATTAATATCTAATACCCAAAGGTTGCTGACAATCCTTTGTTTGCAAATATCCATGTCCTGGTTCGAACACATTAATCTTTCTTTAGCCTAATAGTAAACTTGTTTAGAAAGCAAAATCAATAAGCCGTTTCTTTTTACAAGTGTCACGTATAACCGACTGCGACCACATGCAATGTGATTTGTTGAATAGTACCCTAAAATTTAAGTACTTTTAGAATCGAACTGGAACGGAACTGACAACCTGTTACCGATCATCGGAAACCATTTGGTTTTTATTGACCACCAGTCACGGAAAATGTTTCGACTTGTTTGGAAATCCTCCAAAAGCATACCTAATGAGTAGATATCAAAGAGCAAGCTCGCTTTTTGTGATTCCTGTTCATGCTAACAAAAGAGATGCAATAAACGAAGGGGATGACTGCCATAATGCAGTGCAAACATCGTATTACCGGTTGATCTGAAGGAAGGGTGTCAAATGGTAATCAATTTCCGTTGTTAACTCACAACCAAATTGTGAAAATAAATCCGTATACCGTGTCTAGACATATCGGCATCACAATCACTTATTTTCTTTAGTACACCGCTCCAGTGTTTATACGCAGCACGTGAAACTAGTTTTTTTCGCAAATCTGCCCCTCAGGACGTCTTAACAATAACACTTGCAAGGTGATCACTTCAGTGACTAGTGCAATTGATTTCGCGTCACTTATCGTCAACCAATTGTAGATAGGTTTCTTATACCGAACGAAACTAAAAGGTGAATGAACTCTGATAATCACGAAACAAGAATGGTTTTTCCTAGGGACTGTTTAGCATTACAATAATTAACGGAGACTTGTAAACGGGGAGATAAAATTCGTCAAAAAATATAAGTTACTGATTGTGCAGCATGTGCAGAAAAACCGTCGACTCTTTCGAAATTGTTTTTATTGACAAAGCAAACAATGGATTATTTGGAAATGTCTGGTAATTTCCAGCTCAGTTGCCAGTACGTATGACTTGATTGATCCGCCCGCTGATTAGCGCATGTGTTATCTGGACACGGCGCAATGCGGCAATAAGTTGTTGTAGTCATTGATCTTAACAAATGGCCACGGATTTTGTCGAATTTCTGTAAACAAATCGGTAAGTATTTTCTTTCTGCTTCTTGGTACCCTAACAAAAAATGACGAAGAAAGCTCTGTGCATTCGAAAGTTCTTGGAATAACGTAGTGAGACTACTGGGATCAACGGAAAGCGTTTAAGACCCCTGATTCCATCTTTTGCGATAACAATAGAGTTCTAACATTTTCCAAAGCAGAAAGAATTTTCTGATCACCACCAAGCAGAACACACTAAAGACAAGACAATTATAAATGGCACGATAACAATACCATGTTATTTATGCATAAAACATAATACTGTTGTCATTATTGACCTCGTGATGATCATGGCTTTAACGAATTGCATCTATCAACAACGCTGTCTTGTTAACAGTAGAGCATTCACAATTAAAAAACAAATATCATTGAATTTTCATACAAATTTCCTTTTTAAAATCTGTTTTCGAATCGTAGTTAGGCCAGTTAAACAAGAGTGACTTTAGTTTTAATGGTAAACGCATCTGAAAGTGGGAAAGTAAGACCCACTGGGGCATAAACGTTTCGTACACGTTTTTGGTAAGGTCACAGGATTTACCCTAGTTCGCATTTATGAATGATAACAAGTCACCTTGTCCATCAGAACTATTGACTTCATTAAGTATTGTGCTTAAGACCCCGCCTTTATTTAAAGGCCGACTACAATTGTTATCGGAGTATTTTGCGGTAACTGGAATTCAACAATAATCATGGACCACTAATAGGAAACCTTTTGTTTAGAAAGGATCTCGATTTAAATCAAAGCTAATCTTGCGTCAAGGTCATTTAAGCCCATTGCTTTAATCACTGGCCCAGTTTTCCTGGCAGTGAATCACTGAGCGAGAAACAGTAAATCATTTGGTTCCACGAAGTCCTGAATCTCAATCTTTCACAAAGTGTACTTCGTTGGTCGGAGTGATAATTCATTGAGCTCCTTGTTTAGTGAATAGTGACATACAAATTCTACAATATCTGGAGTATGGGATGTGGAACATTTCTTCCTGGAGTTCCTGTAAATCACATTAAAATGACCAGAATTTTACAGATGGATGGTGGCCAATATGCAGCATTTCTAGCAATACGTGAATAAACCTCACTTTGTTCTACCCGGCAGGCTCACAAATCGTCATGGTTGAAATATATATATGCGTGATGGCTAAAATGGGTCACTGACCAAATTCCCAATCTATTAGATGGTTAAATAAATTGTAAAATATGCAACTCATTGTCCAAAAGATTCGCCAGTCGACGCAGAATAAAATGAACAGAAATTTATGCTCCGTTCGCTGTGCTGTTACTTAGTGAAACATTAATTATTTACATGAGCTTGTTGCATTTGTTTCGACAGTACCGTTAGACATGTGCTATCATCACCATGATCAACGTTTAGTGTTAAACAGCAAGGCAAGCCTCACTGACCGCTGCCTTTCCCCAGAGTTACTTGTTTCTATAAAAACCGTGAATGTCCAAGAGGAACAGGGAGTGAACCTATACAGGCGAGAAAGGATAATACACTACTTCAGCCAACACACGGAACAGTCTAACTGCACAAACGCACGTGTTTTCAGTCATTCTGATTTGATAGAAAATGATAGCACGATTGCCACTGTTCACGGTTCACTGTCATATCCTTCAGTGTCTCCAGCCAGCAAGTCGACAGGTCTTTCGGACCGCAACCACAAAGGCGTGAGACGTCTATTTTACCTATGTTGGCTGTACATTTTCTCATGTGGTATCAATAGATAAGATGAACATCACTGGACTAGAGTGGCGTTGGTTGAGCTTTTGGCTAAGGAAATTTCCACATTGTTTTTAAAGTACATCAAACTTATTTGGAAATGTCATTCAGCTAAATTTCAGATCTTGTTTTCAGAGACCTGAAAAGTAATCCATTTTACTCGGATGCATTCATCCATACACGGGCGAATACGCTCTTGGGAAATCTTGAGACACCTTTCTGACATAAATCCGAGTACTGTTGCCTCAATTAAGGAATAGCGGGAACAATGGTATAAAGTGAACCAGGTTCACCCTCATCCACAATTTACGAATCATCCCAAAGAGCACGTTGTGTTTTTTCATCCACAATTGTTGGTCAATCTGCAGATGAACGACAACGAAACGCTCGGTAATTTTTGTTTAGATGATCATTTGCCTTTTCCTAAACGAAAACGAATCTCCAATTTTACCCACTTAGAAAATTTCTTAGACGCACTGTTTGCATCGTGTGATTTTACCTTCGGAGTTTCGATTAGTTATTCAATGTTTATGTAAATATCAATGAATCAATTACTACTAATCCCAGATAAGCCAAATTACACTAAATATTAGACGCGAATGGCATAGGGAAATTTGCTAATTTCAATAACTTCCAATGGGTAAATAGTGATGGTCATCACTTTTCGAAAACACTTGGTGATACAGTCTCTAATTCAATAAAGGTTTTTCTCTCCCTCCATGAAGGAATCGTCAAGACCGAATGCTGAAACCGTGCATCTTTTCATGTCACTCAAGGGCCAAAAACTTGTCAAACGATTGATTACCATGATGAAAACGGTACTGTACCATCAGAATCGTGTGCGACATAATAATCCAAATTGTATCGTGTCACTCAATAATGCCACAGTGTTACCGTGTCCACGATATCCGACAATGGTTTCCCGGACCCCGTTTCATTTGCACCTGTTGGCCGATTCAAAAGCCCGATTGAATTTGACGTGGGCATTGGCACATTGGAATCTGAACAACGTCGAATGGACAGTCTATCCTTTTGAACAACACCAGGCAAGTTGTTTGTGTGTACGTGATGCTGAACCATAACGAGAACGAAAGCACAATGGCAAAACCAAATACAATTTAGTAGCGCAAAACTTTCTCCTTACCGAGTTAGAACAGAAACAGAAAAATACAGAGGCACATCACCTTTTAATGTTTGTCTGCCCCAAATTATTGGGATGATACGTTTTGGGGCGCGAACGAAAACCATGAAGGAAAAAGATAAAACAGTCCGCAAACTTATTTTCACGTCCTCAGTAAGTGTTAAACAGTAGGAAAATCTACCAACTTTCTTGCCAATTTGAATGTTGCAATAGAGATATTGAATATTCCTGATGGATGTGCAGTGGGTCTACAAGCGAGCAGTAATGACCAAAGACGAATTATGTCGGTCATCGCTCATCATTTGAAGGCCTTCGACTGAGTGCAACTACGTCCTCGTAAATTGTCCAGTTCGTTGCATCCTTGAAAAAAGAAGTTGAAAGATCAAAGAAAAGCCATGGATAAATAAGTTAGGATGATGAATTGAATGCAAAGACAATCGAACTGCGAAACCTCCTACCAAGGAATCGCAGTAATGTTGAGCTAAGTACATTGGACTTTTGTTATTTTGAATAAAATTTTATTTCAAATTCCCAAATATTCAACTGTTACTCTAGTTTGTTGTATAATTTGTAAACCATTTAGACATCAAAACCAACATGAAGTGCGGTTATTAGATTGTCTGGGATCTGTGGCTTTCATGGTTGGGGATTTTAGGATTCTGTTTTTGATTTTATGGAAAATTGCATCCGCATCTTTCACGCCTCAACTGTTCGAGTCAGTAGGAAAAAAACGCATTTGGTAAAAAACCGATTCCCGGGGGCATGAAAAACTGAATTTCCACGATACCGGTATGATTTCGACGGACGACAATTCATATGCAAAAGTAGTGTGAGGTAATGGTCGACCGAGTTTGTGCAATAAACGATGACTACATCCCGTCGACGCACTCGACTGGTTTCCCGGCCGTGGACCAAATTGACCAAACTTATGATGACCATCTAGTGTCCACGATATATTTATCTCTGTAGGATTCGAAATAGGAACCGAGATGGGCGTTAACAATTGTTCAATACGTCAGCGATGCACGACTTGTGGCCAGTAGTCCAAAGCACCTGTTTCCATACTTATGAAGGCTAACGTTTATTTACCCATGTATTTTACTGTGTAGATGTGCAAGTTTCTGAATACCATTCTCGCTTCTATTTATTTTTATATTTCCCCAAATCTGAATTTTTGATCGCATTACAAGAGCAAAGTAGAGTGGATTCGCAATGTCCATGCAGCTGGAATCCCCGCTCTCGTAAAGCTTACTCTATCTACTATTCTACCAAACACGATTGAAAAAGTAAGTTAGGTTTCGAAGGCAGTTTGTCATGCTCGTGTGTTCCTATTCCGGCTATATTACTTTGGATAAAATGTTCCTGTTTGTGATTGATTTACGTTTTATTCCTCTGACGCGGGAAGGAGCCCTCGACCGCTGAAAGGCGGTCAAATGAGCAAACGACCGAAGGTGTGAAAAGGGCGGTCAAATCCACCAAATTTACAACCAAACGGGAAGATGGCAAGGTTTCAACTCCACCGACTACGTACTAAACGAATAGTGTAGAACGTTTTAGACATTTATACAAAACATTACATACATAATTGGAACAGTCACAGTAATTCATCACAGATTTTCAAATTCTACTGAATAACAGTAAAGGCTGTTTAGCGCAATGAAAATGACCTTACTCTCTTTGCAAAAGCAAACTGTAAACTCTGATTGTTCGGTGCGATTTGGAACATTCTGAACGGCAGTGCAAAGGAATTTAATAATAACAACTTACAGGTTAACATTTTTCTCTGAGTGTGACAAACATGTAAGTAGATTTTGTGATACTGGTACGAGCAGGGATCTTCTTATTCCAATTATCAATTGAGGAAGAGATAACTGAAGGGTTCCGAAACGAGAGATGCAATACGATTGTCAATGAGGAAAACGTCTAAACAAATTTGACTTATTCTGGGCAATGCAGTGCTCACACTTGCCTCCTTTACGAAATGGTCCAGGTTCATATCCTAGGCACGATGGTCGATGTGGACCATGAATAAACGCTAAAGAAAGCAAAACTTCAGTTTGGTGCTCCTTAAGAGCAGGGTCAGTCGGGTCATTGAGGTTTGCGCGTTGACAGTGAAGTCAGAAAAGTAGTCAGTTGAGTAAAAATATCATCAATCCCACTTGCTACTCGCAAACATTTATGATGTGCATGAAAACTGAGATTTGTTGGAAATGCAGAAATTAATTTAAAGATTCATCGATGAAATAAAGTACTGGGAATGCGCATAAAACAGCGTGGAACGATTGATTGCTGACATTTAATCTAAATAGCACTTTTTATGAACAGTTTGCCTTAACTTGCCATTTGATTCTAGGTCATTTGCATGGACACTGATGTGATATTAAACCATGATATTCGGGAATTGTGGAGTCATTTTTATCAATTTGATAAATCACAGGTAAGTATGTTGTAACCGCATGACCGTTGCCGCGTTGTCAAGCATCTGCTCAACTTGTTAGTTTAATCAGATACCCGTTGGATCCAAAAGAACCCACAGTTTTCAAGTGTAATGCGGGAAAACTGGTTTACGATAGGAGAATAAATGATTCTTTTTACCTTTTGGTTTAGTCAGTAACAATCAACCGACGGAATTTGGACGCTACATTGTAAGCAAAGTAAACGAGTGATCACTAGCTTTCAAACATGCATCGTCTAGGCTATACATTTACTTGGTTGAATAGTGTTATAATATCTGGAACTGCATGTTTCTCACCACTATCCGTGCGACCAAACCACAGCTTTTCCAACAAAGAATATTCTCGAAATTGAGGCTGAACCGAAGAAGCGAAGCACAACGTGATTTTCCCATTGTCTCTTTTCTAAGGCGATTCCAAGAACTTGATGAATGGCATAAAAGCAATGATTTCTCGTGTCGCAGCACTCAGTTTTACACGAGAAGGTGTCGGAAGTACATCAGGCCGCCAAGTTACCGCTTGTCAAAACTCAGTTACATCAGCAACATTCGTTTGGGATCTGACTTGCGTGAAATCAGTTTTTGCGTTGCTTTCTGACCATTGGTCGACTTCTGTACTAATTCGCGTCGTATACAAATTAATTCAGCAAGACTTTCCAATACATGTTTAGCATAGAGAAGTATTCTCCCAAATTACTTCTGTCATGCAAGAATTGCTATTCGCAAAGTGGGAAACCGTATTCGTGTTAAGAACTAAACTTATGAGAAACAGTTTGAAGCGGTCCAATAACCCGAGTTTGTGCGCATTCATGCTTCACTGAGGTGGACTGACAGTCAGCTCATGACTAAATCCTTACAAAAATGAAAGCATTATTTAGTTTTGGGAATTTTACCATTCGTTTTGTCCAAAAGCACCAATTATTTTTTGTTTGACTTTACCATGAGTACTCGGATGTCACGACTTCTGTGCAAAATCAAAACTCCACTTCTTTTCTCCACCAAAAATTTGAAAAAGAATTACCGGATCCAAAATGCAATGAATGAATATGGATCGTAAAATACCAAGGCAAACCTCAAAAAACGTTCGAAACGACAGAAAGACATGAAATGCCGTTTGTCGACTTACATGTCCTCTACTTTTTGCAAGTACAGTTGTGGCCAGTAACTAACTCTGTGTTTGTTAAACAAATCGGAGACGAGCGAAACTGGACTTGTTTCCTTGTACTATGACATGGTTCCGATAGTCCGGAAAGGTCAATGCAACTTGATTTAGTATTTGTAGCATTTGTTGATCAATGGCTATGCAGATTTCTCTGCCTTAACAGAGTAGGTACATTTCAAAGGCTCGACATCTCTATTTCAAAGAGTCTTTGGTACTTTGCTATTTCCTTGAACAAAACATTGAGAAGACTAATACGATGAGTCATCAGCTGTGATCTGATTATTTGTATAAATGTCAGCTGACCCTCCCCCTCCCAGAAAAACAGTAGCTTTCCTGAAACTGAGAGTATTAATCGAACATTATTTTCATAATGCGTACCATTTTTCAATGAGATCTTTCGATCGCGTCGACCAAAAAATAACATTCAGAAAGGTTATTCACAATAAACGAAACTTTGGCGTCTCGGTTTTATATTGAATATAACAAAAGCAGTCATCGGAATACTATGCGTTCATCAAATAAATGGATGAACTAAAAGGGAAGCAATCGTATTAAAATCAACAGACTTCTCAACCAGTTACTGTTTTGTATTGATCACCTAGAAAATCCTCAACACTGGTTGGCTTTCGTTGTTTAACATGCTAAATGGAAAGTAATTTATGAACATTTTCGGCTGTATCGAATATTGCTTTCCTTTTTTGTCATGAGGTTCTTGCATCCTTCCTGACGAATTGCATGTTGCATGCAAAATATGCTTTGCACAGGTCATTGGTTATGCGTGGGAACAACAGTCGGGTGTAGCGAACTGCCGTCATCCCAATGCCAACCCTATTCCAGTAAGTATTTGTAATTGTATTTGTAATTAATGGCAGTCCAAACCCCTATAAAACACAAACCGAGATCGTTGTGCAAAATGGTAAACTTAATTTGAGACAAAACTTATTTGGAAGTCCCTAATCCCCCGCTCGTTTGATGTTAGTTCATCATCGATTCAACGAACACTCCTGACGAAATGCTCTCTTTTGTGGTCTCCAGGAGTAAACTCACCAATAGCGCAATATCACAAGCCTCCTCAAACCAATGAAACGGTTTACAGCTCAACAGGCTGAAAGTAGCAATCAAGGAAGTTAGGATGCTAGACTCATCTACATAACATTTACTGACTTGTGGTCTAATATTCTCGCTTCTAAAGATGCGAGGTCACCTAAGACCTGGTTTCCGTGCGCCGCAGATGTAGTGATTGTAGCCGTGGATGTGCATGCCAGGCGATGGATTGTAACCTTAAAGACTTTTACAGTTCTGAAGCACACGCATAATGTTCAAAAACAACAAGTGCAATTATTCCATTTTGCTGGAATTTCCTGCAAGTTCCACGATACCTTTTTGACACTTGTGGGTTGCACAAAAATGTTTTCTTCCTCCTGGAGACCCCGCAGCATGCAAATAACCCTGAAGTGGTAATGGAAAGTCCTTACTAAACCTCCCCTATGCGTAATTGTCTTAGCGTTTGAAAAATGCAAATACTGGTCAATCTGCATTGCTTTTGAGTAGATGAAGTATTGCACAGTCGTGCCGTGAAGCTGACGTCTAAAGCTGTAGATCTATCATTGGCCTGTCCTCTATGGAAAAGTGAAGGGCTGGGTGAGTGAAATTAAAGACGTTTGAACACCTGGTTTGATACGTAAATCCAGTGCAAGTAAAATGCGCAACACACCGTTATTATGGAACCATATGAGAAATAAAAGCATCCAACTTCGTTTTATCATTGGCAAAATGCATCCGCTAATGCTGGGCTTAATGTGATCCCATTGCTAAGCTGTCCATTTGTTTGCCCAATATATCTTCAAAATGAAACCGAAGTCTTTACACTTAGTCAACGGATATTGGAAGTGAAATGTTTGGGAGATAAAGTCATGCAAACAGCCGATCTGAAGAGTAACGTTCGCAAAAAGAGGGCAATGAAATACTTCTGGTATGCCAGCTAGTTGGAGGAATTCTTTGCCCAGTGAGGCATCAGGACTTTGTGGATTGGATCTAAAATATCCAAAAACCAATTTCCCAAATTAGGACACGGGGAGTCCTACACGGTTCGAATTATTCCTAACGGAAATTTCGATGATCCTCTAGCACAAAATATTTCATTTCCCGTTTGCTTTTGGGTTTTTGTACCGAGTTTTGCAGAGGCAAACAAGTAACAACAAAATGATTGAGCACCCTATGAGACGGTTCTCAAAGGGAGAGAAACTTTTCTTGTTTATTCGTATCTGGTTCGCTTTGTTTATTATCAGCTTGTCGGATCGTTCGTCAACTCGGATATTCATTTCGGATATTCGCTCTAATTTCTTTGTTGCCCGGGTTTTGCTAAAATTAGGCAACATTGCTGTCGTCCTAGTCAGGCAAACATGAATGAGAGGTATCCACTAGTTTCGCCCGGAACAGATCTCCACTTTGTCAGATGAGATTGATATGAAGAATTTCAAATGATCGTATAATTTTTTGGCGGTTAAACATAGCACATAGCTTACTGGGCCTGCATATAAACTGGGACACCAACCCACACTCTTTCGAACCTTTTACAGCCCGCTGGTGTCAACGGCGGTGTGGCCCTGCATTACCTTAAAAGAATGCGTGAAGTGAATTGGGAAGCTATGTGGGTCGAAGCTGCAAAGCGCAAGTTAGAACAGGTAGGAGTACTGCACGAAGGTGATCAGGTAAGTCACTGGTCGTTTTTCCGGTTGTTAGAGGACCTTTTGAACTCAAGCATTTCGCCTAGGTAATCATTGTATCTGGGCGATTCGTCTGCTCACAGAGTAGCTTTGTAAAATCATACAGTCCTCAGAGAAAGTCAATGCAAAAATCTTTTTCCCAGCACGGCACTGATGGACAAAATTAATGGTATTCATGCCAGGTAAAATGAGTGCATCTAAAGAAAATCTAGGAGCCTCATTAGTTACAATATTATAATATTAGTGTCACTAAGAAAATCCAGGCTGAAAATACCGATACTATAGGGGAATGACCAAGTAAAATGTAATGTTCTCATTCATTTTTCCTGTTTTATTCTGCTCATTCTTGTTTAGCACTTCTTCTTTATAAGTGTAATGCCTGAAATCACTCGCACCATCACTTGGATTGTTTGATCTGGACTTTCCGTAAAGGTTTGCGTAAATGTTCCCAGTATTAATGAATCCGAACTCTATTTTTGTTAATTTCTCATTGAGATTGTGGGCGACTGGGATTTTAGTTCTTCTGAACTAGATTTTCGGTTCGCACAGAAGTCTAATTTTAGTGTTAGCCATCGAACAGATGCAGTTTTAAGTTGAAGTTGACTGGTCGCGATATTCCCGTTCTTCGTTGCACCCTAAATATTCCACGAAAGTCTGTGCTTGTCTAGTTTAGGTCTCAAATTCGTGCGCCCTAATACATCCTAACGAATAATTTCTGTAATATCTAATCTCTTACCTCGCACGACATGTAGGTATACTCAGCTAGTAAACTGAGTATGAAAATGCGTCCACAATGTACAGTAAAGTGCAAGAGACTGTTTAGGTTGCAGCTGCGGGCATTAGTCTACCCATCAGAACTCCCACACAATGAGCCAGCAAGGGCCAATCACGAACGTGCCTGTTTATTCTTGATGACCCATACTTCAAGCGTTATCCGGGGTGAATAGCTAAGTGGGTATTTCAGTTTCGCCGAATTTCAAAATGGTTATTCTCCCTTTACCTCTGTCTTGGCTGATTTGTTATTTCCCCTTATTAGAAGCCCTCAGTATACAACGCACTTGTTCACTATGATCCAGTTGCATAAAGCTAAAACTTTGGCAGACATACACTGTGTGTGTGACTCATACATGAGGACTTCTTATTTTGGTTGTATAACTTTCATATCGGAGCCTTACAACGTCAGGGGATACCAGAGAATTCATATAGTTAAACCGACAAATAATATTCATGATTAAGTCCAGTCAAGATAATGCAGAACCTGGAGTCAGAATTTTATACAAGTTAATTTCTTCGTGTGTAAATCAACTGCCTTCGAGCATTTTTGACCGCTAGTGAAGTGTTCTTACTTCGAAGTAGTCACCTTGCAATGCACACACCGTTATTTGATCTTTTGCACTTGCTCAAAGCAGTTTATGAAATACTATCAACGGGACAGTTTGGTACTTCACTCCATTGTTCTGCCCATTGTTCAACACCAAGCCTTTAACCAAGCACCACTAATCGTAAGACTGCATACTTGGTGCTGCAAAAGCTCAGTCGTGAATCTCAGCCAGGATGTGGATAAAACGCAACCAAAGCAATAATAAAAATAAAATTGTTCACTTCGCCATCATTGGTAGACTGCACCGTTTTTCGGCTTACCATCGAACTATCCAGTAGGATCCATCAAAACCAAAGGTATTCAGACAGTTGATGACTAAACAAGTAGAGCATTTGGCATCGTTCGTCTTGTCATGCGTTGAGTAGTGAATTCGCTAAACTGCAGTCAAAGTCAGTCGCAGTTACATCCAAACTTTTACAGCACAAGTATAAAAACTTATTCCATAAAGTATGGTCACAACGAATGCTCACCTGTTTAGGCGACAAGCGTTGTTGGAACTGATTCCTTCAGAGGATAACGGAAGCTTTCCGGGTCAGAATTCGGAGTGGAGTACGAAAAAAAGAGTACTGGTGTGATTACATCTCTTTCAAATTCGGACTATACATGACTTCACCCTGAATTTTGCAACCGTTATCCTTACCCTGGTTTTGGCTGTGGGCCCGCAGACCATCCACTCAGAATAGAAGAACATGAGCAATAAAAGATGTACTGGAAAATAATAGGTTGAAAAAACTGCACAGAAGAGGAAGTAGTTTGAATGTGAAAAACGCAACTAACGGTGACATTTTTTCATATGGCCATTAGCTCCGACCACCGTTTGGTCGAATCTCGTGGACTTCAGCCCGGTGGTCTAATTTAATCCCGCAAGTGTCATTCAGCTGGTCATGGTTTTTAGGCATCTATGCCATCTTCAGTCACATTCCAACCACTGAGTGCTGTGAAGAACAGTGTGCTACATGACAAGTAATTTTCAGGCACGCGTAAAACATGTCCCAACTGCCTTGTTCTACGCCGATTCTGTGCCTTTTCTAATGACGGAAACCAGGACAGAATAGCCTCATGTCCAGCCGCTAAGGGAATAAGGAGAATGCTTCGTCATGTTCTACCACTTTTACAAGCACAATGGTCAAACTTTGACAGCTTTCGTATATCTGACTGCAGTCATGCACAAATCCTAATGAATCGTCCACCTCTGTCGGAGCCCAAACTATGACTATTTATCATATTATAAACAGTAGTTCGATAAGATTATCAAATCCTGTTTCTTTCAAACTACTGATACCATCGAAAAAAGACAACCAGCATCATTAAACTGGTGAACGTAGACTTCCTCAGACAAGCCCCTACATTAGCAATGCTCAGCTATGAACAGTCATTTTTCGTGTGATAAAGTAAGTGCAACTTCTAAAGAAATAAAAAAGTTTGTTGCTTGATTGGACAGGAATATTCTGAAATGTTGAGACTATTTTCGATTCTAAGCAAAACCTTTCATCACGCAACTTGGACCCAACAAGGAGGTGGTGCGAGAGATCATCCGAAAATATCCGGAGCTTTACTATAAAATTCCATGTGAATGGAATGTTCAGATCTACGCTGATGTGGCTGATGAATGCTGTCCTGTTGTATGGCCTCTTCGAAATCCAGATCAGATCGACTGTTGGTCGGATATTTACCCAAATGCAACGTTTAGACCGGTAAAATTGGTCCATTATGATAAACATTTGAAGCCGGACGATGAAAGTTACAAAGACGTCTGGCCACCAGTCAGTTCTGGACTAGGAAAAAAGTTAACAAGTGAGTATATCCAGCAACATCAAACTTGTTTGCACACCTTAAATTTATCAATCTCGACTCGAAAATTGTAAACTTAACAGAAAATTTGTGCAAAATTTGTTACAAAATGTGCACTTGAAATTACCTAGCCCCGGGCTCCACAAATGCCACATAAGCAGTTGTACTTACTATTTTAAAGACGGCTCAACCCATTCCCAGTATTGTCGTATTTTCATGAATTTTTCGTTGGGTATTGATCACTCTTATGAAAATGTTGTTTAAATATTGTCACTTTACCTTCACTAGAATTTTATACATTACTGGACGAGGCAGTTACTGTGAACTTGCCAATTTCCGTTGTTCGCACCTTCATCCTGTCATTATTCCGGAGGACCTGTCACGATTTTTATTTTGTGATATACAAAAGCACGATTAGTCCACGAATACTCCCGATACCCGAAAGCCATGCACCCACGGAGTTCATATATGAATACTGTGCCCATTTACCTAAAAAGCATCAATAATCAAGAAGGCGACATTGTTTCCGGCATCGTTCACCTTCCTCGTATTCGTTATCTGTAAATCCGTACACATAAGTAGATCCAATAGATAAAGAAATATATTCCTGCGACCTCCTCAGGATTGTCGAAAAACTGAAGTCTGACCGTAATTAGTCAACCTAAATTTGCAAACAAATAGGTTAATTTACAAAAGCTTTGGATATGACTCATTTCATGTAGAAAACATTCAATCTCCTGCTACTAACATGTACCAAGTAATCAAAGCTTTTGTAGGGTCATGGTCCGAAGCCTTCGCTGTATTTAGGCTACCTGTACAGAAGTCATCTATCAGTAGGGGTCGACAGTAGCCGTGCAAATCAGTGACGGATAGGTGAAACATCATGTGGTAAATTTGAACAAACCGTTCAGAGCCTGCCCGGTAGCGTAATGGCTAAGGCGTTCGACTCACAATCGTTCGTCCCGGGTTCGCGTCCCAATTCGGGTGTGGTGCATATGCACTCCGGATGCATCCTAACAAGCGTGAAACAGCAGTACACTGCTTCCATGGTTTCTTCATTTTGAGTTGAGCGATGATATCACATGGTGAATTATTTCATGAAAATAGGTTAATTAGCACGAAAAGTTTACAAAATACGATTCCTCTGCCTTCTGAATGTCGACAAAGTCTTCCTCAAAAGATTAATCAAACCAAACCACACTATTCCCCTTGAGCAAATTCATCAGCAGGTGAAATTTTGTTCACCCATCCAAATGCAAAACTTACTACTGAGAAAAAAAGAAGAAAAATTTGCCTAGATTTTGCCATCTCTATTTGTTCTTGTCAGTCGCTTATCTCAAACAAGTTTGCATTCATAGGACATGGATTTAGTTACTGTAGTGAATAAATAAGCAATAAACACCGCATAACGTATGTCAAGCTAAACTTAGATCGAAGACAGTTGAAATGCTTAGACTAGTGATTTTCGGGGGCAGAGTACTGTGTTCCGGAACCATAACATCATCTACTCGGTTAGTGTTAGTAAGCTGAGGCCTAAAGATGACTTGAAACGGGGATAAATGAGTGACCTTGTTGTTTTTGCCATCCAAAGGTGCAAGATGATGGACAAACTAGAATTTCGGCTGAGATAACTATCTGTTGTGTCTCGTGCCAACGATTTCGCCAATCATTTTGCAGTATGTCCTTAATCCCAAAGAGATAGATACCGATTTGCCCTACTAAGGTAAATATGACCGCAACTCCAACCTAACGGCTATATAACTTTCACGACAAAATTTTTCAGACGTTTGCCTAAATCAGTCTTTCTGTCCGATTGGAAGCAGTTGGTGTGTGGCCGGAGAGGCTCTACTTGAAGTTCCCGATGTAGTAAGCAGTTTGTACCAAGAAACCACCAAGACAGGCAATCCAGTTCGACGAATTTCACGTCGTCTCAGTTCATCAAGGCTACTAAACCCATTTCGTACTGTTATAAGCATGTTACTAACAAGAATAAATCCAAATGTTTACACCTTGTCAAATTTGTCTTCTTTCTGCTGTGATTGAGTGGCAGAGTTTAAAAAACCCAACTGTCTTAACCGATGAAAATGTTTGATGAGTTCATGGCCACTTACATTCTAGGACAAATTTGAGCATGCCGGTTAACTCACTATTAACATCTGGAATCTTGAGTCGTACAAGTTTTTTTCTCGATTGTAAATGTATCACGTCAAAAATCGATTGCAACTGAATCCCCACACACAAATTTATTGATTGAACTTAAACTGGAACGTGTTCACGATGGATTCTTCAATCACCACTGTTCAGTTCCTCTGCCAACCGCAAGTGCATTTTAGGAGATATATATTTAACTCCCGTCTGTCGGTCAAACCATGTCACTACTTGCCATGTTTTCTGCTTGTTCTGGTTTGTTTTTCATTCTACCAACCACTTTTTTGTCTGCTACGTGTCTTGAGCAAAACTTAAGAAAAGCGATCTGGAAAATTTGCACAAACTCTTACAGAAGTAAGCTTTCATTCGATAATCAAAACAGACGAGGCGAATAGTAAGTTGTATTTTAATTTATGGATTTATGGATTTCATCGGTTAGGATTGACGGGTTCCTCTTTGTAACATTCAACGTGTAACATTCACCAGAAGTCGGAGTTGCTAACGGGCAGCTTCCGTAAATAGTAGCTGTATACTTAAGTTTTATGGTTAGCAGCTATGACAGTTCCGTCAAAGGGATCACTATTTTTTTGTATTCATTTACTTTCAGCTCCACAAATCAGAGGTGAATTCTATCGACGTTTTCGCACATTCGAAACCATTGATTTGGATTGTTTCTTCTAGGATACAGCGTTTGAAACTCCTGGAGAACGCGCTGTTCGCCTGCTCAGGCGACTGGTTCAAAGAAGCAAAACTTAACGTTGTGGTTAGGAGTTCACAAAATACTTGTTCTGTGATGGACTTTAATCGTTAGTGCCAAAAATATGATTCGCACACAACCATATAAATATTTTGTAATACAAGTGAACAAATATCTGAGCAATAATTTCTGCTTGATATCTACAGTCATATGAAATTATATTCTCTTTTATATTAACGTCCTGTCCCAACAATTTGCTGCCAAACGACGAGTTCCGCCTGTGTCCATCTCTCCGAAATGACTCTCTAGAATTTACCTATCCAGATATGGCACATTTTGCTTCAATCCGAAATCGTACCTGTAACAAAGCAGTTTCATCTAACATACACTAGATGACAAATAGATCACCGATTTCCAGCCTTGATTATTTCGTGTCTGCATCTAATTAAGCAACTAGACTGTGAAGAAGGATTGTAAACAGTTGCAGCTCAGTTTCAAAGTTGTCAAAGGCTAAGTGAATTGTTCCACTGTTAATAGGATCAGTATGGTAGTAGTAGTAGTAGTAGTAGTAGTAGTAGTAGTAGTAGTAGTAGTAGTAGT